>CAMZMU010000092.1:18835095-19294368 GCA_947311845.1 Poa pratensis | reverse complement strand
AATCGACACAAGATTGCCCCGTTTCGCCCGGAACGGGAGTTTTCAGCTATAAGTCCACACACTTAGTAGAGAGAAAGTGAAGCCGGTGATGTCGGTCACACCTAGGAGTAGATTCTTGGACATTTGAAACACACAACACACTTGTATACATATGGTATGGCACAACCTAGGTTTGGGTGGGGTTCGACGCTCCGGGGCCCCGCTTCGGCGAAACCTGAATCCGCTGGAAAAACCCTAACGTTTCCGTCTACCCCATAGACGTGCGTCGAAAGGGGTAGCCCAGTGGACTTTTTTCCTTGGTTGTGTTAGGTTAGGCCATACGAACATGAGAGAAACCAACTTTTATCACAAATCGACACAAGATTGCCCCGTTTCGCCCGGAACGGGAGTTTTCAGCTATAAGTCCACACACTTAGTAGAGAGAAAGTGAAGCCGGTGATGTCGGTCACACCTAGGAGTAGATTCTTGGACATTTGAAACACACAACACACTTGTATACATATGGTATGGCACAACCTAGGTTTGGGTGGGGTTCCGACGCTCCGGGCCCGCTTCGGCGAAACCCTGAATCCGCTGGAAAACCCTAACGTTTCCGTCTACCCCATAGACGTGCGTCGAAAGGGGGTAGCCCAGTGGACTTTTTTGCTTGGTTGTGTTAGGTTAGGCCATACGAACATGAGAAACCAACTTTTACCAAATCGACACGATTCCCCGTTCGCCCGAAACGGGAGTTTTCACCTCTAAGTCCACACTCACTAGAGAGAAAGTGAAGCCGGTGATGTCGGTCACACCTAGGAGTAGATTCTTGGACATTTGAAACACACAACACACTTGTATACATATGGTATGGCACAACCTAGGTTTGGGTGGGGTTCCGACGCTCCGGGGCCCCGCTTCGGCGAAACCCTGAATCCGCTGGGAAAAACCCTAACGTTTCCGTCTACCCCCATAGACGTGCGTCGAAAGGGGGTAGCCCAGTGGACTTTTTTCCTTGGTTGTGTTAGGTTAGGCCATACGAACATGAGAAACCAACTTTTATCACAAATCGACACAAGATTGCCCCCGTTTCGCCCGGAACGGGAGTTTTCAGCTATAAGTCCACACACTTAGTAGAGAGAAAGTGAAGCCGGTGATGTCGGTCACACCTAGGAGTAGATTCTTGGACATTTGAAACACACAACACACTTGTATACATATGGTATGGCACAACCTAGGTTTGGGTGGGGTTCCGACGCTCCGGGGCCCCGCTTCGGCGAAACCTGAATCCGCTGGAAAAACCCTAACGTTTCCGTCTACCCCCATAGACGTGCGTCGAAAGGGGGTAGCCCAGTGGACTTTTTTTGGTTTGTGTTAGGTTAGGCCATACGAACATGAGAAACCAACTTTTATCACAAATCGACACAAGATTGCCCCCGTTTCGCCCGGAACGGGAGTTTTCAGCTATAAGTCCACACACTTAGTAGAGAGAAAGTGAAGCCGGTGATGTCGGTCACACTAGGAGTAGATTCTTGGACATTTGAAACACACAACACACTTGTATACATATGGTATGGCACAACCTAGGTTTGGGTGGGGTTCCGACGCTCCGGGCCCCGCTTCGGCGAAACCTGAATCCGCTGGAAAAACCCTAACGTTTCCGTCTACCCCATAGACGTGCGTCGAAAGGGGGTAGCCCAGTGGACTTTTTTCCTTGGTTGTGTTAGGTTAGGCCATACGAACATGAGAAACCAACTTTTATCACAAATCGACACAAGATTGCCCCCGTTTCGCCCGAACGGGAGTTTTCAGCTATAAGTCCACACACTTATAGAGAGAAAGTGAAGCCGGTGATGTCGGTCACACCTAGGAGTAGATTCTTGGACATTTGAAACACACAACACACTTGTATACATATGGTATGGCACAACCTAGGTTTGGGTGGGGTTCCGACGCTCCGGGGCCCCGCTTCGGCGAAACCCTGAATCCGCTGGAAAAACCCTAACGTTTCCGTCTACCCCCATAGACGTGCGTCGAAAGGGGTAGCCCAGTGGACTTTTTTGCTTGGTTGTGTTAGGTTAGGCCATACGAACATGAGAAACCAACTATCAAATCGACACAAGATTCCCCGTTTCGCCCGGGAACGGGAGTTTTCAGCTATAAGTCCACACACTTAGTAGAGAAAGTGAAGCCGGTGATGTCGGTCACACCTAGGAGTAGATTCTTGGACATTTGAAACACACAACACACTTGTATACATATGGTATGGCACAACCTAGGTTTGGGTGGGGTTCCGACGCTCCGGGGCCCCGCTTCGGCGAAACCCTGAATCCGCTGGAAAAACCCTAACGTTTCCGTCTACCCCCATAGACGTGCGTCGAAAGGGGGTAGCCCAGTGGACTTTTTTGCTTGGTTGTGTTAGGTTAGGCCATACGAACATGAGAAACCAACTTTTATCACAAATCGACACAAGATTGCCCCCGTTTCGCCCGGAACGGGAGTTTTCAGCTATAAGTCCACACACTTAGTAGAGAGAAAGTGAAGCCGGTGATGTCGGTCACACCTAGGAGTAGATTCTTGGACATTTGAAACACACAACACACTTGTATACATATGGTATGGCACAACCTAGGTTTGGGTGGGGTTCCGACGCTCCGGGGCCCCGCTTCGGCGAAACCCTGAATCCGCTGGAAAAACCCTAACGTTTCCGTCTACCCCATAGACGTGCGTCGAAAGGGGGTAGCCAGTGGATTTTTTCCTTGGTTGTGTTAGGTTAGGCCATACGAACATGAGAAACCAACTTTTATCACAAATCGACACAAGATTGCCCCGTTTCGCCCGGAACGGGAGTTTTCAGCTATAAGTCCACACACTTACTAGAGAGAAAGTGAAGCCGGTGATGTCGGTCACACCTAGGAGTAGATTCTTGGACATTTGAAACACACACACACTTGTATACATATGGTATGGCACAACCTAGGTTTGGGTGGGGTTCCGACGCTCCGGGCCCCGCTTCGGCGAAACCCTGAATCCGCTGGAAAAAACCCTAACGTTTCCGTCTACCCCATAGACGTGCGTCGAAAGGGGGTAGCCCAGTGGACTTTTTTCCTTGGTGTTAGGTTAGGCCATACGAACATGAGAAACCAACTTTATCACAAATCGACACAAGATTGCCCCCGTTTCGCCCGGAACGGGAGTTTTCAGCTATAAGTCCACACCTTAGTAGAGAGAAAGTGAAGCCGGTGATGTCGGTCACACCTAGGAGTAGATTCTTGGACATTTGAAACACACAAACACTTGTATACATATGGTATGGCACAACCTAGGTTTGGGTGGGGTTCCGACGCTCCGGGGCCCCGCTTCGGCGAAACCCTGAATCCGCTGGAAAAACCTAACGTTTCCGTCTACCCCATAGACGTGCGTCGAAAGGGGGTAGCCCAGTGGACTTTTTTCCTTGGTTGTGTTAGGTTAGGCCATACGAACATGAGAAACCAAAGTCTACCCAAATCGACACAGATTCCCCGTTTCGCCCGAAAGGGAGTTTTCCTCTAAGTGCACAACTCACTAGAGAGAAAGTGAAGCCGGTGATGTCGGTCACACCTAGGAGTAGATTCTTGGACATTTGAAACACACAACACACTTGTATAATATGGTATGGCACAACCTAGGTTTGGGTGGGGTTCCGACGCTCGGGGCCCCGCTTCGGCGAAACCTGAATCCGCTGGAAAAACCCTAACGTTTCCGTCTACCCCCATAGACGTGCGTCGAAAGGGGGTAGCCCAGTGGACTTTTTTCCTTGGTTGTGTTAGGTTAGGCCATACGAACATGAGAAACCAACTTTTATCACAAATCGACACAAGATTGCCCCCGTTTCGCCGGAACGGGAGTTTTCAGCTATAAGTCCACACACTTAGTAGAGAGAAAGTGAAGCCGGTGATGTCGGTCACACCTAGGAGTAGATTCTTGGACATTTGAAACACACAACACACTTGTATACATATGGTATGGCACAACCTAGGTTTGGGTGGGGTTCCGACGCTCCGGGGCCCCGCTTCGGCGAAACCCTGAATCCGCTGGAAAAACCCTAACGTTTCCGTCTACCCCCATAGACGTGCGTCGAAAGGGGGTAGCCCAGTGGACTTTTTTCCTTGGTTGTGTTAGGTTAGGCCATACGAACATGGAAACCAACTTTTATCACAAATCGACACAAGATTGCCCCCGTTTCGCCCGGAACGGGAGTTTTCAGCTATAAGTCCACACACTTGTAGAGAGAAAGTGAAGCCGGTGATGTCGGTCACACCTAGGAGTAGATTCTTGGACATTTGAAACACACAACAACTTGTATATATATGGTATGGCACAACCTAGGTTTGGGTGGGGTTCCGACGCTCCGGGGCCCCGCTTCGGCGAAACCCTGAATCCGCTGGAAAAACCCTAACGTTTCCGTCTACCCCCATAGACGTGCGTCGAAAGGGGGTAGCCCAGTGGACTTTTTTCCTTGGTTGTGTTAGGTTAGGCCATACGAACATGAGAAACCAACTTTTATCACAAATCGACACAAGATTGCCCCCGTTTCGCCCGGAACGGGAGTTTTCAGCTATAAGTCCACACACTTACTAGAGAGAAAGTGAAGCCGGTGATGTCGGTCACACCTAGGAGTAGATTCTTGGACATTTGAAACACACAACACACTTGTATACATATGGTATGGCACAACCTAGGTTTGGGTGGGGTTCCGACGCTCGGGCCCCGCTTCGGCGAAACCTGAATCCGCTGGAAAAACCCTAACGTTTCCGTCTACCCCCATAGACGTGCGTCGAAAGGGGGTAGCCCAGTGGACTTTTTTCCTTGGTTGTGTTAGGTTAGGCCATACGAACATGAGAAACCAAAGTCTACCCAAATCGACACAAGATTCCATCGTTCGCCCGGAAAGGGAGTTTTCACCTCTAAGTGCACAAACTCACTAGAGAGAAAGTGAAGCCGGTGATGTCGGTCACACCTAGGAGTAGATTCTTGGACATTTGAAACACACAACACACTTGTATACATATGGTATGGCACAACCTAGGTTTGGGTGGGGTTCCGACGCTCCGGGGCCCCGCTTCGGCGAAACCCTGAATCCGCTGGAAAAACCCTAACGTTTCCGTCTACCCCCATAGACGTGCGTCGAAAGGGGGTAGCCCAGTGGACTTTTTTCCTTGGTTGTGTTAGGTTAGGCCATACGAACATGAGAAACCAACTTTTATCACAAATCGACACAAGATTGCCCCCGTTTCGCCCGGAACGGGAGTTTTCAGCTATAAGTCCACACTTACTAGAGAGAAAGTGAAGCCGGTGATGTCGGTCACACCTAGGAGTAGATTCTTGGACATTTGAAACACACAACACACTTGTATACATATGGTATGGCACAACCTAGGTTTGGGTGGGGTTCCGACGCTCCGGGGCCCCGCTTCGGCGAAACCCTGAATCCGCTGGAAAAACCCTAACGTTTCCGTCTACCCCATAGACGTGCGTCGAAAGGGGGTAGCCCAGTGGTCTTTTTTCCTTGGTTGTGTTAGGTTAGGCCATACGAACATGAGAAACCAACTTTCACAAATCGACACAAGATTGCCCCCGTTTCGCCGGAACGGGAGTTTTCAGCTATAAGTCCACACACTTACTAGAGAGAAAGTGAAGCCGGTGATGTCGGTCACACCTAGGAGTAGATTCTTGGACATTTGAAACACACAACACACTTGTATACATATGGTATGGCACAACTAGGTTTGGGTGGGGTTCCGACGCTCCGGGCCCCGCTTCGGCGAAACCCTGAATCCGCTGGAAAAACCCTAACGTTTCCGTCTACCCCATAGACGTGCGTCGAAAGGGGGTAGCCCAGTGGACTTTTTCCTTGGTTGTGTTAGGTTAGGCCATACGAACATGAGAAACCAAAGTCTACCCCAAATCGACACAGATTCCATCCGTTCGCCCGAAAGGGAGTTTTCACCTCTAAGTGCACAAACTCACTAGAGAGAAAGTGAAGCCGGTGATGTCGGTCACACCTAGGAGTAGATTTTGGACATTTGAAACACACAACACTTGTATACATATGGTATGGCACAACCTAGGTTTGGGTGGGGTTCCGACGCTCCGGGCCCCGCTTCGGCGAAACCCTGAATCCGCTGGAAAAAACCCTAACGTTTCCGTCTACCCCCATAGACGTGCGTCGAAAGGGGGTAGCCCAGTGGACTTTTTTCCTTGGTTGTGTTAGGTTAGGCCATACGAACATGAGAAACCAAAGTTACCAAATCGACACAGATTCCCCGTTCGCCCGAAAGGGAGTTTTCACCTATAAGTGCACAACTCACTAGAGAGAAAGTGAAGCCGGTGATGTCGGTCACACCTAGGAGTAGATTCTTGGACATTTGAAACACACAACACACTTGTATACATATGGTATGGCACAACCTAGGTTTGGGTGGGGTTCCGACGCTCCGGGGCCCCGCTTCGGCGAAACCCTGAATCCGCTGGAAAAACCCTAACGTTTCCGTCTACCCCCATAGACGTGCGTCGAAAGGGGGTAGCCCAGTGGACTTTTTTCCTTGGTTGTGTTAGGTTAGGCCATACGAACATGAGAAACCAACTTTTATCACAAATCGACACAAGATTGCCCCCGTTTCGCCCGGAACGGGAGTTTTCAGCTATAAGTCCACACACTTATAGAGAGAAAGTGAAGCCGGTGATGTCGGTCACACCTAGGAGTAGATTCTTGGACATTTGAAACACACAACACACTTGTATACATATGGTATGGCACAACCTAGGTTTGGGTGGGGTTCCGACGCTCCGGGGCCCCGCTTCGGCGAAACCCTGAATCCGCTGGAAAAACCCTAACGTTTCCGTCTACCCCCATAGACGTGCGTCGAAAGGGGGTAGCCCAGTGGACTTTTTTCCTTGGTTGTGTTAGGTTAGGCCATACGAACATGAGAAACAACTTTTATCACAAATCGACACAAGATTGCCCCCGTTTCGCCCGGAACGGGAGTTTTCAGCTATAAGTCCACACACTTAGTAGAGAGAAAGTGAAGCCGGTGATGTCGGTCACACCTAGGAGTAGATTCTTGGACATTTGAAACACACAACACACTTGTATACATATGGTATGGCACAACCTAGGTTTGGGTGGGGTTCCGACGCTCCGGGGCCCCGCTTCGGCGAAACCTGAATCCGCTGGAAAACCCTAACGTTTCCGTCTACCCCCATAGACGTGCGTCGAAAGGGGGTAGCCCAGTGGACTTTTTTCCTTGGTTGTGTTAGGTTAGGCCATACGAACATGAGAAACCAAAGTCTACCCAAATCGACACACGATTCCATCCGTTCGCCCGAAAAGGGAGTTTTCACCTCTAAGTGCACAAACTCACTAGAGAGAAAGTGAAGCCGGTGATGTCGGTCACACCTAGGAGTAGATTTTTGGACATTTGAAACACACAACACACTTGTATACATATGGTATGGCACAACCTAGGTTTGGGTGGGGTTCCGACGCTCCGGGGCCCCGCTTCGGCGAAACCCTGAATCCGTTGGAAAAACCCTAACGTTTCCGTCTACCCCATAGACGTGCGTCGAAAGGGGGTAGCCCAGTGGACTTTTTTCCTTGGTTGTGTTAGGTTAGGCCATACGAACATGAGAAACCAACTTTTATCACAAATCGACACAAGATTGCCCCCGTTTCGCCCGGAACGGGAGTTTTCAGCTATAAGTCCACACACTTACTAGAGAGAAAGTGAAGCCGGTGATGTCGGTCACACCTAGGAGTAGATTCTTGGACATTTGAAACACACAACACACTTGTATACATATGGTATGGCACAACCTAGGTTTGGGTGGGGTTCCGACGGTCCGGGGCCCCGCTTCGGCGAAACCTGAATCCGCTGGAAAAACCCTAACGTTTCCGTCTACCCCATAGACGTGCGTCGAAAGGGGGTAGCCCAGTGGACTTTTTTCCTTGGTTGTGTTAGGTTAGGCCATACGAACATGCGAAACCAACTTTTATCACAAATCGACACAAGATTGCCCCGTTTCGCCCGGAACGGGAGTTTTCAGCTATAAGTCCACACACTTACTAGAGAGAAAGTGAAGCCGGTGATGTCGGTCACACCTAGGAGTAGATTCTTGGACATTTGAAACACACAACACACTTGTATACATATGGTATGGCACAACCTAGGTTTGGGTGGGGTTCCGACGGTCCGGGGCCCCGCTTCGGCGAAACCCTGAATCCGCTGGAAAAACCCTAACGTTTCCGTCTACCCCATAGACGTGCGTCGAAAGGGGGTAGCCCAGTGGACTTTTTTCCTTGGTTGTGTTAGGTTAGGCCATACGAACATGCGAAACCAACTTTTATCACAAATCGACACAAGATTGCCCCGTTTCGCCCGGAACGGGAGTTTTCAGCTATAAGTCCACACACTTACTAGAGAGAAAGTGAAGCCGGTGATGTCGGTCACACCTAGGAGTAGATTCTTGGACATTTGAAACACACAACACACTTGTATACATATGGTATGGCACAACATAGGTTTGGGTGGGGTTCCGACGGTCCGGGGCCCCGCTTCGGCGAAACCCCGAATCCGCTGGAAAAACCCTAACGTTTCCGTCTACCCCCATAGACGTGCGTCGAAAGGGGGTAGCCCAGTGGACTTTTTTCCTTGGTTGTATTAGGTTAGGCCATACGAACATGCGAAACCAACTTTTATCACAAATCGACACAAGATTGCCCCGTTTCGCCCGGAACGGGAGTTTTCAGCTATAAGTCCACACACTTACTAGAGAGAAAGTGAAGCCGGTGATGTCGGTCACACCTAGGAGTAGATTCTTGGACATTTGAAACACACAACACACTTGTATACATATGGTATGGCACAACCTAGGTTTGGGTGGGGTTCCGACGCTCCGGGGCCCCGCTTCGGCGAAACCCTGAATCCGCTGGAAAAACCCTAACGTTTCCGTCTACCCCCTTAGACGTGCGTCGAAAGGGGGTAGCCCAGTGGACTTTTTTCCTTGGTTGTGTTAGGTTAGGCCATACGAACATGAGAAACCAACTTTTATCACAAATCGACACAAGATTGCAAGAGAGACAAGATTCACATACAATACTTCCGAGAGACAAGATTCGCGACGTTATTTTATGTGGGTGGAGACCGCTATTCGGCGTAGCTATATACATATAGGTATGAATAAAAACATATTAAATTTAATTAAGAGTAAATTTAATTGACAGTAATAAATAGATACATAAAATTGAAGAAAAAAAAATGGGAACCTGTGGCGACGGTAAAACCGTCGGCATAGGTTGGTCTGGATACACGAGATAAAAGAAAAAAAAAGAACCTGTGCCGACGGTTTTTACCGTCGGCACAGGTTTGTGTCGACGTCACCTTTTAGTTGACGGGGAGCTGTGCCGACGGCGACATTTGTGCCGACGGTGACCGTCGGCACAGATTTGCTGTGCCGACGGGGATATATGTGCCGACGGCCAGCTTCGTGGGTGGCCTCGTAGGGCTCCTGTGCCGACGGCCCGATAAAAACCCGTCGGCACAGGTTTTGGCCGTCGGCACAGGTTAGCTCTGCTGTAGTGATGTACACACATCACACACGCGACGAAGAAAAAACATCCCACATGCAGAGAAAGGTGCGTACTCATGAAAAAGACACATGGAATTTCGGCACGCCGCATGGACTGGGCTAGCAGGCATTGAGGCACACGTACACACGTGCATGCAGCAAAAAAAAGTGCACGTGCATGCTCCCATGGACTGGGCGGCTGCCTGTGAGTGCGGTGCCTCGTTTCCTTTTAGAGTAGGACCGAAGGAGAGTACGAGAAAGAAGCGGAAGTTAATATTAGGTATTAGGGTTTTTTTTTTTGTTTGCACGTTGTGCGGGGGGGGGGGGGGGGGGGGGGGGTTGGCGGATGACACCGTAGCATCAGACCAGTGTGGCGCGGACAAAGGGGTGCCGCTGATGATCAACACCGCGGGGAGCTCATCCAGCCTGAGAAGTGACAGCGTGCGGTGGGACGCGTCTGCAGTTGCTCGGTGTCTCGGCGAATTCACCATGTCGGCACAAGTGTGAGGCCTCATGGGCAATGGCCATTTTCTTTTGTTTGAGACTGCATATAACCTGAACATGATTCGTCACTCGATTTGTTTCATTGTTTCATTCATGGTGGAACCATAAATCTGAATTGTACACATATATTCAGTTTCGTGTTCTTCTCCTTTTTGAGTTTAGTCTCACATATTTGGACCGGGATGCTGATGTTGTCTGGTTAGATGTTTTTTTACTTGTTTTCAAACCCCGACTCAGTTAGCAGCGGGGTGGGTGAACTAAAAGAATATACACTTTTGTTTTGAAACAAAAAGAATATACAATTTATACTAAACTTTTTCATTTTGTTATCATTTTATAACATTGACAATTATAGTTTATTTTGTAATCTAGGCATAGTTAACCGTATAGCAATTTTGTTAAATGTTAGTTATAGTATTGTTACTTATACAGTTGGAATCTATATGTATTAAAATATAATTGCTTCATGTTAAATCAAATTGTATTTACCAAAAAATCATCTTTAAGTATTCTTTAAAATTGTAAAAATGTAGGATACACGTATTTATTTAGTATATAGAGTTCAGCGACCTAAATAATATATCTTCATAGTGGCTTCTAGTATATATGGCTAGTTTACCGTGTAAATTGAGCCATTCAAACGATTCTTTACTGATTTATATAGTGTGCTCAACTGTCGAAGACCTAAAATGGAGCCCAATCTACATGGAGCTCATTTTTTCAAATAAAATTGAAATTGACATTTTTTAGTTTCCAAAAAATCGCGGAAAAAATCCCCGATGTAGATATTGTCTAGATCAACAATCATGCAAATTGTAAATCCAAAGTCGTTATATTTTGGGCTGCGTAAAAAGGACAAATTAGTGGATCTGGGTGGTGAATAATATACAGTTTCAAAATTTCAAAATTTTGCCCGATTTTTCTTTTTTGTATAGGACAAAATACAGCGATTTTGGAGATTAATTTGCACGATTGTAGATCTAGAAACAATATGTAAATCCGAGAATTGTTTCGTGATTTTTATAAACTTAAAAATGTTGATTTCGATTTTTTTTAAAGGGCTTCATGTAGCCCGGGTTCCAAAAATCCACTCTCGCTCTACAGTGCCTTACAATTTACAGTGAGTTATGTAGTACTATTTGACAATGGTGACACCAGAGGGGAAGCTGCCAGTGAGACCCCCCCCCCCCCCCGCGTCGCCCGCGCCTGGCGACACGGGGAAACCCTAGCCGCCGCTGCCGCCGCCGGGGCTCCCGCCGCCGTCCACCGCCCTGTCCCCGCCGGAGGAATTGACGGCAAAGCCGGCCGCGTCCCAGGATGGTGGCGGCGGGGCCATTTTTTTTTACTTTTTTCGGCTCGGGTTCCACCACGCAGGCGCGACGTGGTTGGCGAGCATGGCGGCCGGCGGTCGCGGCTCTTGCCGGCGTGGAGTTTTCCCGGTGCTGTGCTTCCAGGCGCGGGGAGGAAGGAGGGGGGTGTGGTCGTTGGGCGGCTGCTGCCGGCGACGGGCTGCGCGGGCCTGCCCGGGCTCGTTCTGGGCCCGGCGGGCCGCGGCCGTGGGGCTCTCTGGGCGCGGTCGGGCTGGCTCCGGCGTGGCCCGTCCGGGCGCTTTGCGGGCCGCAGGAGGTTGGCGGTCCTTTGCGCCGCCGCGGCAAGGGAGGGGATCCTCGTTCGGCTGCGTGGGAGGTGCGTGCTGCTGCTGCCCTGGTTTGTTCCCCGATTTGGAGTTGGAGCAGGAGGGGGTGGGATCTCTTCGGTGCGGAGCGAGGATGTTTGGCTGGTGGTTGCGGAGGAGGACCTGGTGTGATGTGGCGGTCGTGCGGTGCGGGGGCTATCGCAACGGCGCGGAGGCAGGTGGCCGTGGTCGCACGGTTTGACCGCGGAGGAAGCCGGGGCGGCGGCCCCGGACCTGCGGCTGCTTCGGCGGCAGAGGGCATGCCAGATGCCGTGGAGGGAGGTGCCGCGGCGGCAGCGGCATGCGGTGGTGCTCGGCGGTTGATGACTCGACCAGGACGCCATCCTGCGGCTCCGAATCTTTGCGGTCGGGTTGAACTCCGGGCGAAAGCTCGCACGGACTTCGGTCGGTGCCGACGACGGCGGCGCCCTCGGGCGTCGTTCTCCTTCTTGTTTGCGTCGTTGTGGAGCTTTTCGACCTCGACTAACGCGTGTGGTACCAAGAGCTCCGGGTGAAAATCTAGCTCTTCGGGAGCGGGCGGCGGTGACGATCTCGTCACTACCTTGTTGGAGGCGCCGCTTTGGAGCTCTTGGCTTGCGTGGTGCGACGGTTTCGCGGCGGATGTGCAAAATGGGCGGGTGGTCGTGGGTGGTGGACGTCGGGGCGGCGGCCCCGGATGGTGGTGGACGTCGAGGCGGCGGCCTCGGTCTCCCTCGCTACGACGGTTCTATGAGGCAGAGCCGTTGTCTAGCGGGGGTCTGGGTGGCGACCTAGATGGAGACTGCGCGGGCAGAGGGTTCGTCGACCTGACTGGATCATCTTCGGGCAATGCGAAGGTCGATCTGGTTGCTTCTCCGGGGCGGCGGCCCCGGTACATGGTGGTTTTGGTGGCAAACTGGATGAAAACTGCGGGGGCAGAGGGTTCGTCGACCATGACTGGATCGCTTTCGGGCAACGCGAAGGTCGTTCTGGTTGTTACGCCGGGACGGCGGCCCCGGAGCGGGTGGTGTGTGTTGTGGCGTTTGTCGACTTGGGTCGTGTGGGCGACGGGTCGCTTCGTTTGTGTCATTCTTTTGTACAGATTGTATGGTTTTTGGACCCGATTTCCCTTATAAACCGGGTCAATTCTTTCTATCTATTCGAGCGGTGGTACGACCACCTTGTCCTATAAAAAAACAATGGTGTATACTCTGTACTTGGTGTTTGAATATTGTTGCTTATAGTATACACCAGTGAACGTGAAGTGACGTGGACTACTATGCATGCGTATGCATACAATTTAATTTTTTTATATGCTCCTCCGCAATGCCTTGTTATCAACTGTTGTATATAGTGCTCCATCAGTTCTTAAATACAAAGGTCTGTGAAACATATAAATATAATTAGAAATTTCTACATGTGATCCGTGATGTGAACCTCCTATTACGATTATTATTAGACACGTCATAGTAGCGTGAAACTAGTGGGTGCCTAATGCATACCACCAGTAGCGAAATTGGCACGCCAGTAATATGATACTAGTGTCAACAATTGTTACTCCCAGCAGAGCTGGACGGCTGCGAGGGCTTTCTTGTCCCTTCCTTCTGCAATGTTTGGGATCGAACCATCCTACGGTCACCGAACATTTGCACACCATGACACCATCTCTCGGGCGCCGACTGCCTGCCCGAACGGTACCAAGACTGTCATCACTTTGATTTCCTAGGAACTATGAAAGGAGCGAAATGTGAAAGTCTTTACTGATAGGTCTTCTGTGCCGATGGCCCAAATGCAGAGGATCAAAACAAAACCAAGCACTGGTTCTGGCATGTGTGAAACATCTACCGAAAATCACCGAATAGTTTGCTTTTCCTTTTTTTTTCACTGGCCTAGGCAGTGTCATGTTTGCTCCTACAATATCGACATAGAAGACTAAAAACCTTTTACCTCAGTTTCGAAAAAGAATAGTAGACGACCATCTTTCTCACAGACTGATCCATTGGGCTTGGGCTGTACGTACATGGAAATTTCTTGGAGTTCTGTTGCCTCACGGCTCGATCCGCGGTTGTGTACATGCCAGGTCGGCAGTCGACAGTGAGGTCTTAGGATGTCTCCAACGGGCCGACGCATCGAGTCCGCGCGCGTCCGTCTCTGTCCGCGCGAGCCAAAAACACGGCCCAACGGGGCGACGCAAACGGACCGCGGTCCGTTTTTCTGTCCGCCGCGACGCATTCCTGGCCCAAATTTGGGCCACGGATGCGTCGGGCGCGGACGCGCGGCGGAGCGCAATTGTGTCCTCCTCTGGTCCGCACTTCGGCCTCGGCCTCTCCGAAAACCCCAGTCCACCCCAGTCCACACTCCAGCCCTAGCCATGGCCGGTGCAGCCGCCGCCGCCGCCTCCGACGCTGGACCTGCCGCCGCCGGCACCGCCTCCGCCGCCGGCCCCGCCGCTGGATGTGCGCCCAAAGCTGCAAAGAAACCAAAGAAGGAACTCACCGACGAGCAGAGGGCCGCAGAGACCCTGAAGCGGGGCGACCGGAGGAGGAGGTTGAAGCAGGAGAAGCTCAACGCCGCCCAGAAGGCCGCCGCCGTGCCGGAGGACGAATCTGACCTCGCGTCCAGGGCCGCGACCGCTGCCCTCCTCCTGATTGGAATTACCCCGACGGCGGCCGCGGTCGGTGTGGCGACTGCGGCGGCCAGCTCCAACGCCTCGGCGGCCCGACCGCCAAGGACGAGATCTTCCGCGACGGCACCATCGCCACCGTACGGGTATCTTTCGGGAACCATGCCGCCGCGGGTTTCCCCTACCTCAGGCGAATCCGCGCCCAGCCCAGTCGAGGTACCTCCGCTTGATCTGAACACGCCTACTACACCATTGGTCGGACACTCACCGGCGGCGCAGACTGCGGCCGCGCGTGCAGCTGCCCCGGCAGTGGTCGCCCCGGCGCGTAACCTGTTCGGCGAAATGCCCAGGCCGTCGCCAGGTGACCCCAGGTACTTCGAGGAGGTCCATGATGAAGGGGACGACGTCCTCCAGGACATGATCAGGGACAACAACGAGTACGCCGAGGACGATTACGATGCCGGCGATGATGAAGTTCCGCCGACCGACCCGATGTGATCAACATCGACAATGAGCCGGTTTTCGAAGAAGAGCTCGAGACCCAAGCCCGGGCCATGAAGAGAAAGATGAGCCAAAGGGGCGCCTCATTCACGGCCGAGGAAGACGTGCTGATTTGCGAGTCCTGGATCGAGGTTGGAACCAACCAAATTCTCGGGGCCGAGCAAAGAGGGTCGGCATATTGGGGGCGGTTCACCAAGCGCTACAATGAGTGCAGAATCCTTCCGCCCAATAACATTCAAACGCACCGGACCGAGGTATCTATCTCCAAGAGGTGGCTCCACATACAAGCGGAGACGAGCAAGTTTTGTGGCTCCGTTGAAAATGTTCAAGCCCGGCCAGCAAGTGGCTTCGGAGTGAATGAACAGGTGAGTTTTGTGGCTCCTCTTCCCTTCTTTGGTACAATTTGTATGCCCAGGTGTTGCAAACATTGGAAATTATTTTGGTTACTATAAATTTGTATGCCCAGGTGTTGCAAGCTTTGGAAACCTTCAAGAGGCAATACAAGAAGGCCTTCACCTTGACCCATTGCTACCGGGCACTCAAGGACCAGCAGAAATGGAAGGCCCTCTACGCCTCCCTCAAAAATGGTGGACAACCCCGTGATAAGGGAGAGGACACAACGGAAAAGGAAGGGAGGCCAAGGGGGAAGAACAACTCGAAGGCCGAGTTGAAACGAGATGCAACAACCCTTGCATTGCAAGAGACATTGAATGGGTTCCTAACCCAAAAGGACAAGGCTACCGACAAGAAGGAGGAGAGGAGAGAAAAGGAACGCCTAGAGAGAGAGACGGCTTCCAAGCTCTTCTTCGAATTGTAGAAGAAGAGACTCGACATAGAAGAAGAAAACGCCCGGACAAGAGCAAGGGAAGCCAATGCAAGAGCCAAGGAGGCCGAGGCTAGGGCCATGGAGGCCGAGGCAAAAGCAAAGGACATTGAGCTCGCCCTACGCCAAGAGGAGGCCAGGATCATGGACATGGATCTCTCGGCCTTCACCCCTACGAAGAAGGCCTACTACCTCAAGAAGCAAAGGTACTACATGGACCGAGATTGATCAAATCTCGGTCGTTTTATTTATGTTGCATGCCGGTGTTGAACTATGGCCGATATGGCCGGAAAACATGGCCGATGGCCGGAATTTGTAATATTTTGGGCATGTATGCAGACATGGCCCTATGAGGCCAGGATTATGTTTTATTTTATATTCATATGCTTGCTATTTGTTGTATTGTGATCACAATGGCCGAAAATGATCAAAAACCCTGGCCGGGGGCGGACTCGATGCGTCGGCCCCGTTGGGCGCAGTGGCCGGAAAGGGACGGACCTGGGCCGGACGCGCGTCCTTTTGCCGACGCAAACGGACCAAACGCGGACCAAACGCGCGTCCGTTTGCGTCGCCCCGTTGGAGACATCCTTAGGATTTATATTGTGTCCGTTTACGTGGCGGTCCGACCGAGCGGACAGGGGCGGACACCGCGCATATTGTGTCCGTTTGCGTCGCGGTCCGGCCAAGCGGACAGGGACGGACACCGCGCATCTGGAGGGTGCACCCAGCGGTGGTCGACGCATTTGGACACGGATATGTCCGGTTTTCTTTTTTCTTTTCTTCTAAACACAAAGAGCTAGCAAATTTGGAGATGAAAATTGATAGGACAAGAAAATAGAGAGAAATAAGTAGTACGGCGACACCAAGAAATCTCAAGAAAGAAGCAAGCAGCAGCACGAGCCAAAAAAAACAATCAAAATTAACTAGTTGGTCAGCAACAATGGATCAATCACCGGGCGTCGCCGCCGACGAACGCGGCGAGGGCGAACGACTCCGCCACGAACGCCCCTGCGCGCTCATGAAGAAGCAGGGGCTCGAGCTGTGCCGGCCGCTCCCGACGCGTTGCTCGCTCGAGCTAGCACCACATCAGCTGGCCCGTCCACCGTACCAGCTCGCTCGAGCTAGCACCACAACTAGCAGCCCACGCGCAGGCTCGAGCTAGCACATCACCGCACAGTGCCCAGGTCGGCGGTCCGCTCGCCGCCAACGAACATCCCTGCATCACTGCGCTCGCCGGCGGTGGCGGTGGCGGTGAGGTCGACGCCAGCTCACCCAGCAGGAGGCGGCACGAGGCTACAGACAGCGGCGACGTGTCTCCGGCGGAGATGCGAGGTGCGGTGGGGAATTTTTTTAGGAGAGAGAATCGTGGGGTAGGTGGGAGATGAAGGAGAGAGGCTATTTCTTTGCCTGCCATGTGGGGCAGCACGTGGACAGGGAAGGACACGCGATGGACATAGCGGACTCTTTTTCTCTCCGTTTCTGTCCGCCACGACGCATTCGTGGCCCAAATTTGGGCCAGGAATGCGTCAGCCTGGACACAAAATGGACGCAAAAACAGACCCATGTCCGAATGCGTCGCTCCATTGGGGGCTGATTTTTGCCATCCGAACACCAACGGACTCGATGCGTCGGCCCGTAGATGACTCCAACGGGGCGACGCATCGAGTCCGCGCGCCTCCGTTCCTGTCCGTGGAGGCCAAAAACACGGCCCAACGGGGCGACGCAAACGGACCGCGGTCCATTTTTTGGTCCGCCGCGACCCATTCTTGGCCCAAATTTGGGCCACCGATGCGTCGGCCGCGGACGCGAGCGGAGCGCTTTTGTGTCCTGCCCTAGTCCGCCCCTGGCCCGCAAATCAGACCATTCCCCACCCCAACTTCCTCCTCCTCTCTCGCCCCTCTCGCCGGCACCGCGCCGTCGCTCCCTCGATTTGGCACTGCAGGCCATTCCGGGGACGCCGTCTGCTGCTCCTCTTCCCCGCCGTCATCGGAGCAGCTTCCTCCCCGCGACGACCGGTGAATCTTGCGGCCATCTCTCTCGCAGCTCCCGCGACACACACGCCGCCCACAAGGTGTTCGGCCGTTCGCCCCGGCAAGAACTCAGGTACGAACTCGGCCATGGATAGCTCGGATGAGTGGTACTACAGGAACTACATCCTGTACAACCCGTCATCATCGGACGATTCCTCCGACGATGAGAGTGACGGCCTGGTTGCCACCCTCATCGTCAACGAGTACATAGAGAGGATGCGGCCGGTGTTCCGAGGGTCGTTGCCGGGCCGTTCTCCAGATCTGGACCGGAACCGGAGAGCTGGCCAAATCCAGCTGTATGGGGACTACTTTCGTCCCCATAAACCCACGTATCCTCCCAAGGTTTTCCGGCGCCGTTTCCGGATGAGGAGATCTTTGTTCAACCGTATCCGGTTGGGGGTGATGCATTTTGATGACTATTTCATATGCAAACCCGATGCATGTGGTACCCTCGGTTTCTCGTCGTACCAGAAGTGCACCGCCGCCGTTCGCATGCTTGCATATGGAATTGCCGGTGATCTTGTGGACGAGCACGTGTGGATGAGTGAGTCCACGTGCCTAGAAGCAATGTACAAGTTTTGCAGGGCTGTGGTGCAGGTGTTCGGCCAGGAGTACTTCCCTGTGATGATTGGCAGCATAGATTGTATGCATTGGGAGTGGAGGAACTGCCCATTTGCTTGGCAGGGGCAGTACAAGGGCCATGTTGGGGCGTGCACGGTCGTGCTTGAGGCCGTGACATCACAAGATTTGTGGATTTGGCACTCGTTTTTTGGCATGGCCGGCTCGCACAATGACCTCAATGTGCTGCAGCGGTCTCCGGTGTTCAATAGGCTCTCCAATGACCTGGCACCCCAGGTGACCTATGAGATCAATGGTCACGAGTATGACAAGCCTTACTATCTCGCTGATGAGATTTACCCTACATGGACTACATTTGTCAAGACCATCTCCAATCCCGATGATGAGAAGAAGAAGAGGTTCGCCAAGGAACAAGAGAGTGCTAGAAAGGATGTGGAGCGTGCATTCGGTGCCCTGCAGTCACGATGGGCTTTTGTTCGCCACCCTGCTAGGACATGGGACAAGGACCAACTATGGGAGGTGATAACTGCTTGTGTGATCATGCACAACATGATCGTGGAGGATGAACGCGACGAGGGCATGCATGATCAGGCATGGCAGTTTCAGCGTCAGTTGGTTGAACCCCAGGGACCGTCCACATTTGCTTAGTTCCTCGGCTTCCACCGTGATGTTCGTGAGAAGTTGTCTCATCTTCGGCTCCAAAATGATTTGGTGGAGCATGTCTGGCAGCACTACGGTAACCAGTAGTTCCATTTGATGAACTATTGGTCTTTATATTTATTTGGTTTGTAAGACTATGCATTTGTGAAACAATTTGTATTATTTGCCGAACTATTTGGATTGTAATAACTATTTGGATTGTATTATTTGTATTGTAGTATTTGGATTGCTATATGTTTTGTTATAATGTATTATTTTGCTTGCAATGTGATCCATCAAAAACCCTGGCCGAAAATGATCAAAATGATCAAAAACCCTGGCCGGGCGGACTCAATGCGTCGGCCCGTTGGGTCCAGTGGCCGGAACGGGGCGGACATGGGCCGGACGCGTGTCCGTTCCCCGACGCAAACGGACAAAACGCGCGTCCGTTTGCGTCGCCCCGTTGGAGTCATCCTTAGGGCACCTCCAATGGCAAAGCGCAAATGGACCATGCATGTCCGTTTTTGTCCGGCCGGACAAATGACCGCCTACAACGGGCCGGCGCAAACCCACATGTTGCTGGCGGACTGTCCGTTCTGGACCAAAACTAGCCCAAATTTGGTCTGGGTTTGGGGCGAGCCGGACACTATCCGTTGTCCGTTCCCATGTCCGGCCTGGCCCATATGACAGCCACACAAAGACCATGTCCACTCATTCTCTCTCCTTTCCCCTCCTTTCTTTCTCTCTCTTTTCCCCGAGTAGCACCCATGATCCCCTCCGCTCCGGCAAGGTCGTAGCACGCCGCCTCCGAGGCGGCCGAGGAGCGGCTCTGCCGTCGAGCTCGCGCGGGAGCTCGTAGCAGCTCGCAGCGGTGGTGTACGTTCTCGTCTTCGTCTTGTGTCTGTCCTCCATATCTGCACTGCGTGCGCGTCTCCGCCGGGCTGCCACCTCTTCCCGGTCGTCATGGAGGCGTGGGCGAGGGAGCTCGCGATGTGCTCCAAGTCTGCGACTCCTGCTGTCGCCGAGTTGAACTGTGCTTGGTCTCGCTGGCTTGTCGGCCGCCGGCGTGCCACCAAGTAGTACTAGTAGCGGCAGAGCCGTGGTCATGCTGCTAGCTAGCAGCTGAAATAGAGAAAGAAGGGGAAAAAAGACATGTACCGGAAAATATGTGGTGCGCCGTTCGGGGCAGTGTCCACCCCAAACAGACAAAGCTCTTTTTTTATCCGCGGACCATCCCAAATGAATAAAAAGAGACAAATTTACATGTCCGTTTGCGCCACCCGGTTTGAGGTGCCCTTAGGCCTTAGGACGGACGCGAAGGCATAGACAACTAAGACAAGTCATAAGCTTAGCACGGCCTCGCGTGGTATTTTTGACAGGAAGGTGTGTACATCGGGTCCGCCTTCGAAATTGAATCAGTCGCTCGCCGGAGACATGGCATGCCAATATGGCATCCGTAGCGTCTGAATTTCACACATGCACTGTCTCACAATTCACAACTCGTAGCTCTCCCTACCTCCGGCCGGAAGCCCGGGACATCGTGCCTAGAGCTCCTTCGAGAAATGGCCAATTGGCCAGCGGCGACGGCGGGGGAGAGCACCGCGTTTGCATAAGCTCGGCTCATCTCCGCGCCGCTGGAGGAGGAGGCAAGGCCTCCGCTGCTGCTGCTGCTGCGCCGGAGGTGGGTCTGAATCGCTTCGTCCGCTTTGTCGCGCTGATCGAGAGGCTTGGCAACGCCCTGGGTACGCTGGACTTCACGTGGGCCACCGTCGTCCTGCTCGGCGGCTATGCCCAGGACCTCAGCCTGAAGGATGATTTTTGGTTTGCCACACTGATTGTATTCCTGGAAGCTATTCCTCCGTTCCAAATTAATTGACTTGTGTTTGTCCAAATACGGATGTATCTATACTTATTTAGTGTCTAGATATATTCGTTACTAGACAAATAAATGTCATGTAATTTGGAACGGAGGGAGTACAAGGTATGCCAAATTAGATTCTGTCAAGAACCTCTTTCCTAGCTTTGTTGTCATTTGTAGGTACAAAGTGTAGACTTAGCTAGGCACATATAATCGTATATGCATTGTGGATGGAGAAAACAAGATATAGTAATAACTCACACAGTAAAATTGTTTTCGTTTCTTCCCATTTGCACACAATGTTTTTGACAGACACTTTTACTGAACTCAGAATGTCGCATCAAAACAATCAATCAAAAATATTTCACACGCAGCCAGCGCAAATAACCCGTATGAACGCAGCTGCAAAGAAGAAGAAAAACACACCAAAAAGGGGGTGGGCCTTCTAGCCGAAAACTGAAGCGGAACTAACTGAATAAACCGACATCTTTGATTTTGACGGTTCCTTGCATTTTCTTATCTTTTGTTCGGCCGTCAGCTGTTTGATCGGTTTCCACTAGAGAGAAAACGAACCCACGAAACAGAGATGTAAATGGATCAACATTAGGTTACCTTCCGATCCTACTTAGTTCAATCAAATGAACTAACATTTTAAAATCACATCACTTTCTCAGCTGATTCCCTTTTGATAATACGGTAGGCCTAAACTATAACCGCAAAAACGTTGGGCACCATCTTCTTTCTCTCTTTTTTTGCGGGGGAAAATGATTGTATTAGATAATCATAGAGTTGTTACAATATTTCTGGATTTGATCCCAAAGTGTATCATGGACCGATCCTACCATACTTGAGAAAATGGTGAATAGGTTTATACAAAACTTTCACCACGACATGAAAATTACTTTTTTAAGGTGTACTGTAGGTTTTCCTACTCCATATATTGTATATTTCTAGAAAATAAAAAGAATATGTACAAAGAGAGTATTGAAAAAATGCTACTACAATGTTGTAGGTCAGCTAAAATATAAAAGCTAAAACACTAAAGATTAACTACAAGAACCATTCACTCCAATCCTTAACTCTGAATATTGTTCTATATTAGCACTGTACCAGGATCATAATCCCATTTTTTGAATTTCTTTCTGCATCCATATATTCCGGAATGAATTCCTTGAAAATGAAATCCTTTCTTGATTTCAAAACTGGTCAGGTGACTAGGTAATTTCCATGAAAAAGGCAGATTAATAACCGGCTTCAGGCTAGTGATATTTTTCAAGCTAGTGTTACAAGTGATTCACTTCATATACACATTATTAATTTTCATCAATGCTGGTCCACACTTGGGCGTGGTATGTGTTGGAAAATTCCATTTGCTTAAAACTAGTTTCTTGCTCTAGAAATATGTACCATACCTCCCTAATTCCCGCACAAAGTTTTGGTTTTTGGTATCAAAAAATTTAAACGAACAGAAATACCAGTCTTTTACTGGTAAAATATTGGGCGTTTCAAATGATAGTTGACAATCTTATATTTACTAATTAGAGGCACCGTAGGAGGGTCCACGTTAATCCTCACGGTTAGAAAATTTTATCCGTCCGATCTACCCATAATTTGTCTTCAGCCGTTAGATACAGTGGTTCGTCAAAGTGCGCAAGCCTGACTCCTCTCGCACGTATCTATCTCCGCTTGAGTTCGAGTCCAAGAAAACGCAACCTTCAGATCTGTACCTAATTAAATCGTGCTATGCAGAGGGGCCCGTAGTCCTGAAAAGAGAATTTGTCAGGCATACTCCTTCCATCCATCGCCTAGAACTAAACCCTCTCTTTTTTCTCAAAAGTATATAATGACGCCCTCCTCTTTCGTGCAGCTCGGAAACATCATCGCCGCCGGGCATCCGAAGTGAAGCCATCGCATCAATATTGTCTTGCTGCAGACGTTCTTACCTTCAAAAGAACTTGCATGCGCTTCCTGATGACTACGATCACCCACGGCCCTCGATGAGAAATCTCAAGCTCTGTCCGCATGGTCTAAGTAGGGCAGGATTGACGGGAGACAAATTCGAATAACGTGTGGGTGTTAGCGCCACTCGGCAGCCTCGCCGGTGATGGGTGATGGCGGCTACCTTTCTTCAATCTTCCGTCTGTATACCTCATCTGCACCAACAACTCTGGATTGGAAGACTTAACTGAACAGATTCAAAGGTTGGAGAAGGACATTGGGGATACTTAATTTGGTCGTGTTCTTCTAGATGGAGATTAAAAGATTGGATAAGGAGATCGTGGAAACTTGATCGGATCGTGTTGTTCTAGATGGATTTCACCCCGGGTGGGGCTTTGCAGTTGACACCGGATCTCCTCAAGCCCACAAAATTGAACTGAACGTGAGAAGCCACCCATCAGGCAGCCATC
The DNA here is from genome assembly GCA_947311845.1 of Poa pratensis. Lineage (NCBI taxonomy): Eukaryota > Viridiplantae > Streptophyta > Magnoliopsida > Poales > Poaceae > Poa > Poa pratensis. The sequence goes on along the minus strand of CAMZMU010000092.1, from coordinate 19,271,167 downwards.
CTCTTCATCTTTCACTTATAATTCTGCCCCATTGTATGGCTCAGGGTAACCAAACCTAAACTTTGTTTTCTCATCTTCATGTGGACTCCTTTGTGTTTCCTCCATTGCCATGGTTCAAATTTTCATAATTGCACGTATGGAATAGATTCTCAGGTTTTATGCAAATAATTACTTGCAGGTAATCTGCCACATGGGAAATATGCATGCTGTGGGTCAGTTATGATTTGGCAGTAGCTATAATTTTTTCAGATTGTTTTGACCAGTACTCTAACTGAATAGTGCTTATCTTGCTTAGTGTTCTTGCGTTTTCGTGTGACAGATTATGAATAAGTTTTGTTACTTTTGGGACTGCTTGATTTATCAATCATAACAACAAACAGGAGCCAGTGTTGAATTCAGCTTTACAGATTGATGTCTGCGCTCCAAAGAAGGATATTATAATCTTCAGTTAATCGTGGTTAATATTTTCTGAGATAAGAGATCTTATATATCAGAACTTACAAAGTTACAAAGCAATGTCAGCATTCTGGATGTGAGAGAAGTAGACTCGCCTGATATAAAGGAAATTAAACTATGAAGTTGGCCGAAGTTCGGACGGCCGAACTCTAACAGGAGCTACCCATCAGCCGTAGTATCTCAGGTAAAGTTCAGATCCGTTCAATGCTCTGATTTATAAAATTCAAGAGAAATAGTTCTGTTCGTTCATAGATGCATTGGTAGGATCCTCTCGGTGCAAACACATAATCAATTGGGTAAGATGCAGTGTGCACTTGCCTCTCTGTGCAAGTTCCGGGTCCAATTCCTCCTCTCTACTCAATCCAATTACCCTTGCTTCTTTTTAGCAGCTTACGAAGCTAAGATGGTTTTCAGAACTTAATATCCAGTTGTTGCCATGCACGCACACAAATAAGAAGCGTTCTCAGATGGCATTGACTGCAGTTTAAATGAGATTGTCTGACGTAAATAGTATATGTGTTCACGATTATGTGCACTTCCCATGACAATATTATCTGCACTATAGGGAGGTAAACAGAACCATGTAATCCCTGCAGTAATGCCGTGTGTTCACGTCATGGACAAACCAAACACCGACAAGCCAGTTCATTTGAAGTTTAAAGGAGGCCAACTGAATTTTCGATTAGCTTTTCTATTTGATGTGGTTGATGACAACATGCATGAACTCAAGACATGCTCAAAACAGAATTTGGTTGGCATAGCTGACAGTCTTCTGGGTTTTGTTGTTCTACAGTGATCCAAATACTATTGCTATATAAATTCTTCAAATTAAATCGAGGAATATCCCATTTTATAAAATAGAATATGTGTTCACTATGATACGACATAGATGACTAAATCATCAGTATATTTTTTCTTCTGAACCTACCAAGTTATGCCTATTCATATTCATAACCAGTCTTCTAATATGCTTATACCGTTACCTATTTTGTCTTTTAAGTACGAACTATCCTTTTCTTTTTTCAGAGTATATCTACAGTTCATATAAAGGCCATGCAGCCAGTTGATTATATTAATCTAATTCATGGACATATTTCCATCTTTGTGTTTGGAGGAAAAGCTTTGAATAGAATCAGCATCCAGTCCTGAAGAATACAGACGTGGAGATACCTCATAGGCACAAGAACCATGTATAACATGCTGTGGGTATTTGGGATGCTAAATAACCAAGCATGAACTATGGAAAGGATTCATCCACCTGGGCCACTCCTTTTGGTATGATAGCTGCTAAATGAATATATTCGAATTTTAGCTGCTCTAACCCACTCATGTATGTATGCAAGAAATTTTTATTTACATCAAACTGGCATCTTTGTTCAAACAAATTCAGAATCTGGTGTGTACTCTATTTTGATTACGAAGTCTCAGGTATCAAGTAATTTTATAATCGTTGTAAATTTGATTAATTTCCTTTGGTATTATTAATGCCTCAGCTTACATGTCAAGCAATATCTTACTCATAATATCAAGTATAAGAACATCGAAGAAAAATTCATGCATCATACATTTTCAAGGACACGTGCAAAAAACGAGGGGATGAATACTAGGATGTTAATTAACTAATTTAACCAATGGAACCGCCCAGATTTCGTGTATCCATGAAGAAAAATCTTCTCATGTCGTTACTCCCTACAGTAGCAAAATAAAAGATTGATAAATAGAAATACGCATCAATACTACTACAGTAGGAAGCCCTAATCAAGGTGCAAATTTCTTATACATAGGCAAAAGCAAGTTTTGTATTCAACATATATATTAGTGTGGGTGATATAACTTTTGTCCAGTCTCTATATAGGAAATAAGGTGGAAAAGGGTGCCTGCTTTCGCAAATCCGTATGGACATTATTTCTACTCAAGAAAGAGCTGCATGAAACTGCCTATACTATTTCTCGAGTCTATATAGTTAATCCTGCCCCTGTATGATTTCGGTAGGGTGTATGTAAGGAGTCCAATATGTTGCTTATGGAAATTTTTGAAATTGGTGTATTTGGATTAGAAGGTAACGTTAATAACTAGCCCGTGCGGATGCACGGGTTGACGACTAGTTGACATAATTGTTAAAAACCACTAAAAACATAATTGTTAAAAAATCAACATAATTGACAAATTATTATGCAATCCATATATCATTTAACACCATATGTACATGTTTCAGGATGTTCACCCGCAGCAATCGACTGGATTACCAACTGTTCTTTAGCGCGAGGAGCCTTTAGACCTGTTGGCTGGGATGGACTGATTGCGATCCTATGTTTTTTTTGATGTTTACGTGATCCTCATGAAGCAATATAACTTTTCTAATATGGGCCTTCTGTTGATGGCAATAATACATGCAACTGGTGGACTCCTGTTTGGACTGAAAGTGCACATATGGCATCCGCTACGCCGTGCCACATCGCTATGGAGCCCCTTGGTTGCAATCCTTCTGATGGCTCCCCCTCTATCAAATTTCGTTAATAAATACATATTTGCTGATGATGATCATGAAATGGAAGAAGATCAAAAAATAGGCCCATTGACCAGCTGGATAGTTTTCGTAGCACTGCTTGTGCCAGTGCTGTTGGTAACGATAAGCAGGTTAAGGTTACCAAGAATCATCAAACTAGTGGATAGAGCTCTGGGAAGTAGTCAAGTATTTTGGCGTCGAGTTATTACAAACTCGTGCATGATTGCAGCACTAGGGACGCAGGTGCTCATACTGCACCTAGATCAGTACTTTCCCCTAGTTGGGATCCTAATACTCCTAGCGTGTGCCTTTGCGGTGGTGTCATTCGGCAACTTCCAGATTCCAGCAGCAGTGTTACGCATCGTGCTGGCATCGTTTAACCTTCAGCACGAGTACACGGATGCTGAAAAGAGCCTCAAGGCATCTATGAGAATCTTCTATGGGATGGTGCTTGGACAAGGAATCCTTTATGTTGTGGCTTGCATGCTTGAGTTCTTCTCTTTCATCCCTCGGAGATTGCTTGTCCGTTCTGGTGGGTTCAGAGGTCAGCGGGGAGTCGAATCTGTCAATCTGTACTATGCATATGCCTTTGAGAAATGCATGCATGTTGTCGTGCTTGCTCCAAAGAAGATCAGTCTCAGCAACTTTGCCATGGATTCTCTAAGCTCGGATTCATCCGAGAATCAGCTCTACGGTATTTGGATGATGCACAGCTTTCTGCAAAGGAAGCCTACCAAGGCGCAACTACTTTCAAAACTCACCAATTCTGAAGAAACGGTGGCTAGAATAATCAGGATGTTAGATTGGATAAGTCCAAAGGATTCAACTATCAGATTATATGCCGCGAAGGTCACCGCTGAACTTGCAAATGACCTCTGTGCTGTCACTTTTCCCGGTACAATGAAGCTTGTGTCGGCACTTCTTGATGATGATAGCAGACCAACAAAAGGAAACCCACTTATGGTTACAGATGATGAACAAGAAGAAAGGCAAGATCCATTTCTGGATACGGCAGGTAGCCAAGAGCAAGAACATACTGTATTAGTGGGGCGAATAGCTCAGGTACTACGTTTTTTCAGGGAATTGGCTGCGATGCGACATAGTTGGAGGTAATAGCTAGGGTACGACGCGTGAGAGCAGCAAAATAGCCACGACCCACCCATTGTGATGAAACGCCGTGTCACTTACTTGTGCTAGTTAAGGAGTGTGGAATTAGGTTTAGCGGATGTGGGACCCACTAACTTGTACCCGGTCAACTCAACCGGTTCGAGCGACCGCACAGACCGACCTTGCCGTAGCGCGCCATCTGAACCCGACAGTGCGCGCCTAGCTCCCTCTCCGGCGGCGGAGCTATCCACTCCTGGGCGTCGAATTCGTTGTCGCCGGCATCTGGGGTGAGTCAAATCGAACCCGCGTGGCCTTCCCTTCTTAATTCTGCCCCAAATCTGACACATTCCCTGCCGTTTTTGCTCGCGGCGGGAGGCGGGGCAAGCAGCCCGGAAGAAGGAGGTAGATGGCGAGCTCCGCGGAGCCGGCAGAGTCAAATTCGAGGTAATCCATCACTCTCGTGCTCATTCGGCTTTCGATTTGAGCTCGTTCACTTCCATGTCGCATAGGAGCTATTGGCCCCAAATTCAACTCAAGTCGTCACATTCCCGCCTCGTTGTCAAAACAGGGGAGATGCCCGAAAAAGTTTCGAATTGGTTGTCAAATTTATGCTATCTCAGGCGAAGCTAGCTGATGGTAGCGTGAGGACCATAGATCACGACACATTAGTTAGTTTGGAGCTTTCATTTTACGACATCGATCCACAAGAACTAGTGAACCAAGAAGAGAAAGCGGTGAGAGATATTGTGGAGAAAATAGGGGAGAGTATTCCTTGGGGTCCAGAGCAAGAAGTGGCATTGCTACGGTACGAAGATTGGAAGGGAGAGTATGTGAGAATGGAGGATGGCGAAGCGTTGTTGATGAAATCGATAAACAAGAGGGCTTTGAAAAGAAACGTGCTACACTTCTTGCCAAGCTGGTTGATCTGAAATCAGATTCAAGAGTAGGATATGTGGCATCAAAGTTGGCTATGCAGATTGCAGATGATGAGTGGGCTGCAACTAGACAGATAATTCCCATTGTAACCGAATTGACAGTGTTAGCAGATGATGCACAAGACCCAGCCCGTGATGGTGCTGCTAATGGGGTGGCTGTTACGGGCCCGGCTGTTGTTGACTGGAATTCAGTAGAACTGAAAGAGCATACTGATTTGGTCATTGCACCCTTGGATGACACTGAGATGGCAGACCTTTTTGGAATTCCAGTCGATGATAAAGACAAGGAGAAGAAGAAGAGGGATGCGGCTAATGCGGCTGCTGGTTCTGGAGTTGTGGATGCAGAGTTGATGAAGGAAGCTGCTGATGATGTAGATGATGAAAATGATGATGAGATGATAAATGTATATGACAAAGATAACCCTGTAATTGCAGTAGGAAAGTTTTTTCCAACCATGGCTGAGTTTAGGATGTGTTACAGGACTTATGCAGTGAAGAAGCAGTTTGACAGCAAGACTCTGTGGACAGATACAAAGAAATTTTATGCGAAGTGCAAAGGCTTTGATGGCAGTGCCCACCTTGCAAGTGGTACATTTCTGCTAGACGCCAACCTGATGGCAGTACAATCAGAATTAATCAAATCCCCAATGAACATACTTGTATTACTAGTTCACAGAATCCCTCAACCATGACATCACAGGCCTGGGTTGCACAAAAGATCACTCCTATTTTAGCCAAAACACCAAACACTACTGCAAAGAGACTGAAATTAGACATGGAAGCCAGTACCCTATTAAGCTGAAATATACCACAGTGTGGAAGGCAAAACAGAAGGCAATGAAAGAACTATATGGTGATTGGGCAAATACCTTCAGGATGCTGTATAGTTTCAAGGCAGAGGTGGAGAAGAGGTCACCTGGCAGTATTGTGGAGATAGATACCGAGGTTGCACCTGATGGCAAGGTATTTTTCTCCAAATTTTTATGGCTTTGAAGCCTTGCACCGATGGCTTCAAAGCAGGGTGTCGGCCATATTTGAGCATAGACTCATCTTTTTTGACTGGAAAGTGGAATGGTCAATTGGCAGCATGCAATGCTCTAGATGGACACAACTGGATGTTTCCTGTTGCTATTGGCCTGTTTCAATCAGAGACAGAGACTTCATGGACATGGTTCATGATGCAGTTGAAAAGATCCATTGGGACAGTGACACCTTTGGCTATACACACTGATGCTTGTAAAGGGCTAGAAAATGCTGTCAAGGCCGTATTTCCACATGCTGAGCAGAGGGAGTGCTTCGGGCATATGTGGATGAATGTGATCAAGAAACATAGAGGAGAAGATTTTGGGCGACTGTGGCCAGCAGCAAGATCTTACTCGAAACAGACACATGCTTATCACCTTGCGAAGGTTATTGCATCAGATCCTGAGTTTCAGCACTGGCTGGAAGCATACCATTCTCTTTTGTGGTATAGGTCAGGATTTAATACAGCCATCAAGTGTGATCATATCAACAACAATCTAGCAGAAAGTTTTAACAACAAGGTGAAAGAGTTGAAAGACTTGCCTGTGCATGACATGGTTGACCAAATCAGGATCATAATCATGCGGATGTGGGAATTGAGAAGAAGATTAGGTGATGCTTTGCAAGGGGATAAGCTTCCAGCAGTGGTACAGCAGGTGGTTAACAGGAGCAGAAGTCTTACACATTTGGCAGTTGAGAATTCTTCATTGTGGGGAGCTGAAGTGAGAGATACCAAGACTGGAAGAAGGCATGTGGTTGACACTGAACTGCATGAATGCACTTGCCTCGAGTGGCAACATACTGGAAAACCATGTGAGCATGCCATACTCTTCTTGGCTGGAAAACCGAGGGTAAACATGCACCCTTATCTGCATGAGTATTATTCAGTAGCAAGATTCAAGGCTGCGTATGCAGCTCCAATACCAGCACTTACAGATCAGTCGCAGTGGCCTGAAGTGCCTTTTGATTTTGATATGTGTCCCCCCCTTGCCAAAAGAAAGGCTGGCAGGCCTAAAATGAGCAGATTCAAGGCCTGGTTTGAGAAAGGAGGCTGTAGTAAGAGGGCGAAAAAAGATGACAAACCAAAACGGCCTCAGAAAGGTAACAAAAATAGATGCAAGGAGTGTCAGGTACTTGGTCACCGAGCTGGATCATCCAAATGTCGGTACCCTCGTCCACAACAACCAAAGTAAGTTCAAGTATTTGATCATTTATTTAAATTCAACTGCAATTCTACTCTGTTTTATTTTTTCAGAGCAAAGGCTGGAAGTGAGCCCATTGTTGTTGACAATCTCTGGGCAACAAAAAAGGCAAGAAAGAGAAGTGTGCCATCTGAATCAGTTCTGAATGATGTGGTGCCATCTAATTCAGTTTTGGATGATGTGGTGCAAACTGATTCAGTTTTGGATGATGTGGTGCCATCTGATTCAGTTCTTGATGCTGCGGTGCAAAATGAAGCTGAAGCTGAAGCTGTTCCAGAACTGAATCTGTCATCTGAAGAGGTGTCATCTGAAGACGAAGAACGACTTGTGTGGCCTCGGCCTCGTATGACTGACTCGAAGAAAACCAAGAGCATGAGGGTTTTGTCTGGTGTGCCTGGTACGAAGAAGAGAAAATCGAGAGCGTGAAATTTGAGATGAAACTTGAGCCGTGAAATTTGTGTAATAATTTGATGATTGATGAATTTGTTTAATTTGAATTTGAACCAAATTCAAAATTGTGTGAAATATTTCTCACAATTTGAACCAACCCTGATTTCTCAGTTGTTATGCTCGTTTTGTGAACAATCCTTCCCTTTTGCTAGGGTAAACATCTCCAACAAGTAAGCGGTTCTCCAAAATGAGCTACAAAAGAGCCCCAAAGGTAGCCCAAACAGCCCCATTTCTAATCTGGTCATTTTTTCGACCATCTCCAAATGATCTCAAACTCTAGGGTTAACATCTATTGCACTAATATAGTGCCCTAGACCAATATGGAGTCATTTCTCAAAACATAGAACCACTTCTCTTCACACATGAGAGTTCATAGTTTGAGATGTGAGATTTCACACCATATTGAAGCATTTCTTGTTTAATATGTATCTAGACCTTGTTTATCAGTTGGAGCTGTTAGTACATGACAAATAAGAACATGTGCACTGGATTTTCATTTTTTTGATGTTTTTTGAATATTTTGTGATTATTTCAAATCGGTCAAACCCAAGTTTGACCAACATTTGAACAAGTTTGAAACATGAAAATGAAAAACCAAGCTTGGATCCTTCTTAGTCAATCCAAAATGAAGCTTTGGTGAGTTTTTTGTAAATTTCATGTTGCAAATCCCAAACCACCTCTCTTCACACATGAGAGTTCATAGTTTGAGATGTGAGATTTCACACCATATTGAAGCATTTCTTGTTTAATATGTATCTAGACCTTGTTTATCAGTTGGAGCTGTTAGTACATGACAAACTAAGACCATGTGCACTGGATTTTGATTTTTTTGAATATTTTGTGATTATTTCAAAATCGGTCAAACCCAAGTTTGACCAACATTTGAACAAGTTTGAAACATGAAAATGAAAAACCAAGCTTGGATCCTTCTTAGTCAATCCAAAATGAAGCTTTGGTGAGTTTTTTGTAAATTTCATGTTGCAAATCCCAAACCACCTCTCTTCACACATGAGAGTTCATAGTTTGAGATGTGAGATTTCACACCATATTGAAGCATTTCTTGTTTAATATGTATCTAGACCTTGTTTATCAGTTGGAGCTGTTAGTACATGACAAAATAAGACCATGTGCACTGGATTTTCATTTTTTTGATGTTTTTTGAATATTTTATGATTATTTCAAATTCGGCCTATTTCACACCATATTGAAGCATTTCTTGTTTAATATGTATCTAGACCTTGTTTATCAGTTGGAGCTGTTAGTACATGACAAACTAAGACCATGTGAACTGGATTTTCATTTTTTTGATTTTTTTGAATATTTTATGATTATTTCAAATTGATCGCTACCTTGCTGCACTGTGGCCGTGCGATCTGGCCCTCTATATGTGAGCTAACACACGATCCGTGGGATGGCTGGTTCTGCTACCTGATTGGCTGAGAAGCGGTGCACTCGTCGGACCGTTGGATTGAGCGGACCCTCGTAGACGCATGCATGCAGACGTCTCAGCTGAGCGGGCCCCACTCGACGGCAGTGCATGCAGACGTCTCAGCTGAGCGATTTCGCGCTGCACGCCGCTTCCAACGCGTACGCCACGTAGTATCAGGGCTATTGTTGCTTTTTTTTGACGGATCGACTTTTGCGCTGACAGCGGCGGCGGGACGACGCGCAACATGTTTGCAGTGTGCACGCAGACCAGAACTGAATCGACCGGCTGCGCGTGCCTCCCAACCATCACATTAAACCGATTTTTACACTTCACCTCCCCACCATCGCATTAAACAAGATCACTATCCGCTATAAAATAGCACCCAATTCTTCTCCAAGTCGCACACCGCATCCCATCTTCCTCCAACCCTCTTCTCTCAAACAAGCAGCCGCCCCGCCCCTAGCAACCATGGAGTACAGCGCCCCGACCTACCGCCTCCCCAACCTCGTGCGGGAGCACCGCTCTACTTCGCCCAATCTCGTAGAGCATCACCAGCTGCGCGTGTGGGCCTTCTCGAGGTGGAGGGGCGCAAGGGATTTAGCGGAGTTCTTCCTCTCGTCCGGCTTCCGCCACCTCCCTCCTGGCGGGCCGCCCATGTACCGGCTCGAGGAGTTCCATGACCATGACCTCGTCATCGGCTACTACGTCACCTTCACCAACCGCTTCGACGCACTCCACCTCCTTGGGAAGGCGTTTTGGTATGGGTGCGAGTACATCGCATTCACGACGTTCAACACTTCACGGACTTCACCGACATCTTCCGCTACCACGGCACCATCCACGGCCTCCCCTACGAGAACGACGAGGACGAGGAGTGAGCCACCAAGGAGGAGCCAAGGAGGAGGAGCCCAGGAGAAGGTCAAGGAGAACTCTTAGTTTATTTCGGGCTTATTTCCATGTTTATTTCCATGCTAGTTTATTTCTCGTGTAAGGTTCGTAAGTTGTAAGAGGGCACAAGTTATAAGTGTGCTAGTCGTGTAAGGTTGCTATGTAAGGTTGCTACTTGCATTTTATTTATCTTATGTCGTTATGTTTGTGAAAAGAAAGTTCATGCAAAATCTTCCTTGTTCTAAAAAAGAGCCAGAAAGGTAGCCCAAACAGCTCATTTCTAATCCGAGCAATTTTTTAACCTTCTCCAAATGAACTCAAACTTTAGGGTTAACATCTAGTGCACAAATATAGTGTCCGTGACCAATATGGATTCATAGAACTATAAAAAAACCACTTCTATGTACACATCCAATTAGACATTTCTTTTAACTTGACACGTCATTTATTGAGCCAACACAAACGATATTTCATTTAAACCATTGTTTCGGTCCAACAACGGCTAGGCCCAACAACAGGTCCAGCAACGGGCCCAACAACATGAAATTCTTTTTTTCACTGCACCTATTTTAAGCGAGCACTGACGGCTTGGCCCAACAACGGGCCCATGAACTTGTCGGTTTTTCTATTTCGGAAACGGCTAACTGAACCTTTTTTTTTGAAAGCCCACGTATATTCAACAGAGTACCACATACACCGTACATAGTACAAATACAGAAAACAGAGTACAATACGCAGGGGATACAGAACCAGATCCCACATCGGCAGCTTCACCGGCGTCGAAGACGAAGATCGCCAGCCACCTTCTAGCCACAGACCGAGGGCACCTTCTTCCTTGAAAGACGCCGCATAGCCCGCCCGCCGCGCCGCGGCGTAGCTTCTGCCGTTGAACGAACACGGCAAGCGCCATTTCGCACCAGCACCTCCTCCTTGCCGCAGCCATCTTCGTTTTCGACGCAGACAGAAGCCGCCGACGCCGTCCAGCCCTGAGTTCCAGCCGCCGAATCCGCCGCCACCACGGATCCGACGGGAGGCAAAGGAACTCGAGCACCGCACCGGGCCTCGAGCACCTGCAAGTCGAGCGCGACGACGACGAGCCCCGAGGAGCTCCACCGCGGGAGAAGGCCGCACCGACACCAAACCACCCGCCACCAGCACCACCTCCTCCAAGGCACCGCCGGCGGGATCTCCACCCTACCCTACCATATGTACAAGCCGGAGCTAGGGATCCCCCACCCTCGTGTTAACTGATTTCAGAGGTAATTTAGTCGAATCATAACATTGTTCATAAGACAAACAACTCCTAAATCGAAATCCCCAACTCCTAAATCGAAATTTTTAATTCGAACGACAAAGATACACCAAATAAATGGCAATGATACACACATAAAATGCTCCGGCCATCATGTTTGACTGCTTCTTCAATTCCACAAGCTGGCTCAACTGCTTCTTCAACTGCTTGTTCAATTTCTGCAACTCCCTATTCACCAAAACATCCTCCAATGGAGGACGATCGGCTCTGTATGAGATCTCCTCCTCCACAGCAGACGAGATGGCAGCCTCCTGGATTGGGGGCCCTTGAATTGGGGGCAGCAATTCAACTTGAAGCCCTCGATCGCGAATGTACGTGTCCATCCACACAAAATAGCCGCATTCCGCCAAATCCTGAAAAGGGGAACGAAAACACTAATTTCAAAATCCATAGTGCAAAATCAAATTTAGGCCAAATCGAGACAAATCAGGACAAACCCTACCTTCCCATCCTTCCCACGATGCGGGGCGCTCTCGCATTTGACAAATTCCCGACCGACATTGCCCCTCGTCGAGCGCACACATGTCAAGCGCTTAAGTGGATCTAGGCGAGGGCAGTCCGGGCATCTAGTCATCGGGACTTCTCCATAACGCGGCCATGACTTCTGGGAGCCAGAAGCGGAGCTCGACATCCTTCGCCGCCGCCGCCGTGGACCGTTGCCGGGGAAGAGGAAGAAGAAGGTGCGCGGAAGAACAGAGGAAGAGAGGCAACGGTAATGTCGGGGGCAGGGCAGGACCACGGGAGCGGGGCTCACTCTGCCTCTTTATAAATGGATAAGGTTGACGTAGATAAGTGGTGGGTCCTTGTCTCAGTTGGCCCACAGTGGGTCCTGCGTACCAACGGTCGCCTGGTGGGTCCCGCGTTCTAACAGCCCAGCTCACATAATCCAAATTGAAGCTGACAGTTTCCTTCCGTTTAAGGGTTAAAGAGCCGTATCGGGCCGTCGCTATTTGGGCCGTTCCAACTGTCGCCTCTGAGCTATTTCATCGAACGATGTCGTTCTCCAGTGAATAGCGTGAAAAGATGTAGTACCTGAGCTATTCGCCGTATTAGTGGATGTAGCTGATAATCAAGACACTGACAACCTGTTGGAAACACAAATACGCTCGACCCAACAGGCTTGCATCGGCAAACACAACCATATATTATATACTCAGATGCTGGACACGGACTGTAGAATTACTATCAACTCCCAAGGAGCAGCCGTCAACAGACCAAGATATTCTCCCTGCACTGGCCTTGACAATTATAAAAAAATATAGCATATTGCAATCACGAAAACTGCGTGGAAATCAGCAACACACCTAACCTCATCCCCAAGATCATAGTATTCACAAGATACAGACGTGAAATGAACACTGTCAATACCGAGGCACAACAGAGCATCATGTTGAAGTCATCACTGGAGGTGCTGAAAAGGCTCACAGGCATTGATGGGTAAATCGGCATAACATTGAGGTATAAGATATCAAAACATCCCTTCCTATTCAGAAACCTCGCAGACATCTTGGGAAACAACAGGAACAATCAAGAACAGAAAACGTTGGTGGCAGGAATCCTCAGAAATATAGCGGTTGATGGGAACACAAGGCAGGAAGACATTGGTCGTATCCAATTGACCATCGAAGGGAAACAGCAGGCGCTCTGCTTTTGCATTATTAGAGAGAGGGAAAAAAAATACAATCAGGTTTGAAAGAAACCTTTACAACACATGCTCCAAAATGAGCAACTCAACACGCTATGTACTTTGAAACACTCTAAGGGAAGGTGCTAACAGGGGTGTACATCAACTCCACATCAGTTTTGATCAACGTCGCCACCGAAGATGCATCAAGGGTCTTCTCCTGGAAAATTCTTTGACCTCGCTCTTTCCAGACATGCCAAAAGATGTAAATGGCACAAATGAGCAATATTCAGCGAAATCGGCCTACCACGCACAGTTCCTTGGAAGATTCCAACAACCAGATCTAAATGCTGCCTGGAAAGTTAGGGCCGAAGGGAAAGTGAAGTTCTTTTTCTGGTTGCTCCTGCAAAATCGAAATTGGACTGCTGATCGCTTGCGAAATAGAGGGTGCCCTCATGATGACTACTGCTGTTTGTTCCATCAGGAGCTGGAAACTGCTAATCATCTAGCTCTTCATTGTTCTTTTGCGAAGGAGGTTTGGAATTTCTTCACGAGCTCAAACCTGCCTCTGATTCATCTGCTATGTCACTCCAACTCGGTTGGAGAATGGTGGAGCACGATGCGGAGGCATCCTCTCTCTGAACAGCTGAAGAAAGACATATCCAATTGACCATCACCAGGCTGATGCAAGCATTTCTCAGCGCGGAGGGAACCATGAGTTCTAGTGCCGATCGTTTGTTAGGGAAGGTCGCTGGGCAAGCCCTGGCAATGCTCACAATGGAGAGTGTCAACAACTGCTTGGTTTTGTTGAAGGAACCACAGTTTATTAGTAAACTCAAAACTATGATCCTGATCAATGATCACAAGTATATATATGTGGCAGCAAGCCTGTTGCGTAATCTATGCCTACATGGTCGACACGAGCTCAGAGAGTCGGATCTGAAAGAGTTATCTCATACCCTGCGAGAGGTGAGCCCTGTTAATTCGAGCAACATGTGCACTGCTATTACAGGTGGACAATGAAATTTAACATTTGCACTCGTTCTTGTGCGTGAGTTTCTGGTGGAAGTTTGACCTAAAATTTAGTACTTCTGCACGCAGTTATTTATCACACAACTATTATAGGCCTAGGCTGCGCATTATATTGTACTGTTACTAATTATGATACATTTCACTACAGGTGTTGGAAATAATAATTGGCGTGGAAGAAGGGGCAGAACTAGAGATCCTCATAGGCCTCAGTTCACAGATCTGTAAAATCGTTTCTGAAGACTTTGCCAGAGAGCTAGCTGAAGGTCAGATTAAACGAAGATTTGTGAAGAGGCTCATCGACGTGTTGAATGCAAATACAGAACCTAGTGCCCACTGTCCAGGGATCAGAAGGGTGATACTTGAGCAACTAATTAACATGGCAGAGTGCAATTATCGCTACACGAGCTGTTTCAACGAATTCAAGATGAAAGAAGCCCTATCAATGGTAGAACAGACACTGTCAAGCACTGAGAACTACAGGCTCTTCCTGGGTGATGCAGGTTTCATGGAGTACAAGACGGCTATAGCTGCTCTTTTAGCAAGGGCAAAAGAACTTATGGGTCATGACTGATCACAGTTCAATACAGGGTAGTAGGACTCAAAAACACATTCACTTTCCTCATTTGGTAAGTGGGTTGTAAAAGATCCTCCATATACACTTGTAGCGGATTGTCAGTTCCGATTTCCCATACAGTATAAGGGACACCTTCAGTATTTTTGTTTGCAGTGGGAACAAATGATTTTCAGTTATGCAAAATCAAATGGTTTTATCTGTCATTTATTTCTTCTTTGCTACCACTAGACATATGCGAACGGGTTCCCAAAAAAAGTTGGTCAGCCCGGTGTCAACAGCCCCTGTTGTTTGTTAGGGATATACTCCATCCGTTTCACAATATAAGACGTTTTAGCCTGGATTGTAAACCTGAGAACTTTCCTCGTCGGCCGTCAGATCAAGAAGTAACGGCACAGATTAGAGGCAGGATTGTAATCAGCCACTTCAACGCCTATTAGCAGATAACCCCTCGCTTTATTCCCCATCTAGGATACTACCTGACTACTCTTGAATCCCTCACGCACCCAATCTCTCCATCCTTTGCTTGGTGACGGCGCTCCACCATGTGACGGCGTCCCGGCTGCCGTCTGCTCCACCACGTGCTGGCGGCGCTCCACCACGAAACCGCATCTCGTTGGCCGGTGGATCTGCCCTCACGCGACGGAAACCCGGTCTGCCCCACGCGACGGAGACCCAGCGGCCGCGCTGCCTCGATGCAATGGCGACCCGGCGGCCTCGGCGCTGCCCTGACACGAGGACGACCCGGCGGCCTCGGTGCTGCTCGATGTGATGGCGACCTTGCAGCCTAAGCGCTACTGGCTCATTCAAGCTGACTCAGTGTTGCAACTTGCAAGGTCATGTACATGACTGAAAGTGGCAATGGTGTTGTACTAGAAGTAGAGTAGCAGAGACGAGATTCATGCACTACATTAGTAACTCATTTTCACACAATCGATTCAATTCTCCTATTGCCTCGATTCAGTACAACGGGGTATTTAGAAATACATTATATTTATAGATTCAGAGATTCTGTACACTAATAAAATTGGAACCAAAATCTAGATGGCGTGCGAGCCACTGCTTTGAGCCTCGGCTGTCAATTCGATGTTGCCTAGGGCAGCGTCGACGTCGCGGACGCATGGGCGCATCAGCGCGGCCACCAAGCCATCGTCGGGTTGGCGCAGCGGCGTCGATGAGTCGTCGTCGCGTTGGCACAGCCTCCGCCGTTGTGTGGACGCTGCGCGATGTCCGCCAAGTCGCCGTCCCGTGCGAGCCGCACCACTTCCGCTGAGTCTTGGTCTCATAGGTAGAGCCGCCTTCCTTCCTGTAGAGTTACTATTGATCTCGCTGGCGCGGCGGCATTTTCGTGTGGATTGGGAACGGGCAGTGTTGGTTTGGATAGGACAAGCCAGGAGCAGGAATCGTAACTTCCCCAAGATTGCAGCAAAGTTCAGAGGGACAGGGAGCTAAGCGCAAAACGGGGTTATGTTTCAGATCGGAAATTCCACCTCCGATCTACTCCATCCATTAATCATCTGACGTCCCAGATCGGAAGTTTTCAAGTTTTCACCGAACTGTGGTTTTCACCTGATACGTCGCCTTTCCACATGGCGACGTATCCGGTGAAAACGATCAACCAGTGAAAACCTGAAAACTTTCCTCGTCGGTCGTCAGATCAAGAAGTAACGCACAGATTGGAGGCGGGATTGTAATCAGCCACTTAAACGCCTATTAGCAGATAACCCCTCGCTTTATTCCCCATCTAGGATACTACCTGACTACTCTTGAATTCCTCACGCACCCAATCTCTCCATCCTTTGCTCGGCGACGGCGCTCCACCATGTGACGGCGTCCCGGCTGCCGTCTGCTCCACCACGTGCTGGTGGCGCTCCACCATGAAACCGCATCTCGTTGGCCGGTGGATCTGCCCTCACGCGACAGGGACCCGGTCTGCCCCACGCGACGGAGACCCGGCGGCCGCGCTACCCCGATGCAATGGCGACCCGGCGGCCTCGGCGCTGCCCTGACACGAGGACAACCCGGCGGCCTCGGTGGTGCTCGATGTGATGGCGACCTTGCAGCCTAAGCGCTACTGGCTCATTCAAGCTGATTCAGTGTTGCAACTTGCAAGGTCGTGTAGATGACTGAAAGCGGCAATGGTGTTGTACTAGAAGCATAGTTGCAGAGACGAGATTGATGCACTACATCTGTAAATCATTTTCACACAATCGATACAATTCTCCTATTGCCTGGATTCAGTACAACGGGGTATTTAGAAATACATTATATTTATAGATTCAGAGATTCAGTACACCAATAAAATTGGAACCAAAATCAAGATGGTATGCGAGCCACTGCTTTGAGCCTCGGCTGTCAATTCGATGTTGCGTAGGGCAGCGTCGACATCGCGGACGCATGGGCGCATCAGCGCGGCCACCAAGCCATCGTCGGGTTGGCCCAGCGGCGTCTACGAGTCGTCGTCGCATTGGCACAGCCTCCGCCGTAGTGTGGACGCTGCGCGATGGCGGCAAATCGCCGTCCCGTGCGAGCCGCACCACTTCCGCTGAGTCTCGGTCTCATAGGTAGAGACGCCTTCCTTCCTGTAGAGTTACTATTGATCTCGCCCGCGCGGCAGCATTTTCGTGTGGATTGGGAACGAGCGGTGTTGGTTTGGATAGGACAAGCTAGGAGCAGGAATCGTAACTTCCCCAAGATTGCAGCAAAGTTCAGAGGTACAGGGAGCTAAGCGCAATACGGGGTTAAGTCTCAGATCGGAAATTCCACCACTGATCTACTCCATCCATTAATCATCTGACGTCCCAGATCGGAAGTTTTCAGGTTTTCACCGAATTGTGGTTTTCACCTGATACGTCGCCTTTCCACATGGCGACGTATACGGTGAAAACGATCAACAGTGAAAACCTGAAAACTTTCCTCGTCAGCCGTCAGATCAAGAAGTAACGGCATAGATTCGAGGCGGGATTGTAATCAGCCACGTAAACGCCTATTAGCAGATAACCCCTCGCTTTATTCCCCATCTAGGATACTACCTGACTACTCTTGAATCCCTCACGCACCCAATCTCTCCATCCTTTGCTCGGCGACGGTGCTCCACCATGTGACGGCGTCTCGGCTGTCGTCTACTCCACCACGTGCTGGCGGCGCTCCACCACAAAACCGCATCTCGTTGGCCGGTGGATCTGCCCTCACGCGGCGGAGACCCGGTCTGCCCCACGCGACGGAGACCCGGCGGCCGCGCTGCCCCGATGCAATGGCGACCCGGCGGCCTCAGTGCTGCCCTGACACAAGGATGACCCAGCGGCCTCGGTGCTGCTCGATGTGATGGCGACCTTGCAGCCTAAGCGCTACTGGCTCATTCAAGCTGACTCAGTGTTGCAACTTGCAAGGTCATGTACATGACTGAAAGTGGCAATGGTGTTGTACTAGAAGCAGAGTAGCAGAGACGAGATTAATGCACTACATCTGTAACTCATTTTCACACAATCGATACAATTCTCCTATTGCCTGGATTCAGTACAACGGGGTATTTAGAAATACATTATATTTATAGATTCAGATTCAGTACACCAATAAAATTGGAACCAAAGTCAAGATGGCGTTCGAGCCACTGCTTTGAGCCTCGGCTGTCAATTCGATGTTGCCTAGGGCAGCATCGACGTCGCGGACGCATGGGCGCATTAGCGCGGCCACCAAGCCATCGTCGGGTTGGCGCAGCGGTGTCGACGAGTCGTCGTCGCGTTGGCACAGCCTCCGCCGTCGTGTGGACGTTGCGCGATGGCCGCCAAGTCGCCGTCCCGTGCGAGCCACACCACTTCCGCTGAGTCTCGGTCTCATAGGTAGAGCCACCTTCCTTTCTGTAGAGTTACTATTGATCTCGCTGGCGCGGCGGCATTTTCGCGTGGATTGGGAACGGGCGGTGTTGGTTTGGATAGTACAAGATTGGAGCATGAATCGTAACTTCCCCAATATTGCAGCAATGTTCAGAGGTACAGGGAGCTATGCGCAAAACGGGGTTAAGTTTCAGATCAGAAATTCCACCTCCGATCTACTCCATCCATTAATCATCGGACGTCCCAGATCGGAAGTTTTCGGGTTTTCACCGAATTGTGGTTTTCACCTGATACGTCGCCTTTCCACATGGCGACGTATCCGGTGAAAACGATCGACCAGTGAAAACCTGAAAACTTTCCTCGTCGGCCGTCAGATCAAGAAGTAACGGCACAGATTGTAGGCGGGATTGTAATTAGCCACTTAAACGCCTATTAGCAGATAACCCCTCGCTTTATTCCCCATCTAGGATACTACCTGACAACTCTTGAATCCCTCACGCACCCAATCTCTCCATCCTTTGCTCGGCGACGGCGCTCCACCATGTGACGGCGTCCCGGCTGCCATCTGCTCCACCACGTGCTGGCGGCGCTCCACCACGAAACCGCATCTCGTTGGCCGGTGGATCTGCCCTCACGCGACGGAGACCCGGTCTGCCCCACGCGACGGAGACCCAGCGGCCGAGCTGCCCCGATGCAATGGCGACCCGGCGGCCTCGGTGCTGCTCGATGTGATGGCGACCTTGCAGCCTAAGAGCTACTCGCTCACTCAAGCTGACTCAGTGTTGCAACTTGCAAGGTCATGTACATGACTGAAAGTGGCAATGGTGTTGTACTAGAAGCAGAGTAGCAGAGACGAGATTGATGCACTACATCTGTAACTCATTTTCACACAATCGATTCAATTCTCCTATTGCCTGGATTCAGTACAACGGGGTATTTAGAAATACATTATATTTATAGATTTAGAGATTCAGTACACCAATAAAATTGGAACCAAAATCAAGATGGCGTGCGAGCCACTGCTTTGAGCCTCGGCTGTCAATTCGATGTTGCCTAGGGCAGCGTCAACGTCGCGGACGCATGGGCGCATCAGTGCGGCCACCAATCCATCGTCGGGTTGGCGCTGCGGCGTCGACGAGTCGTCGTCGCATTGGCACAGCCTCCGCCGTCGTGTGGACGCTGCGCGATGGCTGCCAAGTCGCCATCCCGTGCGAGCCGCACCACTTCCGCTGAGTCTTGGTCTCATAGGTAGAGCCGCCTTCCTTCCTGTAGAGTTACTATTGATCTCGCCGGCGCGGCGGCATTTTTTGTGTGGATTGGGAACGGGCGGTGTTTGTTTGGATAGGACAAGCTAGGAGCAGGAATCGTAACTTCCCCAAGATTGCAGCAAAGTTCAGAGGTACAGGGTGCAAAGCGCAAAAACAGGGTTAAGTATCAGATCGGAAATTCCACCTCCGATCTACTCCATCCATTAATCATCTGACGTCCCAGATCGGAAGTTTTCAGGTTTTTACCGAATTGTGGTTTTCACCTGATACGTCTCCTTTCCACATGGCGACGTATCCGGTGAAAACGATCAACCAGTGAAAACCTGAAAACTTTCCTCGTCGGCCGTCAGATCAAGAAGTAACGGCACGGATTGGAGGCGGGATTGTGATCAGCCACTTAAACTCCTATTAGCAGATAACCCTCGCTTTATTCCCCATCCAGGATACTACCTGACTACTCTTGAATCTCTCACGCACACAATCGCTCCATCCTTTGCTCGGCGACGGCGTCCGCCATGTGACGGCATCCCGGCTGCCGTCTGCTCCACCACGTGCTGGCGGCGCTCCACCACGAAACTGCATCTCGTTGGCCGGTGGATCTGCCCTCACGCGATGGAGACCGATCTGCCCCACGCGACGGAGACCCGGCGGCCACGATGCAATGGCGACCGGCGGCCTCGGCGCTGCCCTAACACGAGGATGACCCGGCGGCCTCGGTGCTGCTCGATTTGATGGCGATCTTGCAGCCTAAGCGCTACTGGCTCATTCAAGCTGACTCAGTGTTGCATCTTGCAAGGTCATGTACATGACTGAAAGTGGCAATGGTGTTGTACTAGAAGCAGAGTAGCAGAGACGAGATTGATGCACTACATCTGTAACTCATTTTCACACAATCGATTCAATTCTCCTATTGCCTGGATTCAGTACAACGGGGTATTTAGAAATACATTATATTTATAGATTTAGAGATTCAGTACACCAATAAAATTGGAACCAAAATCAAGATGGCGTGCGAGCCACTGCTTTGAGCCTCGGCTGTCAATTCGATGTTGCCTAGGGCAGCGTCAACGTCGCGGACGCATGGACGCATCAGTGCAGCCACCAATCCATCGTCGGGTTGGCGCTGCGGCGTCGACGAGTCGTCGTCGCGTTGGCACAGCCTCCGCCGTCGTGTGGACGCTGCGCGATGGCTGCCAAGTCGCCATCCCGTGCGAGCCGCACCACTTCCGCTGAGTCTTGGTCTCATAGGTAGAGCCGCCTTCCTTCCTGTAGAGTTACTATTGATCTCGCCGGCGCGGCGGCATTTTTGTGTGGATTGGGAACGGGCGGTGTTTGTTTGGATAGGACAAGCTAGGAGCAGGAATCGTAACTTCCCCAAGATTGCAGCAAAGTTCAGAGGTACAGGGTGCAAAGCGCAAAAACAGGGTTAAGTATCAGATCGGAAATTCCACCTCCGATCTACTCCATCCATTAATCATCTGACGTCCCAGATCGGAAGTTTTCAGGTTTTTACCGAATTGTGGTTTTCACCTGATACGTCTCCTTTCCACATGGCGACGTATCCGGTGAAAACGATCAACCAGTGAAAACCTGAAAACTTTCCTCGTCGGCCGTCAGATCAAGAAGTAACGGCACAGTTTGGAGGCGGGATTGTGATCAGCCACTTAAACTCCTATTAGCAGATAACCCCTCGCTTTATTCCCCATCCAGGATACTACCTGACTACTCTTGAATCTCTCACGCACACAATCGCTCCATCCTTTTCTCGGCGACGGCGGTCCGCCATGTGACGGCATCCCGGCTGCCGTCTGCTCCACCACGTGCTAGCGGCGCTCCACCACGAAACTGCATCTCGTTGGCCGGTGGATCTGCCCTCACGCGATGGAGACCCGATCTGCCCCACGCGACGGAGACCCGGCGGCCACGATACAATGGCGACTCGGCGGCCTCGGCGCTGCCCTAACACGAGGACGACCCGGCGGCCTCGGTGCTGCTCGATTTGATGGCGATCTTGCAGCCTAAGCGCTACTGGCTCATTCAAGCTGACTCAGTGTTGCAACTTGCAAGGTCATGTACATGACTGAAAGTGGCAATGGTGTTGTACTAGAAGCAGAGTAGCAGAGACGAGATTGATGCACTACATCTGTAACTCATTTTCACATAATCGATTCAATTCTCCTATTGCCTGGATTCAGTACAACGGGGTATTTAGAAATACATTATATTTATAGATTCAGAGATTCAGTAAACCAATAAAATTGGAACCAAAATCAAGATGGCGTGCGAGCCACTGCTTTGAGCCTCGGCTATCAATTCGATGTTCCTAGGGCAGCATCGACGTCGCGGATGCATGGGCGCATCAGCGCGGCCACCAAGCCATCGTCGGGTTGGCGCAGCGGCGTCGACGAGTCGTCGTCGCTTTGGCACAGCCTCCTCCTTCGTGTGGACGCTGCGCGATGACCGCCAAGTCGTCGTCCCGTGCGAGCCGCACCACTTCCGCTGATTCTCGGTCTCATAGGTAGAGCCGCCTTCCTTCCTGTAGAGTTACTATTGATCTCGCCGGCGCGGCGGCATTTTCGTGTGGATCGGGAACGGGCGGTATTGGTTTGGATAGGACAAGCTAGGAGCAAGAATCGTAGCTTCCCCAAGATTGCAGCAAAGTTCAGAGGTACAGGGAGCTAAGCGCAAAACGGGGTTAAGTTTCAGATCGGAAATTCCACCTCCGATCTACTCCATCCATTAATCATCTGACGTCCCAGATCGGAAGTTTTCAGGTTTTCACCGAATTGTGGTTTTCACCTGATACATCGCCTTTCCACATGGCGACGTATCCGGTGAAAACGATCAACCAGTGAAAACCTGAAAACTTTCCTCGTCGGCCGTCAGATCAAGAAGTAACGTCACAAATTGGAGGCGGGATTGTAATCAACCACTTAAACGCCTATTAGCAGATAACCCCTCGCTTATTACCCATCTAGGATACTACCTGACTACTCTTGAATCCCTCACGCACCCAATCTCTCCATCCTTTGCTCGGCGACGGCGCTCCACCAAGTGACGGTGTCCCGACTGCCGTCTGCTCCACCACGTGCTGGCGACGCTCCACCACGAAACTGCATCTCGTTGGCCGGCGGATCTGCCCTCACGCGACGGAGACCCGATCTGCCCCACGCGACGGAGACCCGGCGGCCACGATGCAATGGCGACCGGCGGCCTCGGCGTTGCCCTAACACGAGGACGACCCGGCGGCCTCGGTGCTGCTCGATTTGATGGTGACCTTGCAGCCTAAGCGCTACTGGCTCATTCAAGCTGACTCAGTGTTGCAACTTGCAAGGTCATGTACATGACTGAAAGTGGCAATGTTGTTGTACTAGAAGCAGAGTAGCAGAGACGAGATTGATGCACTACATCTGTAACTCATTTTCACATAATCGATTCAATTCTCCTATTGCCTGGATTCAGTACAACGGGGTATTTAGAAATACATTATATTTATAGATTCAGAGATTCAGTACACCAATAAAATTGGAACCAAAATCAAGATGGCGTGCGAGCCACTGCTTTGAGCCTCGGCTATCAATTCGATGTTGCCTAGGGCAGCGTCGACGTCGCGGATGCATGGGCGCATCAGCGCGGCCACCAAGCCATCGCCGGGTTGGCGCAGCGGCGTCGACGAGTCGTCGTCGCTTTGGCACAGCCTCCTCCTTCGTGTGGACGCTGCGCGATGGCCGCCAAGTCACGTCCCATGCGGGCCGCACCACTTCCGCTGATTCTCGGTCTCATAGGTAGAGCCGCCTTCCTTCCTGTAGAGTTACTATTGATCTCGCCGGCGCGGCGGCATTTTCGTGTGGATCGGGAACGGGCGGTATTGGTTTGGATAGGACAAGCTAGGAGCAAGAATCGTAGCTTCCCCAAGATTGCAGCAAAGTTCAGAGGTACAGGGAGCTAAGCGCAAAACGGGGTTAAGTTTCAGATCGGAAATTCCACCTCCGATCTACTCCATCCATTAATCATTTGACGTCCTAGATCGTAAGTTTTCAGGTTTTCACCGAATTGTGGTTTTCACCTGATACGTCGCCTTTCCACATGGCGACGTATCCGGTGAAAACGATCAACCAGTGAAAACCTGAAAACTTTCCTCGTCGGCCGTCCGATCAAGAAGTAACGGCACAGATTGGAGGCGGGATTGTAATCAGCCACTTAAACGCCTATTAGCAGATAACCCCTCGCTTTATTACCCATCTAGGATACTACCTGACTACTCTTGAATCCCTCACGCACCCAATCTCTCCGTCCTTTGCTCGGCGACGGCGCTCCACCAAGTGACGGTGTCCCGGCTGCCGTCTGCTCCACCACGTGCTGGCGGCGCTCCACCACGAAACCGCATCTCGTTGGCCGGTGGGTCTGCCCTCACGCGACGGAGACCCGGTCTGCCCCACGTGACGGAGACCCTGCGGTCGCGCTGCCCCGATGCAATTGCGACCCGGCGGCCTCGGCGCTGCTGTGACACCCTCCCTGGCACATCTCACCAGAGAGGCGGTGGTCCCGTGCGCCAGCCCAAGATATCTGGCCGCACGTCACGACAGTGTAACATAATGGAAATCATTACACAATCAGTCACAAGAAGTGCTACAAATGATTTACAAGGCCATCGAGGCATGACAAAAATATCAAGCCAAGCATGGCTCAGGACAGAGTTTAACTGGCAGTGGAAGACGACTAAGGCAACGGCTTGGAGCGGCTCCACTCCACAGGCATCTGGCTGGGCTCCTGATCCTAGCACGCTCTTGCTCCAACTCCTCGCTAAGGTTGAAGATGAATCCTCGCCAACATCTGGCCACAAACACAAGGCCCGTGAGTACATTTGTATGCACCCAGCAAGAATCGCCACTCACTACAAATAATCCAACAATCATGCAGCAAGATATATATTGGAAATAAATTACTACACATGGCAAGTGTGTAATCTAGACAGACAAATATACAGCATAACATAAAGGTAGCATGGCCTTACAAGCAAAACATGGCATAAGCAAACAATCGGGTATCACCAGTGCAGAGTCCAAACCAGGTGGGGTTGGATCGGGCACCGGCAATCATACAAAGAGCTTACCTGTGACGAGTAAACGAGTGTACCAGTTGGTACCAAATATCATAGCAACACCTGTGATCACCGCTAGGCCCAATGGCCTCATCTTTCCACTCTGGGCATGCACGGTTGATGTTGGCTCAGGCCTAACTCTAGTCTCCCAACGATCACACCGCCATCCTATATCATGGGTAACCATCAACATCTCAAAGTAACATTCCCTGCATCATCTTATTTGTTCATTTAGTGAGATCAGGTCGTTCATTAATTATTTCAAACAGAACTTAAGTTTAACCTCCTGACATGACAAAGACACACAGTGTGACCGACACTGAACTGTTGTTCCATATCCCAGGAACGAGGCTAGCTTGCTAGGTTGACACTCTCGAGAGGTTGCATTTCCAACTATCAGAATGCACCCTACTCAGCGGCACTTCAGGTTGTCACGCCAAAGTCGTACTGAGCAAAATACACTCACATGACGGTCCACTTGCTAAGACACTCTCCTGCACCAACCTATACGGGCAAGTAAATCCGGCACATCCCCGGTGCTACCGAGTATGCCTAGCTCCGGACTCCCTATCACAGTTGAACCAGTGCCTGTCGACCTCTACCCTCGGACAGCACAACCGAACGACTGCGCCCAATGGATGGCACAAAAGGGGCTCAACAACCTACTAGGTCACGGTCCTCCATGAGACGACGATGGTCCTGCTTTCAAAGTTCAGATTAGTGGCACCATGGACTGACCCTATCGTTGCTTGGAGGGGTGTTTCATTTAATCAAGTTTCATTATAACAAGTCCAAACAACCGAGGATTAGTCCAGCATAACAATCACAATATCACAATAATATATCTTCAAACAACAAGATATTAGCAACATAATATTTCAAGCAATAGTTTGTTTGTATTGACCGGGTGACTATGGCGGAGCTACCTCCGACCAGCGCCATCGCAGATCAACACAAAAGTTGGTAGGGCATGTAGTCCCCAAAATGAACCGAAAAGCATTCATAAGAAAGAAAGCATCCATTCCACTCGAGGATTACCTCGACGTGGTGTCAGCAATCTTGGCAAAAAGAACCAAATGGAAAGCAAATGTCCCAAGCGTCGCAGTCCAGGCGGGCTTACGCCAACCACGTTTGACGGAGGGAGAAGATGCAAATAACTCTTTTGGCAAATGCCCCCAACTCCGAGGATCATAAGACGGCATTCGTCCGCTCCTCACCTCGGCGAAGAAGAAGAAGCGAACAAAGCCACGCAAGTGCGAGGCGCACAGTTGTATAGTTCCCCACTCCGTTGGCTGTGGCGGTTCCCCAGTCCATCGCCTCGGGAATGGGAAGTGGTACCCCTAGACACAACACCACAACTCTACGGAAAGTAGATGTCAAAGTCATGATATCTCATGACGCACAGTTTACAGATGACAGGCAACCAGATGCACAGATAAGTAACTATAAAGTAATGCGACAATTTAAAACGCAGCAAGGCATGCAGGCATACACATGAAATCATATCGACAATCAACAATATTGACTAGCAGGCAAAACACAACAGGATAAACTAGACATGGGCTCATAGCAAGTGGTTAGCTTGCCTCGGGGTCACGTAGTTGTTCTCTGGTTCGTCGATGAAGTGAAGACGTCGCGGACTCGGGCACCGGGAGCCCTACACCGCGTCGCCGGGACGGTATCGTATTCAAACGCGCCACCCGGAATATTCACTGGAAGGATTTGAAATCCATACCACTGGAAAGATCTCACAAAGATAGGAATTTAGAAATTTGAATCACTCCAATCGGAGCTACGGTTCAAAAGATATTGACGTTTGAAGTTTGACTCACTGGGAAAAAGAAAAACAGATCCGCGGAAAAAAAAAACTGCTCGGGGCGCGTCGCCGCGCGACTTGGGCCGTTGCTGGGCCGTCGCGCGCCTGCGCGCGTGCTGCGCCAGCGCCTGGGCGGGGCAGGCCGATGGTGGGCCGCGCAGGGCTGCTGCTGGCCGGGCCGAAAAAACTGTTCTGAGGAAAAAAAACGGAAGAACGGAGGGGATCGACCCCAGGTCGTCTTCCTCCTCTGCCATCGCACGGGGCGAGCTGGGGATGGCCGGGGAAGTCGCCGGGAGGCCGGCTGGCGGCGGGGATGGTCCGGTGGCGGCGCACCGCGGCCGGGAAGGGCAAAACCGGAGGCGGGGACGGCCTCCTGCTCGCGCGCCCGAGCTCGAAGAGCTGTGGCCATGGTGGCCACGGTGGAGAATTTTTTCTGTGGAGCTCTTCCCTGCGTTTGGGCACCGAAAGAAGAGAGCAGGGGAGAGGGTAAATGGGGAGGAGTGGCTAACCTTCGCTCGGGCTGCCCAGGGGTGCTCTTATATGGAGGGAGGAGAGGACTTTGATGTCACTGACGGACACCGGTGCACCAACCTAGCTCCAAAATTGATGGGGAGGATAGGGACGGCTCCGGTCTGAGCCAGGGGAGCAGGAGAGGGCTTGATCGCGGCGGGGTTGGTCTGGGACAC
The DNA here is from genome assembly GCA_947311845.1 of Poa pratensis. Classification (NCBI taxonomy): domain Eukaryota; kingdom Viridiplantae; phylum Streptophyta; class Magnoliopsida; order Poales; family Poaceae; genus Poa; species Poa pratensis. The sequence continues at coordinate 19,243,928 of CAMZMU010000092.1, read as the reverse complement.
GGGAACAGCAGGGGACCGGAGGAACAGGGATGCGCATGACGCCGTCATGCGCGCTCTGGCGTCCGGAGTGCGCCACGGGCGGCATCGTCGCGTTCCCGGTGACTCGGGGCACCAAACGGACAACGTTTTCCACCACTGGGTTCATAACGACGAGAGGAACAAAACAAAGTAAGAATCCCTCAAGGATTCCAAACTTTGTAAAATAGATTTTCCAGAAAACCAAAAACACCGAAGGTGCTCGATGGAATGACAGGGGCCTTGCACATCTCAGAAAAATCCCCAAAAATTACCACTGAGTACTTGTGGCATAGGGAGGGTGTCTATGGAGTTGGAGCTCAATTGGACATTGGTAAATTGGGTTTTGGCAAGATGTCCAAAAATTGGCATATTGGCATGATCAAGGCAAAGTGATTTTTCACACTTTACCTTGGGGTGATCTCCTGGAGTTGGGTGTCTATGGGCCATGTGGTCAATGTGACCAAGTCCCATGGTCATAGGATTTGTCTAGGTATAGGTTTGCTTGAAGATTTCAAAAAGGCATGAAAATGGCCTTACAAAGGAAGTAGGTCAAAAGTTGCTCAAATGGGTTTGGCTCCAAAAGATGAAGTGTAGGGAATGCAAAAATATTCATCCCCTGAATTTATCAGAATTTATGGAGATGCATAGCTTGACTCAAACATTTCTGGATCAGAAAGGGCAGTTTGGAAAATAGTGCCTAACTTGGAAATATTGCATTGAGTATGCAATATTTTTGCATGGATTGTCTTTATATGGATAGGGGAGTCCTCTGGTATTTTTAGTGGAATTTTTCTAGCTATGGAAATAGGCTTTCCTTTGGTAGGTGGAGAAAAGGGTTTAAAAGGTTCGATAATTAGGGCTAGGGTTTTCGAGGGAAAACCTAAGCACCAAAATTATCACGGGTGATGGAGTGGTTCGTGGATCACTGGGAAATTCTTGAGGGAGCAATTCCCAAGTCAATTCATCCTCAAAGATTTGAAGAAATATTTAGGAAAAGAGAAAAAGTTTTTCAGGTGTCATAAAACACCACTAAAATTAGGTTTAAATTTTCGGGGTGTTACAGACCTTCCCCCCTTAAAAGAATCTCGTCCTCGAGATTAAGGAGGTTATACAAGATAATTCTTGAACGATCCATTTATACCCCATTTAAAAACTTTTTCTGCAAAATATTAGAGTTTTAACACTCAAGAGATTAACACTCCACAAGATTTTATTAAAACAGTATGATATTTCTACCATACTCAATGCATTTAAAAGATGGCATGGCAGGGGCTCACACAACAATCAACATAGGATCTACCACCATGGTTAAAATTAAATCTATGGTTTTGCTCAACTCAACACAAACATGGCAAGATAAACAAGATCTACAACCAAACTATCAACCAACAACCAAGGATTTAACTCGGCAAACAATTACCCAAATTTTGCAAAACAAAGATTGGGAATATGCTAATCATATCCTCTATCTAGGGTTTTTATTTTAGAAAAGCTGCATATACACTTTCATGTATACACAGGTTTTGAAAAACAACAGGGTTTCTTTTCAAAAGAAAATATCGTGTCACCAATAATTGGTTCACAGACACTGTGGGATAGGCCATTTCCCAAAATTATTTTGCAAAGATTTTCCCTAAAAGAAACACTGGAGAGACGAGGGGATGATTTTCTGAGAAAGGGATAGAGGCACACCGTGGCTATCGGCCTACTCGCTGCATGTGGGACCGGGGTCCACCTGGCAGTCTCCTTCCTTTCTCTCTTCTTCTTCCTCGCTCTCTCTCGCTCTGTACACGGCGGTTCCCAGTGCGCGGAGCACTCCACTGCGGCACTGCTGCGCGTGCGGTCCGTCGACGCCGCGGCCATCACGGCTTTGGGGAACATGTCCTCGATGGTTTCGCGCCACTGCTCGCGATTCTTTCTCTTTTCCCGCGTGCGGTGTCGAGGAGCGGCGTCCGAGCTCCGGCTACAAATCAGATCTCCGAAATCCTCTCTTCTTTCATTGCAACCATGGGCTTCATTCAGAGCTTCTTCAGAGCCTACGTCGAGATGCTGGAGAGGGGGGCTTCATCGAGCATGTGATCATCGTCGCGCTCTTCGGGATCTCGTCTACGGTGGTGGGCGGACTGCTGTTTGCGGCGGTGGTCTTCCTGATCTTTGGCCTGTGCAACTGGTGGTCTGGCGCTGGTGCTGATGCTGCGGTGGAGGGGCAGGCTGCGGCGGAGGGGCAGGCTGCGCCGCCGGTTGCTGAGGTGGCCGCTCTTCCAGCTGGAGGTGAGCCGGCCGCTCGAGCCGTCCGTCGCCGTCGCGCGGCTCGCGACTCGGCTTCGGGTGAGCCAGGCTCATCTTCTAGCAACGCCACTGAGCTTGAGAGGGAGTAGGATTTCTGGGGTGCCTTCGCATCTGCACTGAGGTAGTTGTAGTGTTCTATGTTGGAGTAGAACTTGTATCCTTTGATTCTGTAATTTCCCTTCTGTACTGAACTTAGTGGATGTATCAAATTTGTCTCCTCTGATGAACTGGAACAAGATTTTCATTTCTGAACTTTTCTCAGCTGCAACAAATGGTCTTGCAGCACAGATAGAATTGCAGAGGTACTAGCATACAGATAGAAGAACTTGCTACACTGAGAAAATATCTTTTAGAAAATAATCCTGCATTTTATGGCCCAAAACAATTGCAGGAGTGTGGCATAACATCTCAACCATAATGGTTAACAAGAGAATCAGAACACCAAGTTTTATTACGGGCTGATTCAACATCAACCAGAAAGCATACAACAAACTTACATTACAAGCTAACACAAGAAAACAAACAACCTTCCTGATTCTCACCTACCACATACAAGCGCCACTCGGGCTAACTAAACAAGGGTTCTACTCGCTTGACGGCCTCTGGTAGTCGGTGGAGCGCGGCCGAGACGAAGAGTGGTGTCCACATCTCCATCTTCCGCGGGGTGGGGAATCGCATGCACGCCTTCGAGGATCATACCTCGCTCTTGGGGGTGCTGCTGAACTCGAGCTAGTGCTTGCGTCACAGATGCATCAAGACCGCGTTCCAGCAAATCATCTGGGAACGGGAGTCCTGTGCCCTGAGCTTGCCCATGGTGAGGGTAGGTGGGTTCCTTGCTCGACTCAGTTGCATGCGAGCAATACCAAGGTTGCGCCTTGTGGTCATGAGTTCCTCCATCAGAGAATGGCTGAGCCTTGTCATTGCAGCCCCGTAGGTGGCCAGGGTGATTACGGCGGGTCGACTTCTTCTCCAATGGGAGTTTGGATAGCCTCCGCACCATGCTGGGGTCTGGCTGGGAGGAGGTGGAAAGCTCGACTTTTCGCCATTGCCGGTTCCGAGTACCGCAGGCGGACGAGACCTTCCCAGGCTGCTACCTGGATGGCTTGCAAGAGTGGCCATGCTCCTACCTTGGATCAGGTAAGACGGACTTGTGCCCAATGGACACGAGCCGACATGCACGTCTGCTCGAAAGTCACTCCCGGCAGGCGAGAGTGAGTTCTCGAACACCACGTATCGAGGGCGAGCAGGCCTACCAAGAAGAACACAGACGGCCTTCCAAAGCATCAGTGGAAATCCGCCATGATCCTCGGCAGTGGTTTCTAGGACGACCTTGGGGTTCGCCATCGGATTATCCTGGATCTGGGTGTAGGATGAGATGAGAACGCGGGATTCCTTTGCGGGATCCTGCTTCAAGAGAGTTGGGCGGCTAAGGATAGCAGGCGAGGGTGGGGATAAATGGCAGCTAGGACCGGGTCTCATGTAAGCTGGGTTGTGTCGGCTCCATCTCTTGGAAGAAACCGGCGAGCCTCTCTCAGGGAATGGGACACGTCCTACTGCACCTTACTGTGGACCGACACAGCCATGCCGGTTAGGCGGAGATGGGTTAAATCCATCGGGCTCGCTGTCGGGCAAAAGTAAGGCTGGGCTTTCCATGCTAGGGTAGTCTACAGCCAGCCTGGTGCTCTGATACCACGTCTGTGACACCCCTCCCTGGCACATCTCACCAGAGAGGCGGTGGTCCCGTGCGCCAGCCCAAGATATCTGGCCGCACGTCACGACAGTATAACATAATGGAAATCATTACACAATCAGGCATAAGAAGTGCTACAAATGGTTCACAAGGCCATCGAGGCATGACCAAAATATCAAGCCAAGCATGGCTCAGGACAGAGTTTAACTGGCAGCGGAAGACGACTAAGGCAACGACTTGGAGCGGCTCCACTCCACAGGCAGCTGGCTGGGCTACTGATCCTAGCACGCTCTTGCTCCAACTCCTCGCTAAGGTTGAAGATGAATCCTCGCCAACATCTGGCCACAAACACAAGGCCCGTGAGTACATTTGTATGCACTCAGCAAGAATCGCCACTCACTACAAATAATCCAACAATCATGCAGCAAGATATATATTGGAAATAAATTACTACACATGGCAAGTGTGTACTCTAGACAGACAAATATACAGCATAACATAAAGGTAGCATGGCCTTACAAGCAAAACATGGCATAAGAAACAACGGGTATCACCAGTGCAGAGTCCAAGCCAGGTGGGGTTGGATCGGGCACCGGCAATCATACAAAGAGCTTACCTGTGACGAGTAAACGAGTGTACCAGTTGGTACCAAATATCATAGCAACACCTGTGATCACCGCTAGGCCCAATGGCCTCATCTTTCCACTCTGGGCATGCACGGTTGATGTTGCCTCAGGCCTAACTCTAGGCTCCCAATGATCACACCGCCATCCTATATCATGGGTAACCATCAACATCTCAAAGTAACATTCCCTGCATCATCTTATTTGTTCATTTAGTGAGATCAGGTCGTTCATTAATTCTTTCAAACAGAACTTAAGTTTAACCTCCTGACACGACAAAGACACACAGTGTGACCGACACTGAACTGTTGTTCCATATCCCAGGAACGAGGCCAGCTTGCTAGGTTGACACTCTCGAGAGGTTGCATTTCCAACTACCAGAATGCACCCTACTCAGCCGGCACTTCCGGTTGTCACGCCAAAGTCGTACTGAGCAAAATACACTCACATGACGGTCCACTTGCTAAGACACTCTCCTGCACCAACCTATACGCGTGGTACAACGGGCAAGTAAATCCGGCACATCCCCCGGCGCTACCGAGTATGCCTAGCTCTGGACTCCCTATCACAGTCGAACCCGTGCCTGTCGACCTCTACCCTCGGACAGCACAACCGAACGACTGCGCCCAATGGATGGCACAAAAGGGGCTCAACAACCTACTAGGTCACGGTCCTCCATGAGACGACGATGGTCCTGCTTTCAAAGTTCAGATTAGTGGCACCATGGACTGACCCTATTGTTGCTTGGATGGGTGTTTCATTTAATCAAGTTTCATTATAACAAGTCCAAACAACCGAGGATTAGTCCAGCATAACAATCACAATAATATATCTTCAAACAACAAGATATTAGCAACATAATATTTCAAGCAATAGTTTGTTTGTATTGACCGGGTGACTATGGCGGAGCTACCTCCGACCAGTGCCATCGCAGATCAGCGCAAAAGTTGGTAGGGCATGTAGTCCCCAAAATGAACCGAAAAGCATTCATAAGAAAGAAAGCATCCATTCCACACGAGGATTACCTCGACGTGGTGTCAGCAATCTTGGCAAAAAGAACCAAATTGAAAGCAAATGTCCCAAGCGTCGCAGTCCAGGCGGGCTTACGCCAACCACGTTTGACGGAGGGAGAAGATGCAAATAACTCTTTTGGCAAATGCCCCCAACTCCGAGGATCATAAGACGACATTCGTCCGCTCCTCACCTCGGCGAAGAAGATGAAGAAGCAAACAAAGCCACGCAAGTGCGAGGCGCACAGTTGTATAGTTCCCCACTCCGTTGGCTGTGGCGGTTCCCCCAGTCCATCGCCTCGGGAATGGGAAGTGGTACCCCTAGACACAACATCACAACTCTACGGAAAGTAGATGTCAAAGTCATGATATCTCATGACGCACAGTTTACAGATGACAGGCAACCAGATGCACAGATAAGTAACTATAAAGTAATGCGACAATTTAAAACGCAACAAGGCATGCAGGCATACAGATGAAATCATATCGACAATCAACAATATTGACTAGCAGGCAAAACACAACAGGATAAACTAGACATGGGCTCATAGCAAGTGGTTAGCTTGCCTCGGGGTCACGTAGTTGTTCTCTGGTTCGTCGATGAAGTGAAGACATCGCGGACTCGGGCACCGGGAGCCCTACACCGCGTCGCCGGGACGGTATCGTATTCAAACGCGCCACCCGGAATATTCACTGGAAGGATGTGAAATCCATACCACTGGAAAGATCTCACAAAGATAGGAATTTAGAAATTTGAATCACTCCAATCGGAGCTACGGTTCAAAAGATATTGACGTTTGAAGTTTGACTCACCGGGAAAAAGAAAAACAGATCCGCGGAAAAAAAAAACTGCACGGGCCGCGTCGCCGCGCGACTTGGGCCGTTGCTGGGCCGTCGCGCGCCTGCGCGCGTGCTGCGCCAGCGCCTGGGCGGGGCAGGCCGATGGTGGGCCGCGCTGGGTTGCTGCTGGCCGGGCCAAAAAACTGTTCGGAGGAAAAAAAAAGGAAGAACGGAGGGGATCGACCCCAGGTCGTCTTCCTCCTCTGCCATCGCACGGGGCGAGCAGGGGATGGCCGGGAAGTCGCCGGGAGGCCGGCCGGCGGCGGGGACGGTCCGGTGGCAGCGCACCGCGGCCGGGAAGGGCAAAACCGGAGGCGGGGACGGCCTCCTGCTCGCGCGCCCGAGCTCGAAGAGCTTTGGCCATGGTGGCCACGGTGGAGAATTTTTTCTGTGGAGCTCTTCCCTGCGTTTGGGCACCGAAAGAAGAGAGCAGGGGAGAGGGTAAATGGGGAGGAGTGGCTAACCTTCGCTCGGGCTGCCCAGGGGTGCTCTTATATGGAGGGAGGAGAGGACTTTGATGTCACTGACGGACACCGGTGCACCAACCTAGCTCCAAAATTGATGGGGAGGATAGGGACGGCTCCGGTCTGAGCCAGGGGAGCAGGAGAGGGCTTGATCGCGGCGGGGTTGGTCTGGGACACGGGAACAGCAGGGGATCGGAGGAACAGGGATGCGCATGACGCCGTCATGCGCGCTCTGGCGTCCGGAGTGCGCCACGGGCGGCATCGTCGCGTTCCCGGTGACTCGGGGCACCAAACGGACAACGTTTTCCACCACTGGGTTCATAACGACGAGAGGAACAAAACAAAGTAAGAATCCCTCAAGGATTCCAAACTTTGTAAAATAGATTTTCCAGAAAACCAAAAACACCGAAGGTGCTCGATGGAATGACAGGGGCCTTGCACATCTCAGAAAAATCCCCAAAAATTACCACTGAGTACTTGTGGCATAGGGAGGGTGTCTATGGAGTTGGAGCTCAATTGGACATTGGTAAATTGGGTTTTGGCAAGATGTCCAAAAATTGGCATATTGGCATGATCAAGGCAAAGTGATTTTTCACACTTTACCTTGGGGTGATCTCCTGGAGTTGGGTGTCTATGGGCCATGTGGTCAATGTGACCAAGTCCCATGGTCATAGGATTTGTCTAGGTATAGGTTTGCTTGAAGATTTCAAAAAGGCATGAAAATGGCCTTACAAAGGAAGTAGGTCAAAAGTTGCTCAAATGGGTTTGGCTCCAAACGATGAAGTGTAGGGAATGCAAAAATATTCATCCCCTGAATTTATCAGAATTTATGGAGATGCATAGCTTGACTCAAACATTTCTGGATCAGAAAGGGAAGTTTGGAAAATAGTGCCTAACTTGGAAATATTGCATTGAAGTATGCAATATTTTTGCATGGATTGACTTTATATGGATAGGGGAGTCCTCTGGTATTTTTAGTAGAATTTTTCTAGCTATGGAAATAGGCTTTCCTTTGGTAGGTGGAGGAAAGGGTTTAAAAGGTTCGATAATTAGGGCTAGGGTTTTCGAGGGAAAACCTAAGCACCAAAATTATCACGGGTGATGGAGTGGTGCGCGGATCACTGGGAAATTCTTGAGGGAGCAATTCCCAAGTTAATTCATCCTCAAAGATTTGAAGAAATATTTAGGAAAAGAGGAAAAAGTTTTTCAGGTGTCATAAAACACCACTAAAATTAGGTTTAAATTTTCGGGGTGTTATAGCTGCCCTGACACGAGGACGACCCGGCGACTTCGGTGTTGCTCGATGTGATGGAGACCTTGCAGCCTAAGCGCTACTGGCTCATTCAAGCTGACTCAGTGTTGCAACTTGCAAGGTCATGTACATGACTGAAAGTGGCAATGGTGTTGTACTAGAAGCAGAGTAGCAGAGACGAGATTGATGCACTACATCTGTAACTCATTTTCACACAATCGATTCAATTCTCCTATTGCCTAGATTCAGTACAACGGGGTATGTAGAAATACATTATATTTATAGATTCAGAGATTCAGTACACCAATAAAATTGCAACCAAAATCAAGATGGCGTGCGAGCCACTGCTTTGAGCCTCGGCTGTCAATTCGATGTTGCCTAGGGCAGCGTCGACGTTGCGGACGCATGGGCGCATCAGCGCGGCCACCAAGCCATCGTCGGGTTGGCACAGTGGCGTCGATGAGTCGTCGTCGCGTTGGCACAACCTCCGCCGTCGTGTGGACGCTGCGCGATGGCCGCCAAGTCACCGTCCCGTGCGAGCCGCACCACTTCCGCTGAGTCTCGGTCTCATAGGTAGAGCGGCCTTCCTTCCTGTAGAGTTACTATTGATCTCGCCGGCGCGGCGCCATTTTCGTGTGGATTGGGAATGGGCGGTGTTGGTTTGGATAGGACAAGCTAGGAGCAGGAATCGTAACTTCCCCAAGATTGCAGCAAAGTTCAGAGGTACTAGGAGCTAAGCGCAAAACAGGGTTAAGTTTCAGATCGGAAATTCCACCTCCGATCTAGTCCATCCATTAATCATCGGACGTCCCAGATCGGAAGTTTTCAGGTTTTCACCGAATTGTGGTTTTCACCTGATACGTCACCTTTCCACATGGCGACGTATCCGTGAAAACGATCGACCAGTGAAAACCTGAAAACTTTCCTCGTCGGCCTATTAGCAGTTAACCCCTCGCTTTATTCCCCATCTAGGATACTACCTGACTACATACTCTTGAATCCCTCACGCACCCAATCTCGCCATCCTTTGCTCGACGACGGCGCTCCACCAATTGACGGTGTCCCGGCTGCCGTCTGCTCCACCACGTGCTGGCGGCGCTCCACCACGAAACTGCATCTCGTTGGCCGGTGGATCTGCCATCACGCGACGGAGACCCGGTCTGCCCCACGCGACGGAGACCCGGCGGCCGCGCTGCCCCGATACAATGGCGACCCGGCGGCCTCGGCGCTGCCCTGACACGAGGACGGCCCGACGGCCTCGGTGCTGCTCGATGTGATGGCGACCTTGCAGCCTAAGCGCTACTGGCTCATTCAAGCTGACTCAGTGTTGCACCTTGCAAGCATGTACATGACTGAAAGTGGCAATGGTGTTGTACTAGAAGTAGAGTAGCAGAGACGAGATTGATGCACTACATCTGTAACTCATTTTCACACAATCGATTCAATTCTCCTATTGCCGGGATTCAGTACAACGGGGTATTTAGAAATACATTATATTTATAGATTCGGAGATTCAGTACACCAATAAAATTGGAACCAAAATCAAGAAGGCATGCGAGCCACTGCTTTGAGCCTCGACTGTCAATTCGATGTTGCCTAGGGCAGCGTCAACGTCGCGGACGCATGGGCGCATCAGCACGGCCACCAAGCCATCGTCGGGTTGGCGCAGCAGCGTCGACGAGTCGTCGTCGCGTTGGCACAGCCTCCGCCGTCGTGTGGACGCTGCGCGATGGCCGCCAAGTCGCCGTCCCGTGCGAGCCGCACCACTTCCGCTGAGTCTCGGTCTCATAGGTAGAGCCGCCTTCCTTCCTGTAGAGCTACTATTGATCTCGCCGACGCGGCGGCATTTTCGTGTGGATAGGGAACGGGTGGTGTTGGTTTGGATAGGACAAGCTAGGAGGAGGAATCGTAACTTTCCCAAGATTGCAGCAAAGTTCAGAGGTACAGGGAGCTAAGCGCAAAACGGGGTTAAGTTTCAGATCGGAAATTCCACCTCCGATCTACTCCATCCAATAATCATCTGACGTCCCAGATCGGAAGTTTTCAGGTTTTCACCGAATTGTGGTTTTCACCTGATACGTCGCCTTTCCACATGGCGACGTATCCGGTGAAAACGATCAACCAGTGAAAACCTGAAAACTTTCCTCGTCGGCCGTCAGATCAAGAAGTAACGGCAAATATTGGAGGCGGGATTGTAATCAGCCACTTAAACGCCTATTAGTAGATAACCCCTCGCTTTATTACCCATCTAGGATACTACCTGACTACTCTTGAATCCCTCACGCACCCAATCTCTCCATCCTTTGCTCGGCGACGGCGCTCCACCTTGTGACGGCGTCCCGGCTGCCATCTGCTCCACCACGTGCTGGCGGCGCTCCACCACGAAACCGCATCTCGTTGGCCGGCGGATCTGCCCTCACGCGACGGAGACCCAACGGCCGTGCTGCCCCGATGCAATGGCGACCCGGCGGCCTCGGCGCTACCCTGACACGAGGACGACCAGGCGGCCTCGGTGCTGCTCGATGTGATGGCGACCTTGCAGCCTAAGAGCTACTCGCTCATTCAAGCTGACTCAGTGTTGCAACTTGCAAGGTCATGTACATGACTGAAAGTGGCAATGGTGTTGTACTAGAAGCAGAGTAGCAGAGACGAGATTGATGCACTACATCTGTAACTCATTTTCACACAATCGATTCAATTCTCCTATTGCCTGGATTCAGTACAACGGGGTATTTAGAAATACATTATATTTATAGATTTAGAGATTCAGTACACCAATAAAATTGGAACCAAAATCAAGATGGCGTGCGAGCCACTACTTTGAGCCTCGGCTGTCAATTCGATGTTGCCTAGGGCAGCGTCAACGTCGCGGACGCTTGGGCGCATCAGTGCGGCCACCAATCCATCGTCGGGTTGGCGCAGCGGCGTCGACGAGTCATCGTCGCGTTGGCACAGCCGCCGCCGTCGTGTGGACGCTGCGCGATGGCTGCCAAGTCGCCGTCCCGTGCGAGCCGCACCAGTTCAGCTGAGTCTCGGTCTCATAGGTAGAGCCGCCTTCCTTCCTGTAGAGTTACTATTGATCTCGCCGGCGCGGCGGCATTTTTGTGTGGATTGGGAACGGGCGGTGTTGGTTTGGATAGGACAAGCTAGGAGCAGGAATCGTAACTTCCCCAAGATTGCAGCAAAGTTCAGAGGTACAGATAGCTAAGCGCAAAACAGGGTTAAGTTTCAGATCGGAAATTCCACCTCCGATCTACTCCATCCATTAATCATCTGACGTCCCAGATCAGAAGTTTTCAGGTTTTTACCGAATTGGGGTTTTCACCTGATACGACTCCTTTCCACATGGCGACGTATCCGGTGAAAACGATCAACCAGTGAAAACCTGAAAACTTTCCTCGTCGGCCGTCAGATCAAGAAGTAACGGCACAGATTGGAGGCGGGATTGTAATCAGCCACTTAAACGCCTATTAGCAGATAATCCCTCGCTTTATTACCCATCTAGGATACTACCTGACTACTCTTGAATCCCTCACGCACCCAATCTCGCCATCCTTTGCTCGGCGACGGCGCTCCACCAAGTGACGGTGTCCCGGCTGCCGTCTGCTCCACCACGTGCTGGCGGCGCTCCACCACGAAACCGCATCTCGTTGGCCGGTGGATCTGCCCTCACGCGACGGAGACCCGGTCTGCCCCACGCGACGGAGACCCTGCGGCCGCGCTGCCCCGATGCAATTGTGACCCGGCGGCCTCGGCACTGTCCTGACACGAGGACGACCCGGCGGCTTCGGTGTTGCTTGATGTGATGGCGACCTTGCAGCCAAAGCGCTACTGGCTCATTCAAGCTGACTCAGTGTTGCAACTTGCAAGGTCATGTACATGACTGAAAGTTGCAATGGTGTTGTACTAGAAGCAGAGTAGTAGAGACAAGATTGATGCACTACATCTGTAACTCATTTTCACACAATCGATTCAATTCTCCTATTGCCTGGATTCAGTACAACGGGGTATGTAGAAATACATTATATTTATAGATTCAGAGATTCAGTACACCAATAAAATTGCAACCAAAATCAAGATGGCGTGCGAGCCACTGCTTTGAGCCTCGGCTATCAATTCGATGTTGCCTAGGGCAGCGTCGACGTCGCGGGTGGATGGGCGCATCAGCGCGGCCACCAAGCCATCGTCGGGTTGGCGCAGCGGCGTCGACGAGTCGTCGTCGCCTTGGCACAGCCTCCGCCTTCGTGTGGACACTACGCGATGGCCGCCAAGTCGCCGTCCCGTGCGAGCCGCACCACTTCCGCTGATTCTCGGTCTCATAGGTAGAGCCGCCTTCCTTCCTGTAGAGTTACTATTGATCTCGCCGGCGCGGCGGCATTTTCGTGTGGATAGGGAACGGGCGGTATTGGTTTGGATAGGACAAGCTAGGAGCAAGAATCGTAGCTTCCCCAAGATTGCAGCAAAGTTCAGAGGTACAGGGAGCTAAGCGCAAAACGGGGTTAAGTTTCAGATAGGAAATTCCACCTCCGATCTACTCCATCCATTAATCATCTGACGTCCCAGATCGGAAGTTTTCAGGTTTTCACCGAATTGTGGTTTTCACCTGATACGTCGCCTTTCCACATGGCGACGTATCCGGTGAAAACGATCAACCAGTGAAAACCTGAAAACTTTCCTCGTCGGCCGTCAGATCAAGAAGTAACGGCACGGATTGGAGGCGGGATTGTAATCAGCCACTTAAACGCCTATTAGCAGATAACCCCTCGCTTTATTACCCATCTAGGATACTACCTGACTACTCTTGAATCCCTCACGCACCCAATCTCGCCATCCTTTGCTCGGCGACGGCGCTCCACCAAGTAACGGTGTCCCGGCTGCCGTCTGCTCCACCACGTGCTAGCGGCGCTCCACCACGAAACCGCATCTCGTTGGCCGGTGGATCTGCCCTCACGCGACGGAGACCCGGTCTGCCCCACGCGACGGAGACCCTGCGGCCGCGCTGCCCCGATGCAATTGCGACCCGGCGGCGTCGGCGCTGTCCTGACACGAGGACGAGCAGGCGGCTTCGGTGTTGCTTGATGTGATGGCGACCTTGCGGCCTAAGCGCTACTGGCTCATTCAAGCTGACTCAGTGTTGCAACTTGCAAGGTCATGTACATGACTGAAAGTGGCAATGGTGTTGTACTAGAAGCAGAGTAGCAGAGACGAGATTGATGCACTACATCTGTAACTCATTTTCACACAATCGATTCAATTATCCCATTGCCTGGATTCAGTACAACGGGGTATGTAGAAATACATTATATTTATAGATTCAGAGATTCAGTACACCAATAAAATTGCAACCAAAATCAAGATGGCGTGCGAGCCACTTCTTTGAGCATCGGCTGTCAATTCGATGTTGCCTAGGGCAGCGTCGACGTCGCGGACGCATGGGCGCATCAGCGCGGCCACCAAGCCATCGTCGGGTTGGCACAGCGGCGTCGACGAGTCGTCGTCGCTTTGGCACAGCCTCCGCCTTCGTGTGGACGCTGCGCGATGGCCGCCAAGTCGCCGTCCCGTGCGAGCTGCACCACTTCCGCTTATTCTCGGTCTCATAGGTAGAGCCGCCTTCCTTCCTGTAGAGTTACTATTGATCTCGCCGGCGCGGCGGCATTTTCGTGTGGATAGGGAACGGGCGGTATTGGTTTGGATAGGACAAGCTAGGAGCAAGAATCGTAGCTTCCCCAAGATTGCAGCAAAGTTCAGAGGTACAGGGAGCTAAGCGCAAAACGGGGTTAAGTTTCAGATCGGAAATTCCACCTCCGATCTACTCCATCCATTAATCATCGGACGTCCCAGATCGGAAGTTTTCAGGTTTTCACCGAATTGTGGTTTTCACCTGATACGTCGCCTTTCCACATGGCGACGTATCCGGTGAAAACGATCAACCAGTGAAAACCTGAAAACTTTCCTCGTCGGCCGTCAGATCAAGAAGTAATGGCACAGATTGGAGGCGGGATTGTAATCAGCCACTTAAGCGCCTATTAGCAGATAACCCCTCGCTTAATTACCCATCTAGGATACTACCTGACTACTCTTGAATCATTCACGCACCCAATCTCGCCATCCTTTGCTCGGCGACGGTGCTCCACCAAGTGACGGTGTCCCGGCTGCCGTCTGCTCCACCACGTGCTGGCGGCGCTCCACCACGAAACCGCATCTCGTTGGCCGGTGGATCTGCCCTCACGCGACGGAGACCCGGTCTGCCCCACGCGACGGAGACCCTGCGGCCGCGCTGCCCCGATGCAATTGCGACTCGGCGGCCTCGGCGCTGTCCTGACACGAGGACGACCCGGCGGCTTCGGTGTTGCTTGATGTGATGGCGACCTTGCAGCCTAAGCGCTACTGGCTCATTCAAGCTGACTCAGTGTTGCAACTTGCAAGGTCATGTACATGACTGAAAGTGGCGATGGTGTTGTACTAGAAGCAGAGTAGCAGAGACGAGGTTGATGCACTACATCTGTAACTCATTTTCACACAATCGATTCAATTCTCCTATTGCCTGGATTCAGTACAACGGGGTATGTAGAAATACATTATATTTATAGATTCAGAGATTCAGTACACCAATAAAATTGCAACCAAAATCAAGATGGCGTGCGAGCCACTGCTTTGAGCCTCGGCTGTCAATTCGATGTTGCCTAGGGCAGCGTCGACGTCGCGGACGCATGGGCGCATCAGCGCGGCCACCAAGCCATCGTCGGGTTGGCGCAGTGGCGTCGATGAGTCGTCGTCGCGTTGGCACAGCCTCCACCGTCGTGTGGACGCTGCGCGATGGCCGCCAAGTCACCGTCCCGTGCGAGCCGCACCACTTCCGCTGAGTCTCGGTCTCATAGGTAGAGCCGCCTTCCTTCCTGTAGAGTTACTATTGATCTCGCCGGCGCGGCGGCATTTTCGTGTGGATTGGGAACGGGCGGTGTTGGTTTGGATATGACAAGCTAGGAGCAGGAATCGTAACTTCCCCAAGATTGAAGCAAAGTTCAGAGGTACAGGGAGCTAAGCGCAAAACGGGGTTAAGTTTCAGATTGGAAATTCCACCTCCGATCTACTCCATCCATTAATCATCGGACGTCCCAGATCGGAAGTTTTCAGGTTTTCACCGAATTGTGGTTTTCACCTGATACATCGCCTTTCCACATGGCGACGTATCCGGTGAAAACGATCAACCAGTGAAAACCTGAAAACTTTCCTCGTCGGCAGTCAGATCAAGAAGTAACGGCACAGATTGGAGGCGGGGTTGTAATCAGCCACTTCAACGCCTATTAGCAGATAACCCCTCGCTTTATTCCCCATCTAGGATACTACCTGACTACTCTTGAATCCCTCACGCACCCAATATCTCCATCCTTTGCTCGGCGACGGCGCTCCACCATGTGACGGCGTCCCGGCTGCCGTCTGCTCCACCACGTGCTGGCGGCGCTCCACCATGAAACCGCATCTCGTTGGCCGGTAGATCTGCCCTCACGCGACGGAGACCCGGTCTGCCCCACGCGACGGAAACCTGGCGGCTGCGCTGTCCCAATGTAATGGCAACCCGGTGGCCACGGCGCTGCCCTGACACGAGGAAGACCCGGCGGCCTCGGTGCCGCTCGATGTGATGGCGACCTTGCAGCCTAAGAGCTACTCGCTCATTCAAGCTGACTCAGTGTTGCAACTTGCAAGGTCATGTACATGACTGAAAGTGGCAATGGTGTTGTACTAGAAGCAGAGTAGCAGAGACGAGATTGATGCACTACGTCTGTAACTCATTTTCACACAATCGATTCAATTCTCCTATTGCCTGGATTCAATACAACGGGGTATTTAGAAATACATTATATTTATAGATTCAGAGATTCAGTACACCAATAAAATTGGAACCAAAATCAAGATGGCGTGCGAGCCACTGCTTTGAGCCTCGGCTGTCAATTCGATGTTGCCTAGGGCTGCGTCAACGTCGCGGACGCATGGGCGCATCAGCGCGGCCACCAAGCCATCGTCGGGTTGGCGCAGCGGCGTCGACGAGTCGTCGTCGCGTTGGCACAGCCTCCGCCGTCGTGTGCACTAGTACAGAACGACACATCGGAAACGGGCCAAAAACCCATCGGAAACGGAAAAAGGGTCCGTGTCCCCGCCCCCGTGGATGATGTGAAGGCCCTCGTCGGTAACGGAGGCGAAACACCGTTGCCGATGAGGTCTCCATTTGGCAACGGTTACGCGCAGACCTTCGTTTCTCTTTAGTGTTCCTTCATCAGATACGGAGTTTGCCATCCACCCATTTGCACGGAACTTTTCACATATTTCGGTTATGAGATGCCCCGTTTACAGATGCCACTAGATAGTTAAAATCTCACGGCACAAGGTCAAATACTAAAATGGTAACAGATTTCATTCATATCACAATGTACCCTTCACGTTTACATTTGCATCACAAGACGTGACAAACATAAGAGGTAAAACGATAACAGATTTCATCTATACTAAGCCTATCATGTCAAAGTACGGAAGGAATTAACGATTTCTTCCCTACATCCTTTCCCGCAATCCTCGCAGGTGTCACTCTAGCAATCTCTTCTTATCTCAACTTCTTGAGAGAAGGATGTTGAAGCTTTGGACCCTTTACATTTGTAAATAGAGTTACAATTGTTAAATACATATGCTAAAACAAGAACACTATGAATTTAAGCAAACTGAAATGATATCTTACCTATGACTTGAGGTGGCTCTTATTGATGAACCGGAACAACCAACACACGGCTTGTCAACAAGATATTGCGATGTCAGTAGCTTCATAGGATGCCTGACAGCGATCATCCTTTCCATGGAGGCCACCACTGGCTCTAGATTTTTTATGCAGTGTCACCGAAATCTAATCTAATACGTCACCGATGTGACATTTCGGCGACACTGTATAAAGCACTCTTACTTAAAAAAGTATTTTATGCAGTGTACCAAAACCTCACAATAGCGACGGTGGATATGTATGGTGGGGTTTGAAAGGTAACAACTTGATATCCCTAAATGTAAATAATGATTTATGTTAGTTCTGACACTACTAGGTAGAACGAACAATTTAACACAATAATATGAAGTATATAGTAGTATATAGTGTGTACTGACCTGTGTATATAATTGCAGGACATTATGAGAAAGTTAACAAACACTACTGTCTTGAGTAGTGTTTGTTGTTTTTTTCCGTGTCTCTGACTTTTTTATGCCGGGTCACCGAAATAGACTCCTGTTTTCACATGAGCTAGACAAGTTAGCTAAACTACAACCGGTTGCAAGTGCACAATAGGCAAGTTAACTACATCAAGAAATGATCTAGATAGAACTACCGGATGTGAACTGAACTACTATCAACAAGTTAGCTAGACTACAACTAGTTGCAAGTGCACCATAGGCAAGTTAACTACATCAAGAAATTATCTAGATAGAACTACCGGATGTGAATTGAACTACTATCAACAAGTTAGCTAAACTACAACTAGTTGCTCTAGATCATGTGCACAATAGGCAAGTTAGCTACATCAAAGAGTGGATCTGATACCTTCTTCACGTCGCCGTTGGATCGATCTAGCAGATCCGAAAGTGGTGGAGGCAGAGGAAGCGGACAGAGCGACAACCTCGCTGTGTCGGGCGAGATGGCAAAAACCTCGCCGTGTCGGGGGACATGGCGAAGACCTCGGCGTGTCGGGGGAGATGGCGAAGACCTCGCCGTGTCGGGGGAGATGGTGATGCACCTAAAATGCATCTACTTTTCCAAGCACTTTGCTTCATAATTTGCTCCGGAATCTTCCCATATTTGAATAAACCTGCTGAATCTGACGCTGTTTTTAGCAAAGTCTCGTTTCTGGTTATTTTTGCAGGAAATTAAATCGGGGAAAAATACCACGTCATTTTTTATGGAAAAGGAGGACAACGTGCAAAGGATGGACACGAGGAAGCGCCGGAGGCCCAAAAGAGCGGGCCCCACGCGGCCAGATCCTTGGGCCGCGTGGGCCCACCTAACTGGAGCCTCGGGCGCCGCCTCTCCTTCGGCTTTTCGCGTACCCCCTCATATATACGAAAAAGTGGGTGCCCTAAGAGGAGGAGAGCTTTCGCGAAACACACCGCCGCCGCCACCACGATCTTCGTTTTCGGAGACAGATTGCTCCAGGATTTCTCCTCCGGTGGAGGGATCCGGAGACCGTCTTCACCGCCATCTTCACCGCCTTCATCTCCATCGACCATGAGCTCCCTCTCCATCACCATGTGTGAGTAGTCCGCTGTAGGCATGTGAGGTGGATGGGGATTGGATGAGATTGATCATGTAATGATACCCGTTGTTCGAGATCTTAGGGGTTTATCTTGAGGATATTTTTGTATTGTGTTGATGCACTTATGCTATACTTAATGCTTGTTACTAGGGCCCGAGTGGCATGATTTCAGTACTGAACTTATTTTGCTTCATCATATAATTGAGTTTGGTATTTATCTGCAAAGTGTATCACCTGCTATTATGTTGAACCTGCGAACCCTAAAAGTGACTATAGGGAAAACAAGGGGAGATGTTTTAGTTTGAGGATTCTATGTGTTCATGAAGTGTTAATGCGTTGTTCCGGGCTATTCGAAAGGGTAGACCTTAATTACCTGTAGTTCCAAGTTGGCCCCGGTGAAATGGGCAGGTAGGACAATAGATGTTGTGCAAATTCTCTTGGTTAGTACGCACAACTAATTATGGAACACATACCTACATATATCGGAGTTAGAGATAAGTCCCATTGCTATTTATATCTTATTATATGATCAATCTTATTCATGCAACACCCCGCTATCACCTCATGCCTACGTTTTAAATCTCTGAGTTACACTTTCACTTTTCCGGTGAAAACTGGGAAACCCTTGTTCACTACTGCTGTTCTATTTGCTACTTGAATCATACTACTGCCATCACTATCACTGCTGCAAGTTTATTGATATACAGGTGTGGTTGAGAGTGACGCCTCAATTGCCAAAGTCTTATTGGTATTCTTGTGTTCCCATCGTGTCGAACTATAAATTTGGGTAATACTTCCCAACGAAGATTTCAGCGATCCCCTATACTTGTGGGCATCAAGACATTTTCTGGCGCCGTTGCCGGGGAACCTAGCTTTATTGGTAAGACAACTTGTTATCATTTATTTGCTGCATTTGCTTTTTCCTAACCATGGGAAAGGAAAAGATTACTCCGAAGGAAGTGAGGCCTTCAACTACTCGTAGAGGTACGGACTTGCTAAGTAGGCCAAACTTTTCACCTAATGCTGCTTCTGCTGTTGTTCCTAAGAAAAAAGGAAAAGTTTTGAATAGTTCACCATTGTCTAAGATGTCTACTAGTACTGAAAATGATTTAATATGTGGTAGCATAGACAATGAAGTGACACCTGAAACACCTGAAACATCTGAGATAACTGAAACACCTGAATCTTCTATTATTGAAAATGTTGAGTCTGAATTAGAAGATAATGAATATTGTGATGATGAACATGAAACTTCTTCTGAGGAAGAGGATGCATTTACTATGGCTTTTATGGATTCGAATTTTGATAAATTGGATAAACTTGATAGCTATAAAAATTCTCCTCTTGATGATTATTTCCCTGTTACTGAGAAAATGAATGCTCCAGCTATTAAAATTAAAGACAAAGATTATGAGTTTAGTGTTGATCCTGAAATAATTGAAAAAGCTGAGAAGTATAAGTTTTATGGGAGAGACAATGAGTTCCCTTTTGAACACATTGCTGATTTGCATGATTTATCTGTGTTATTTGGTAAAGATGAAATCCACCAACGCTATTATTTCTTAAAGTTGTTTCCTTTTACTTTGGGAGGAAATGCTAAAACTTGGTATAATCGTTTAGAACCTGGATGTATTACTAGCAAGGAGGAATGCTTGCAGGTATTTTATAATAAATATTTCCCTGCTGATAAGATTCATGGTTTAACTATTGAGATTAGCAACTTTTCACAAACAGAGAAGGAGGATTTACCCCAAGCTTGGGGGAGGTACAGTAAGATGGTTAGGAAATGTCCTACCCATGGCTTCAAGAATAATGAAATACTTGATATATTTTACAATGGACTAACTGAAAATACAAGAGGCTATCTTGATAGTATTGCAGGTAGTGTTTTCAGGGAAAGGACCGTTGATGAAGCAATTGAGTTATTGGAAACTATCTCTAGAAACTATGAAGATTGGAATATTGAAATAATAGATGACAGAGAGATATTTCCAGAGAAGAAAGGAGGTATTCTTGAATTAAACAATGAGGCAATGAAGGGAGCCTCCAAGGATATGAAAGAGAAGGGAATTAAAACCTCTCATCTTAAGGAATTATCTGAAATGGGTGTTAAACTTCCTATTGATCGACCATGTTTTCCAATCCCAGTCAATGCTATAAGCTCTTTGGAAGGTAATGAAAAGGTAACACCTCCTATTGATGTATCATATGTTAATGATTTTGCTTATCATAATAAACCTGAAGAGCATGATATTAGAATGAATATGATGGAAAACTCTCATAAAATTAAATTCCTTCGTGAAAATATAAATGCTAGTGTGGGAGAAGTTAGAAGAATTGTTAAACACTGTGAAATGATGAATAATCAAATTGAACAAATGGTTTCTCTTCAAAATCAATTGTATGAAAATCTTATTGAGAAGAAACAGGTTTGTGGGGTTAGTACTAGAGGTGGTGCAAGTACTCAGGACCCTGACTATCCTGAAAACCATCCCAAGAGAAAAGAGCAAGAGGCTCTCAAAAGGAAATCTTCTGCAGGAAAATCTCCCAATGGAAACAAAGGCATTGATGATTCTCAAGAACAAGACAATGATATTTCTATTTCTGATGCTGAGACCGAAGATGATAATGTTGAAGAAGAGGAATCATCTCCACCTGAAGAAGATCAACATGAAGTTGAAAATATTGCAGAACCTGAACCTCCTGAAAAGGAAGACCCTCAACCATCTACTGAGAAGAACAAAAAGAAGAATCATCCAAATCCACAAAAAGGTAAAGAGAGGGATCCATGGGTACAAAGACCCATACCATATCCCCAAGAGGTAATGAAATCTTTGGATGATGCTAGGTTTGAGAAATTTTTTGAGTTGATTAAAAATTTATGTTTGCAAATTCCTCTTGTTGATGCTATTAAAATTCCTCCATACTCAAAATATATGAAAGATATTGTCACTAATAAAAGGAAGATACCTAATGATGCAATTACTGCTATGCTTGCTGATTATTCATTTGAAGGAAAATTGCCTGAAAAGCGTGGAGATCCTGGTATTCCGACTATTCCTTGTCGTATTAAAGAAACTTATGTGAAATATGCACTATGTGATTTAGGAGCTGGTGTTAGTGTTATGCCTTTTTCTTTATATAAGAAACTTAACCTAAACAAATTGGTTCCAACTGAAGTTTCATTGCAAATGGCTGATAAATCAACTGCTAAACCTATAGGTATATGTGAGGATGTTCCTATCTCTATTGCTAATGTGTTAATTCCTACAGACTTTGTTATATTAGAAATGCCTGAGGATGATAATCTATCTATTATTCTTGGAAGACCCTTTTTAAACACTGCAGGAGCTGTGATAAATTGCACTGAGAGCAAAGTGACATTTAATGTAAAAGGAAATGAGCATACTATCTATTTTCCCAAGAAGAATGTGTTACAGTGATAAACAAGAGTGTGAATTCTATTCAAAGAAATACTATTATGATTGGAAGCTTTGAAATTGCACTACCACCTCCTGAACCAAAATATGCTACTTGATGATTGGAACTATTCCAATCAAGTATGAGGTATCTTGAAACTCTTCTTTATATCTATAAAATAAGAATCATGTATTATATCTTTTGCATATTATTAATGAGACTTGATCAACCTCATTACTAATGTGGAAATGATGAAAACTTGATTCCCATAAAAATTTGTATTGCATTTTAATTTTATTTATCTTAGAATTTTAGAGTATATGCATAATCATAATTATTTCAGAGTTCAGAAATTCCAGAATATGAAGTTTGAAAAATTCTCTTTAGAAAATTGTCTCTGAAAATTCCAGAAAAATTTGGAGGTAAGTTATTTAACCAGAGGGACCATCTGCCAGAAGTGGGACACCAGGAGGCCACCAGGGACCAAAATGGGGTGTCCCACGCGGCCAGATTCCTTGGCCGCGTGGGACCCACCAACTTTGTCCCCAGGTGGTGTTAGGTGAGTGTCCTGTGCCCATCTCCTTCCCCTCGACAGAAAACCACTTCCAGGTATTTTTCCCAAATTTTCCCGAGCTCGTTCTTCCTGCTATCCTTGGATCTCCAAGTTTAGGGCAGATTTTTCAAATCTGTTTGGTGGGATTGCTCCTTGGTATGTGACTCCTCCACCCATCCAATTATTTTTTGTTCTTGTGCCTCATGTATGAAGTATTTTGCTGCACTAGGTGTCACCTAATATGCTTGAGAAATCCATGGATTTAAGTTTTCTAGTTGATATGGATGCATGATATTGATGTGGAGACTAGTTATGGATGGCTCAATGTTGTTTTAGAGTGCTACATCTTAATTTTTGTTGAATATTATTTATGGGCAGCAAGGTACCATGATGAACAAAGGCAAGGCATTGCTTGGGATGAGCTCAAGACCGAGGAGAAGAGCATCTAAAGTCTCCCTTAATTATGATGACAACCATCTTTGGGAGGATGATGCAGTTTTTGTGGGGAGAAGCTGAAGATCCATACAACTAGATGGCAAGACCCCATGTTCTTGAGCAGTGGGGGATAAAAGAAGACTTCGACACCTTCGCCAATGCAACTGGTTTGCTTGAGTTTGCCCAAAATCCACGAGGTACATACGAGGAACTCTCGCGAGAATTCCTCTCCACATTCAGGTTTGAGGGCCCTGAGATCTACAAGCACAGTAAGAAGAGTAAGGCACCCACTCCTACCTTTGTTTGTAAATTTACTATGAGGGGGGCGCCTTGTTATGTCTTTGGAGGAGTTTTGCAAAGCTATTGGTGTGGAAAACAGGGGTAGTTGGGATGAAACCCGTGCTGACTCCAACCAGGAGCTTGTTGCATTTTGGCACTCTATTTCTGTTAACTCTCATGATAGATTGAATAGGGGTAAATTTACTCATATACAGCACCCAAGTTTGAGATACTTTGCGTTGTTCCTTGCAAGAGGATTTCTTGCTAGAGACAACAATTCTGCTTGCACGGGACCAATGGTTTATTTACTTAAATGTGCAAAAGAAAACACCACATGTGGTATAACTTGGGAGTCATTCTTGCTAGATCCTTGCATACGGCTGTGAGTAGAAATATTACTGATCAAACCCCTATTTATGCTGGTGCTATTGCTACTTTAGTGTATGAATACATTAAAGATGAAGAGGTTATGGTGATAACATGGGTACTCCTGTGATAGAGTCCAATTTACTCGATTTTGCTTTGACTACCCGTATGGATATAAGTGTGATGCATGGGGATCATTATTGGTATAACTATTTGAGTACTAATGGACAAAGAGTGCCCATTAGGCTCCCCCGTGCTGACCTTTTTGACAGGAGTACCGGAAAATGGATTGTGGAAGAGATGCCGCCTCAAGAGGAGCCACAAGATCCAGGGATGCAAGGCTACCAACCTCGAGAGGAGCCCCAAGACTCAGGAATGCAAGGCTACCCATATGGTTACTTCCCTGGAGGTGGAAGTGGATACAACTACTACCCGGGATACTAGCTTGATCGCAAGCTTGGGGGAGTACCTCTCTCCCTTTCCATTCATTGTGTTATATCACTGTTATCTTGTTATGTTTTAGTTTCTTGTTCTAAAAATCACAAAAACACAAAAAGATTTCATTTGTTTCTTTTGTTTAGTTACTTCTGGACATTTACTTTATGCATCTTAAAACTAAAAAGAACAAAAACATTTTCATTGAATCCAAAGGAAAAATCTGCTCACTGTTCTATTTTTCATATTTTCTCTGTAACTCCGAATGAGCTAAAATTTTAACCACTACTGCAACTTTTCATAACCTACACACCCGTAAATTATGAGATTTTTCTGAGTGTCTAGGTAGGGTAAAAACAGTACTGTATGCAGTAACATTTTATGGCAGATTTGAGTTTTTATTGCGCAGTTCAAATTGGGAGAGGAGAACAACAATGATGAGTTGATGTGCATGAAGTGGATGAAAGGTATGACACCTTTGCCGTGCTTATGTGGACTTTTTAATAACAGCAAGTGCGCACATCATAGTTTCTTTAACATCTAGGGAAGTGGTAGCAAATGTTTATCTTCTCCGTGTTCTAGTATGTTATATTATGATGCAAGTGAGATAATATGTAGCGACAACACTTGGATGTGAGTTGAGTAATTGTGGCTCTAAACAAAGGTCTACGCATCCCATTGTGCTTGCTAAACTTGCCAACCAAAGAATAAAAGAATTTTTCAAATGATAAACATGAAGTCATATGCTTGACAAGCTTAGTGGTTGGGAGTTAACTTAAATGTGCTGACACATGGAAAGCTTTCAACATTGCACTAAATTATATTTAGTTGATATCATGTACCTTTGTTTATGGATGCTTATCATGTGCGAAATAAATGTGGAAACTTAGTAAGTTTGAGGAGTAGGAATAATTGGCTAGAGAGACGCCTGGGCCGCCAACCTAAGCCATGCATCATTCATGGTGGAAATTTACAGCGTACCATAGTGAACATTCAGTGATGCACATCATAATAAAAAGCTACACAAATAGTAAATAAAAGAGTGCTGAGATTGTTCATTGTCTGTTTGTCTTGTCGTTTGGACATGGGCTTGTTCCATGTCTTGGGACAAGAGGTACCCAGTTGACGCTCTTGATGACGCTTTTATTACTTGCAATGACTGAAAAACTCGAACTTGCCTAGTGACCCGAGTTGAGTAGCACGTGGTGTAGGTACTCGTATTCACGGGGCATGAGACTTTCAACCTCTAGTTGGTCAAGCATATGAGTCATAATAGGGAACACCAAATGGTTTGATAAAACTGAGAGCAAGGTTGTAAGCACAATGAGTTCATTAGTCAATAAAAGAAAGAATCAAAAGATCTCAAAAATCTTGTCTTGATTCAATTAAAAGCGATGCAAGAACCTTTGTTTATTTCTACAGTTGGGCAAACTCATCCAAGTATTGACACTTCATGATATTTCTCTTGCAACATGTATAAATGCTTTAACACTGATTAGATATACCTTTGCTAGCATTTTGTTATTTGTTATGGAAATTATGTTTTGAATACTTTTCCAAGCACTTTGCTTCATAATTTGCTCCGAATCTTCCCATATTTGAATAAACCTGCTGAATCTGACGCTGTTTTTAGCAAAGTCTCGTTTCTGGTTATTTTTGTAGGAAATTAAATCGGGGAAAATACCACGTCATTTTTTATGGAAAAGGAGGACAACGTGCAAAGGATGGACACGAGGAAGCGTCGGAGGCCCAAAAGAGCGGGCTCCACGCGGCCAGATCCTTGGGCCGCGTGGGCCCACCTAACTGGAGCCTCGGGCGCCGCATCTCCTTCGGCTTTTCGCGTACCCCTCATATATACGAAAAAGTGGGTGCCCTAAGAGGAGGAGAGCTTTCGCGAAACACACCGCCGCCGCCACCACGATCTTCGTTTTCGGAGACAGATTGCTCCAGGATTTCTCCTCCGGTGGAGGGATCCGGAGACCGTCTTCACCGCCATCTTCACCGCCTTCATCTCCATCGACCATGAGCTCCCTCTCCATCACCATGTGTGAGTAGTTCGCTGTAGGCATGTGAGGTGGATGGGGATTGGATGAGATTGATCATGTAATGATACCCGTTGTTCGAGATCTTAGGGGTTTATCTTGAGGATATTTTTGTATTGTGTTGATGTACTTATCCTATACTTAATGCTTGTTACTAGGGCCCGAGTGGCATGATTTCAGTACTGAACTTATTTTGCCCCATCATATATTTTAGTTTGGTATTTATCTGCAAAGTGTATCACCTGCTATTATGTTGAACCTGCGAACCCTAAAAGTGACTTATAGGGAAAACAAGGGAGAGATGTTTTAGTTTGAGGATTCTATGTGTTCATGAAGTGTTAATGCGTTGTTCCGGGCTATTCGAAAGGGTAGACCTTAATTACCTGTAGTTCCAAGTTGGCCCCGGTGAAATGGGCAGGTAGGACAATAGATGTTGTGCAAATTCTCTTGGTTAGTACGCACAACTATTTACGGAACACATACCTACATATATCGGAGTTAGAGATAAGTCCCATTGCTATTTATATCTTATTATATGATCAATCTTATTCATGCAACACCCCGCTATCACCTCATGCCTACGTTTTAAATCTCGGAGTTACACTTTCACTTTTCCGGTGAAAACTGGGAAACCCTTGTTCACTACTGCTGTTCTATTTGCTACTTGAATCATACTACTGCCATCACTATCACTGCTGCAAGTTTATTGATATACAGGTGTGGTTGAGAGTGACGCCTCAATTGCCAAAGTCTTATTGGTATTCTTGTGTTCCCATCGTGTCAAACTATAAATTTGGGTAATACTTCCCAACGAAGATTTCAGCGATCACCTATACTTGTGGGCATCAGATGGCGAAGACCTCGCCGTGATAGCCGTCGTCTGGGCGGAGACGGCGCTGCCACAGCGCCGACGATGGCCGCAACACCAGGAGCCGCCGCCAGGAACAGATCTAGCATGACAGTGAGGAAACGAGTGAGTGTTAGGTTTTGCTCTGTACGCCCATATATATAGGTAAAACATAGGAAACGGTTCTTTAGAAGGACCGTTTCCTTTGTGTTTCTTCCACTGAGGTGTGGGACCTACGCGCCCACTCTGTGGAATTTCTTCTACTCTCTGGAATAATATTTTCCTAATCTCTACTATATGGAGAAAACCACTTATAGGATACTTATATTAATATTAGTGATTACTACATTACATACGCAGTATATATTAATAATAATAAAGTAAATTACAGATGGAGAACTTATAGAACTACTACTAGCTACTTCTTGTTTTTCTTGCGCCCTGCTTCCGCGCAATCCTCCTCCTTCTCACGGCCTCGCTTGTTGGGGGCCATTGGAGGTAGTGGCTGCGGCGGCAGCATATCGGAGGCGGTGGTGACGGCTTTCTTCTCCACGACGGGGTTCCCTTCTTCGGCACCGGCGCATCCGCCTCGTCCCCTCGTCGTCGTCCTCCTCCTCCTTCTCCTTCTCCTCTTCGGTTGACTCCTCATCAGAATCAACCTTCCGCGGGCCCAGCATCAAGGTGGGATCATGGAAGTTGGCGTATTCGTCGTTGCTCGTCTCCGGTGTCGGTCCTTCAACGGACTCCCCACTGACGGGGGGACTGTCCCGCGGTGACTGAGTGTGATCCTGTGTGTCGTTGCTGCGAGACATCTTCGCTAATCAGTAGGAGGGAGCGAGCGAGCCAGAGAGAGAGAGAGAGAGCAGATTCTGTGGCGTCTTGAGCTAGCAAGGATTGGGTTTTTAAGGAGTAGTGGGCGGTGCCACTACGCCATGGCATTTACTCGCCTCTCTTCGAATTCCAAGAAGCTTGAACGCGACCACATTGGAAACGGACACATCGAAATGACCGTTGCCATAGAACCACATATCGGAAACGGAGGCACATTGGGAACCGTTGCCAATAATATGGGTAACGGAGTTAATACTTTCTCCGTTACCTATGTTGACGGGTCAGCCGTGGCCCAGGTCATGTTAGCGCGATTCTCCGTCGCCTAACGCCTGCCGTTTCCATAGAGGGGTATCCAATGTGTCGTTCTGTACTAGTGGTGGACGCTGCGCGATGGCCGCCAAGTTGCCGTCCCGTGCGAGCCGCACCACTTCCGCTGAGTCTCGGTCTCATAGGTAGAGCCGCCTTCCTTCCTGTAGAGTTACTATTGATCTCGCCGGCGCGGCGGTATTTTCGTGTGGATTGGGAACGGGCGGTGTTGGTTTGGATAGGACAAGCTAGGAGCAGGAATCGTAACTTCCCCAAGATTGCAGCAAAGTTCAGAGGTACATGGAGCTAAGCGCAAAATGGGGTTAAGTTTCAGATCGGAAATTCCACCTCCGATCTACTCCATCCATTAATCATCTGACGTCCCAGATCGGAAGTTTTCAGGTTTTCACAGAATTGTGGTTTTCAACTGATATGCCGGCTTTCCACATGGCGACGTATCCGGTGAAAATGATCAACCAGTGCCAAAACCTGAAAACTTTCCTCGTCGGCTATCATATCAAGAAGTAACGGCACAGATTGGAGGCGGGATTGTAATCAGCCACTTAAACGCCTATTAGCAGATAACCCCTCGTTTTATTCCCCATCTAGGATACTACCTGACTACTCTTGAATCCCTCACGCACCCAATCTCTCCATCCTTTGCTCGGCGACGACGCTCCACCATGTGACGGCGTCCCCGATGCCGTCTGCTCCACCACGTGCTGGCGGCGCTCCACCACGAAACCGCATCTCGTTGGCCGGTGGATCTGCCCTCACGCGACGGAGACCCGGTCTGCCCCACACGACGGAGACCCATCGGCCTTGGCGCTGCCCTGACACGAGGACGACCCGGCGGCCTCGGTGCTGCTCGATGTGATGGCGACCTTGCAGCCTAAGCGCTATTGGCTCATTCAAGCTGACTCAGTGTTGCAACTTGCAAGGTCATGTACATGACTAAAAGTGGCAATGGTGTTGTACTAGAAGCAGAGTAGCAGAGACGAGATTGATGCACTACATCTGTAACTCATTTTCACACAATCGATTCAATTCTCCTATTGCCTGGATTCAGTACAACGGGGTATTTAGAAATACATTATATTTATAGATTCAGAGATTCAGTACACCAATAAAATTGGAACCAAAATCAAGATGACGTGCGAGCCACTGCTTTGAGCCTCGGTTGTCAATTCGATGTTGCCTAGGGCAGCGTCGACGTCGCGGACGCATGGGCGCATCAGCGCGGCCACCAAGCCATCGTCGGGTTGGCGCAGCAGCGTCGACGAGTCGTCGTTGCATTGGCACAGCCTCCGCTGTCGTGGGGTAATCACGGCAGATGCCATACGGGGTGGCTTAACTCGGGTGTGAGCCAGGCGACGTAGGATTCACAGAGAGGTTGCACACGCAGAGTTTACCCAGGTTCGGCCCCTCTGTATGAGGTAAAGACCTACTCCTGCTTGTATGTATTTGGATCTGAATGGGGTGTACAATGGTGTGCGCACCAGAGCTTGCGGGTGCTCCAGAGGCTATGGAATGAGATGAGTCCGCCTCTAGGGTTGCTCCTTGCCGGCTTTATATAGGGAGCCGGCTAGGGTTTACAGGGAATGACGGGTTCCGCTGGCGGCGCTAGCTATCCTGCCTACAAGTGCGGCTTCGTGGAGCGCACTATTCGGGATACATAATCGCAGACTGATTCCAAGATATCTGCTGCCGCCTCCCCAAGCCGTCATACCGGGATCCTCGGGGACCCGGTATCCTGGAAGATGTACACCGGGTGGGCTTTGGGCCACCCGGCCTTGAAGGCCGACTCGGGGTTCTGGGCCTACCCGGTTGGGCATCCCCCCATCATTAGCCCCGAGTTCGTCAGGGACTCGTCTCCGACTTGGTCTTCGTCTTGCGAACTGCCGGGTCGTGTCGTTGAACGAACTCCTGAAACAGAGAAAAGAAAACAACGGCTCGGAGTGGTGGATTTTGGCTTTTAATCCGGTCTAACTCAAGTTTTTGTTTGATGCCGGCTTGCGCCCGTTGGGACGTTTGCCATCCCGACTCGCCTCGGTGCGGGTTGTCTCCTCGCCTTCTCCGTCTGACGTCACGGCATCTTTGACCATTTGTCCTGTAGTGTTTGTCTGTCTGGCGCCGAGTCGATTGATGGGACTTGACGGCGCATCGACTGCCTCCACCTCGGGATGGAGCAGTGGCAATGATGACGCTCCTTGACCCGCACGCGCCCGATCCATCGGTCCATAACGTCATGACAGAGCGACGTGGCCGAATCTGAGCCGCATTTTTTGACACGCTCCCGTGGAAACCGAGGCATCGCGCGGGAATCGAGGAGTCGTGCGACGTGGCGATAGTGGGCGACGTGGGCGGCGGCATTTACTGCGGTAACGGCTCCACTTACTGTGCCTATTAAAACGGCAGGGGAGTGCGGCTGGGTGAGTTCATTTTTCATCCCTTCCTTGCGCTCGCCATCTCTCTCTCAAGCAGCTCGCGCCTGAGTTCTTCGCCGCATCGCCGCCGCAGCCATTGGACACTCTTGCTCCTCCGCCTCTCTTCCGGCCAAGATGGTGGCGCCCAAGAACAAGTGGGAGAGGTCGTCGGTGACGGCGCAGGCGCTGGAGCAAGCCGCCAACGAGGGCTTGTTGCCGCCGGCGTCGGAGCGTCGGTGGCGCATCGCCTCCGCGGATCCTCGCCCGCGGCCATCGCCGGGCGAGTTCGTCGCCTTCCTCGCGTTCCTCGAGCGCGGGCTGGGCTTCCCCACGTCGGAGTTCTTCCGGCGATTCTTGGACTTCTACGGGCTTCAGGTGCATGACCTGACGCCCAACTCGATCCTCCATCTCGCCTGCTTCGTCACCCTGTGCGAGGGCTACTTCGGGTGCGCCCCGTTTTTCCCGTTGTGGCTGTGGATCTTCCACGGCAAGCTGGGGAAGGGCGGCGACATGGCGCCCTGCGGCGGCCTCAACTTCCAGGTCCGCGGCGACGTCGACTACCTGGATCTCGGCCTCCCCTCCAAAGTGTATTGGAGGAAGTCGGGCTTCTACATGCGGGAGCCGGCGCCTGACGGCGAGATCGGGATCCCCTGCTTCTCGCCATCGCCGAGCCGGCCTCGCAATCTTCAGGAGCTGCCGCGCGACGCCGACTTGCCCATGGTGCGCCGGCTGATGGCGCGGCTTCAGGAGCTGAAGAACGGAGGGCTGACGGGTCTGAACCTCATCGCCACTTGGGTGAAGAGGAAGATCGCACCTCTGCAGCACCGGCCCTCGCTGATCTGCGAGTACAAGGGGACGAAGGACCCGCAGCGCCATGACCCGACATTGTTCGAGTCGGTAGAGCAATTCACGCTGCGGATGAAGCGTGTCACGGTCCACCCGGCCCCGAGTGGATCGTGGGCGGCCTGGAGGCCTACTCCGCCAAGCATCCGGCTCCTGAGGTGAGTCCCTTTGCTTGACGATTCGAAACACTTTCCTTTTCTTGGTCTTTTTATACCGATCTTCCTGCTTTGTCGAATTCAGGAGTTTCGGTCGCTTGTTGGGTTGCCTCCGATCCGCGGAGACGCTCCCACGGTGCTTGCCGGCCCCAACGACGTCGTCGAGCGCGACTGACGACGAAGCCGACAGCGCCACCATGGGCAACGAAGCCGCCTTCTCCTCCCGCCAACCGATCCCCATCCTGTCTGAGGATGAGGAGGAAGGAGAAGAAGGAAGAGAAGAACGCGCCGGGTCCAAGAACCCGGCGCCTGCTGAAGAAGATGATGAAGATGATCAGCCGCTCCGCATCCGGCGGAGGCGTAGGCCTGCGGCTGAGGACGCCGGGCCCAACTCCAAACGCTCCAAGTCGGCGAACCCGACGCCGCCGCCACCGGAGCGATCGGCTGGGGCTGCCGTGCAGCGCACCGTCGTTGCCGAGCGGAGGCAGAAGGCCTTGCGGGACATCCCTGCGAGGGCTCGCGCCGACTCGCCGCCTGCGCCTCGCTTCCGAGGAGTTCGGACCTCAACTCTTCCACCTGCGGGTGACAGGTCTGCTGCTGATCCTCATCCAAAGTTCCACTGGAAACGCTATCTTGAGTTTGACCCGTGCGAGTGTCGCAGGGCTGAGGACGCGTCCCTCAGTGACATGGAGGACGCGCTGGAGAGCGACTCCCAGCGGGCGGAGCCTGCCGCGCACGTCGCGGAGCCACCGCGAGAGCGCCGAGTCCTCCGCCTTCCACCGGCGGAGGCGACGAAGTTATTGTGCCCCCTCGACCCGAGGGGGCCACTATTGATGACACCGTGCCGGCTGGCACAGTGGATGCCACGCCTCAGCCGGAGACGGCGCTGGTGGTGACGACGACCCGCGCCACCGCGACGGCTTCCTCGTCGGGTGGGCTGACTGCCCAGCCCCCGAGCTCCGTCCCGGGTGCATCTGCGCCCCGGCCTGACTTCCGAGCCGCCATCCAGACAGCGATGGATGCGCACCAGGTACGTAGAATCCTTCTTGCACCTGTTGCGTCCGTAGCGTATATGTAGCCCCCAAGGCCCGAGTCGCGTTCGTAGAAAGCGGCTTGGGTCTTCATAGTTTTCTGGATGCAAAGTTTGGCGAATAGTGTAGTCCTTGGTTTGCCAATGTCGATGTAGAGGCAGGCGGTGCGGGTGTGTATGCCACTCGGAACGTAGCCCCCGGGTTCTGACCCG
Source organism: Poa pratensis (assembly GCA_947311845.1). Lineage (NCBI taxonomy): Eukaryota > Viridiplantae > Streptophyta > Magnoliopsida > Poales > Poaceae > Poa > Poa pratensis. The sequence continues at coordinate 19,211,281 of CAMZMU010000092.1, read as the reverse complement.
GCGTATTATTATTTTTTTTGTTGGCTAGCCCCCGGGTTAGCAAATGTTGGTGTAGAGGTAACCCGTGGCGTAGCCCCCATGCCTCTTCTTGATTGTTTATTGTCTTGTGAACTGCAGGAGCTGTCCTGGCTCCTCGAAGCCGAACAGCAGGAGACCCGCCGCCTGCAGGAGGAGCTGAAGAAGGCGCGCGACGGCTTCATCTCCGTCGCTGAGCACCAGCAACTGCTGGCCGCGCAGGAGAGCCGGCACACGCAGGCGTTTGCCGCGGTGCAGGAATCCTGCGAGCGGCTCAGCAAGCAGAAGGAGGAGGCGGACGCCGCCCTCACCCAGGCGACCAAGGGGTACGGCGAGGACCTCGAGAAGCTCGAGCGCAAATCCGGCGAGGCTGAGCGCGAGATGAAGGAGCTGACCGAGCGACTTGCCACCCTCGCCGTTGGCATCTGGGGTAAAGATTTCATGCGACCCTTTGCAGTTTGTGCCTACTTGACTTGTGGCCTTGTTGTTGATTTTTGTTTTGTTGAGCAGGCGAGGAGACGGCTGGCCTGACGGCTTCGGAGCATGTCCACCGGCTCGGAGTCTTCGCCCGTGACGTTCACGGCCGGGCCAGCAAGGTCGTCCAGATGCTGTCGCCCAAGGAAGGCGTCCCCGCACCCGTCTGCAAGGTGTTGCGGGTTCTGGAGCTGATGCCCCAGGTGATCACCTGGGTGCGGGAGTCGTCGGCCCGAGCCGGCGCGTGCATTGCCCTCGGGCTTGTGCGAGGCCGGTATAGGCAGACGAACGTGGACAAGATCACGGCCAGCATCCCCACCGATAGCAGCGGCCGGGAGATCGATCTGCAGCCGGTGCTCCAGTACTGCGCCCCTTACGCCTGCCGGGCTGCCAAGATGGTCGACCACGACGACTTCGTCTTCGACGTGGTGCCTGAGGGCAACGACCTTGGCGAGGTGGCGGACAGGGAGCCGGCGTCGGAGTACCTTTTCGAAAGGGCTTCAGCTCTGCCACCGCCGGCTGCGACGAACGAGGCGTCGACGTCTTCTGCTCGGGCGGCTCCTCCGTCTTGAAGTTTGCTCCCCTGCTTTCAAAAGAGGGGTTATTTTGAAGTAGTTAGGGTTTGTCGCCTGCGGGCGAAAAATATTATGTAATGAAACAAGTATGATATGTGCCGGGTCGCGTTTCAGCGTGCGCCTCTGCGGCTTATTAATGTTTGTTTTGGCACTCCCATGCTTGTTTTTTGTGCGCTTTCCGTCACTTTGTTTGTTTTTCGCTTGTTTTGTAAGCTAGTCGATCGTGCGACCTCGCCAAGTGTGCTTCGCGTGATTTTTTCGTGACGCGCGCGGTACCCATGGTGACAAAGTCCGAGTGCGGCTTCATTGTCAAGTTAGGTTTGAACCGGCTGCACTACTTCTTCACTTTGTGCGGGTAGCTGACGACTTGGGAGAAAACAACAATTTTTGTGATTTTGCTTCGTGAGCAGGGGGTCCAGTGGTGAGCCGCGCATCGTGGCATCCGGCTCTCTTTGACAACCCATCAATCATATAACGTGTGAGTAGGAAGAATAAAGACTCGAAAGCATAATTGAATCGAAACGATAGCCCCCGAGCGTGCCGGTGTGTATCGACTTTATTTCCTTGATTGATTACACAGTATTACAATGGATACTATGTATAATAGGGGCGAAGCAGGCTGATGTTCCATGGACGCTTGGTCTCCTCTTCCGACTTGGAGCTTTTGTTCGGCTCACGCAAGTCGACGAGGTGGTAGGAGCCGTTGCCCATCGCTTTGCTAACGACGAACGGTCCTTCCCATGGTGCCGAGAGCTTGTGCATCCCTTTCGACTTTTGGATGAGCCGAAGAACCAAGTCGCCTTCCTGGAAAGAGCGACTTCTAACCCGGCGGCTGTGGTAGCGGCGCAGGCTTTGCTGATATATCGCCGTCCTGGAGAGTGCGAGTTCGCGAGCTTCTTCCAGGAGGTCGACGCCGACCAGGCGGGCTTCTTCATTTTCTTCCTCGTTGTAGAGGGCGACCCGAGGCGAGTCGTGCTCGAGGTCGGTTGGCATGACGGCTTCCGCCCCGTACACCATGAAGAATGGCGTGTAGCCGGTGGAACGGTTTGGAGTCGTTCTGATGCCCCAGAGTACGGCTGGTAGCTCGTCCAGCCAGCAACCCGGTGTTCGCTCCAGTGGAACTTGAAGTCGCGGCTTGATCCCGGCTAGCACTGTCTGGTTCATTCTTTCCGCCTGCCCGTTTGATTGCGGGTGGGCAACAGACGCCAAGTCGAGACGGATGCCTTTTTGTTTGCAGAAGGCCTTCATCTCTCCTTCGGCAAAATTTGTACCGTTGTCAGTGATGATGCTGTGCGGGTAGCCGAATCGGAAGATGAGCTTCTGGAGGAACTTGGTTGCGGTCTTGCCGTCGAGTTTCTTGGGTTACCGCCACCAGAATTGCATCTGATGATGGCGGGTTGGCGATGTCGACTTCGGCCGGCGGGCGTACCGACGGGTTGTGCAGGTGGTCGAGGAAGACGCCGGGTGGGACTCGGTCCCGCTTAGACCCGAAGCGAGAGAGTGCGTCAGCCGCCTCGTTCTTCCTTCGGTCGACGTGCTCCAGCTCCATGCCGGCGAAGTGGCCGCCGACTTGATCGACGAGCCGGCGGTAAGCCGCCATGTTGGGATCATTTGCATCCCAGGTCCCCATCGTTTGCTGAACGACGAGGTCGGAATCGCCGTAGCATTTGATACGGCTAACTCCCATCTCCTTGGCCACGCGTAGGCCATGTAGGAGGGCTTCGTACTCGGCGACGTTGTTAGTGCACGTGAAGTGTATCTGCAGCAATATCGCATCTTGTCGCCTTGGGGAGAAGTGAGGACGACTCCAGCCCCCGAGCCCTCATACATCTTCGACCCGTCAAAGAACAAGGTCCATCTGCCGGCTTCATAGGTTGGAGCCGGCAACTGTGTCTCCATCCAGTCGACGAGGAAGTCGGATAGTGACTGCGACTTGATCGCAGTGCGGGCTGCGTAGCTGAGGCCGAAAGGCTGCAGCTCAGAGGCCCATTTGGCGACGCGCCCAGTTGCCTCTCTATTGCGGATTATTTCAGCTAAGGGAGATGAGCTGACCACCGTCATCGGGTGGCCCATGAAGTAATGTCGCAATTTTCTTGAAGCAAAGAAAACACCATATACAAGTTTTTGGTAGTGCGGGTAACGTTGCTTCGAATCCGTCAGGACTTCGGTGACGTAATAAACTGGCCGCTGGACCAGTTACTCGTGGCCTTCCTCCTTGCGCTCGACGACGACCACCGCGCTGACGACTCGGTTGGTCGCAGCGATGTAGAGGAGCATCGGCTCCTTTTCTAGTGGAGATGCGAGGATCGGCGCCTCGGCCAACGTCTTCTTGAGTGCCGTCAAGGCGGCGTCTGCCTCGTCGTTCCAGGTGAACGTGTCCGACTTCTTGAGGAGCCGGTACAAGGGCATGGACTTCTCGCCGAGTCGTGAGATGAAACGGCTGAGGGCAGCGACACAGCCTGTGAGCCGCTGCACATCCCGGAGGTTTTCCGGCTTCTTCAGAGCTTCGATCGCCTTGATCTTCTCTGGGTTGGCCTCAATGCCTCGCTCGGAGACGATGAAGCCCAGGAGCTTGCCCGCGGGTACGCCAAAGACGCATTTCTCCGGGTTGAGCTTTATCCTGTACTTGCGGAGGTTGGTGAATGTCTCCGTGAGGTCGGCAATCAGGTCTGTCTTCAGCTTGGACTTGACGACGATGTCGTCCACATATGCGTGGACGTTGCGGCCGATCTGCTCGTGCAAACAGTTCTGTATGCACCGCTGGTAAGTCGCTCCTGCATTTTTCAAGCCGAAGGGCATGGAGACGTAACAAAACGCGCCATAGGGCGTGATGAAAGACGTCTTCTCCTGATCTTCGGGCGCCATCTTGATCTGGTGGTACCCGGAGTAGGCGTCGAGGAAGCATAGCGCCTCGCACCCTGCCGTCGAGTCGATCAGCTGATCGATGCGTGGCAATGCGAATGGATCCTTGGGACAGGCTTTGTTCAAGCCGGTGTAGTCGATGCACATCCGCCATGTTCCGTTCTTCTTCAGAACGAGCACCGGGTTGGCAAGCCATTCCGGGTGTATGACTTCGGCGATGAACCCGGCAGCTAGGAGCCGGGCTATTTCTTCGCCAATAGCCTTCTGTCTCTCACCAGTGAAGCGACGCAGGAACTGCTTCACTGGCTTCAGCTTGGGGTCAACGTTGAGCTTGTGCTCTGCGAGCTCCCTCGGGACGCCTGGCATGTCAGATGGTTTCCATGCGAAGATGTCCCGATTCTCACGGAGGAAGTCGCAGAGCGCGCTTTCCTATGCGACGTCCATGTGCGAGCCGATCACCGCCGTCTTGGAGGAGTCGCCCTCGACCAGCGGGATGCGCTTGGTCTCCTGTGCCGACTGGAACTTGTCGCGTGAGTCCAGAGTCGGCTTCTTGACGATGGTCATGTCGTTGGGGTCGACTTGCAGCTTGAGTTGCTCCAGCTGTTCCGTGGCGATGACGGACTCGGCAAAGACGGCGTTGCCCTTTTCACACTCGATGGCGCGGTCGACGTCGCCGTGTACAGTGATGATGCCGTTCGGACCCGGCAGTTTCATCTTCAGGTAGGCGTAGCAGGGCCTTGCCATGAATTTGGCAAAGGCGGGTCGCCCGAGGATCGCATGGTAGGAACTACGGAAGTTCACCACCTCGAACCAGATCTTCTCGAGCCGGAAGTTCTTGGCGGTGCCGAAGACGACGTCGAGTGCGATTTTGCCTAGCGGGTAGGCCTTCTTTCCCGGGACGATGCCGTGGAAGGTGGTGATGGTGGGTACTAGCTGTTCGTCACGCAATTTCATGCGTTGGAACGTCTCGTAGTAGAGGATGTTGATGCTCGACCCTCCGTCCATCAATGTCTTGGTCAAGATGTAACCCTTGACCTGGGGCGCGACCACCAGAGCGAATTTGCCCGGGTAATCGACGCGGGGCGGGTGGTCTTGACGGCTCCATGTGATCGGCTGTTCTGACCAGTCGAGCCACTGGGGCACGTCTGGCAGAGTCGCGTGGACGGCGCGCCGTATGACCTTCTCCTCCCGCCTGGAATCGAGGCCGACGAAGGTGTGGCCCATGAAGCCGGCAGTGGGAGGCATGCCCTGCTGCTGCTCACCGTCGTCGTCTCCGTCGGGTGCCCGCTTCTTGGCACCGGTCTTGGCCTTGACAATTTCTGCAGTCCAGCTGCACTCGTCAGTGGTGTGGCCGGCTGGCTTGCCGGGTAGGCTATGATACCTACACGGCATGGCCAGGATCTCCGTGGCGGTGAGCTTCTTTCGCGGGAAGTTGCCGCGTTGGCTCTTGAAGCCGCGGCCCCCTGCAGCCGTGGCGGCTACAAGCTCGGAGCCACCCTCACCCTTGCGTTTATGAGCGCTGGAGCGTTTGGCCTTGCTCTTGTTTTTGCCGCCTTTCTTCTCGTCGTCGTCCTCCTCGGAGTCGTCCTTGGTGACGTCGGACTCGGCGTACTTGTGCACGATGGCGAGTAGCTGGCCCATCGTCATGTCACCCTTGTGCGAGCGCCGCAGCTTCTGCTTGAGCGACTCGAAGGTGGTGTTGTCCTCGAGGTGGGAGTGCACCGTGTCGACGCTGAGGTGTTCTGCCGAGTTGATGAGGTCGGCGACTCGGCGATACCACTTTCTAGTGGACTCGCCCTCCTTCTGGACACAGCGCTTGAGGTCCTCGACCGTGGCCGGGCGCTTGCAGGTCCCCTCGAAGTTGGTGATGAAGAGCCTCTTCAACTCGCCCCAGGAGTTCATGCTGTTCCTGGGGAGGTTGTTGAGCATGAGAGGAAAATAGCGCGCACAACAGAGCGAAGACGCGTTCTGGATGCTCATGGCGGCCAAGTAGTCCTGGACCCAAGTTTCCGGGTTCATGGCAGCGTTGTACTTGGGCGCCTCTCTCGGTCCTTTGAAGCTGCTAGGAAAACGCTCGCCTCTGATGGCGGGTCCAAAGCATCTAGGGCCGACGTCGTCGTCGTCGTTGTTGTTGCGCGTCGCCTCGGCGCGCTTGTCGTTGAGGTGGTGGCGCAGATCCGGAGCGGAGTGATTGGAGCGTGCCTGCGCCTGGTTGTTGTTGATGGTGTGCCGGGCGTCGTTGCGGGCGAGCCGAGGCGGGTTGCCTCCAGCCCTCGCGTTGCTCGACACTGCCGGCTCCTCGTGCCGACTGCGTGGCGGCTGTGGGGCAGCGTCACGCCTGGGGGAACCCTTGTTTCCCTGGCTTCGGTGTGGTGCCGAGGCCGTTTTCTCGCTGGGTGGCGATCTGGAGTAGAGCTTGCCGTCAGATTGCGACATGTTCTCCTGCAGCTCCAGCGCCTTGTCCACCAGCTTGCACCCCTTGCTCCAATAGGGGTTGTCCTTGACCCGGATCCTCTTGAAGAGAGAGGCGGCTGCAGTCATGCAATCGACTGGGGTGCCGAAAATCGCGAGGTCGGCGTCGTCGTCGTTCCGCGGCTGGGGTTGAGGACGAGCCGGGTTCGGAGGAGGCCGCGGCGCCGGAGGCGGCATCGTCGGGCGAGGTTGAGGCGGAACTTGACTCGAGCCGCCGGGCTGGGCCCTGCGGCACTCGTCGCGCTGCCTTTCCAGCTCTGTCTCGCGCGCGAAGGCGTTGTCGAGCGCGCGAGTTGGTGCATCAGGATTAAGCCGCGACTTGCGGTTTTTGTGATGCCGAGTGACCGCGGAGAGAGCGGTCGACTGAGCATCGACCTCCAGCTCCTTCTGGCGGATCTCCTCCTGCTGGAGGGCCATCTTCCGGCGCAGCTGCTCGAGCTGTGTCGCCTGGTCGACGACGTTCGCCGGCGTGATCGGGGTGCTGAGCGGGTCAGCCGCCCGACCTGCTTGTCCTCGCAGGGCGGCGAGAGATTCGTCGCGTTGCTGCTTTTCGCGAGCCTCCTGCTCGCGCCGTGCCTGGTCGCGCTGCTTCTGCGCATTGGCCTCTGCTGTGGCGGCGTTTGTTGCCGCAGGTTTGGCGGCAGCAGAGTTTGCCGCCTCGCCCGTCATGTAGATGTGGGCGGGTGTTGCCGTGCCGTCCGAGGCCAGATCGGTCGAGCCCTCCGACTCGTAGTCGAGAACGGGCAAGATCGACCCGGTGTCGTCGTCGTTCGAGATCTGGACGGTCTCGGCGGATGGGGCGGGTGCAAAGTGGTTTGCAGCCGCGGTGTCGACAGCGGCTTCGTCAAGCGGGTCGACGGGGGAGGAAGTACCATCGTAGTTGTTGGCGACTCCTTCCTCATCCGAGCCGCAGAAGCCGACGTAGGCGGTGACGGCGGTCCCGAACGGGATAGCCATCGCGCGAGTGATCGGGGCGTAGTTGGGCCTGCCCCAAGTGTGTGGATCGGCGACGTAGCCGATCCCTCCGTGCTCGAAGTAGCTGCCGGTGACGATGTCACCGCGACCCGACATGGCTTGAGGGCTGAAGTAGACGCCAGTGCCGGGTTCAGGACTCTCCATGAAGTAAATTCCAGCGATCGCTGGCCCCACGGTGGGCGCCAACTGTCGTGGGGTAATCACGGCAGATGCCATACGGGGTGGCTTAACTCGGGTGTGAGACAGGCGACGTAGGATTCACAGAGTGGTTGCACACGCAGAGTTTACCCAGGTTCGGCCCCTCTGTATGAGGTAAAGACCTACTCCTGCTTGTATGTATTTGGATCTGAATGGGGTGTACAATGGTGTGCGCACCAGAGCTTGCGGGTGCTCCGGAGGCTATGGAATGAGATGAGTCCGCCTCTAGGGTTGCTCCTTGCCAGCTTTATATAGGGAGCCGGCTAGGGTTTACAGGGAATGATGGGTTCCGCTGGCGGCGCTAGCTATCCTGCCTACAAGTGCGGCTTCGTGGAGCGCACTATTCGGGATACATAATCGCAGACTGATTCCAAGATATCTGCTGCCGCCTCCCCGAGCCGTCATACCGGGATCCTCGGGGACCCGGTATCCTGGAAGATGTACACCGGGTGGGCTTTGGGCCACCCGGCCTTGAAGGCCGACTCGGGGTTCTGGGCCTACCCGGTTGGGCATCCCCCCATCATCCGCCGTCGTGTGGACGCTGCGCGATGGCCGCAAGTCGCCGTCCCGTGCGAGCCGCACCACTTCCGCTGAGTCTCGGTCTCATAGGTAGATCCGCCTTCCTTCCTGTAGATTTACTATTGATCTCGCCGGCGCGGCGGCATTTTCGTGTGGATTGGGAACAGGCGGTATTGGTTTGGGTAGGACAAGCTAGGAGCAGGAATCCGCACGGGCTAGTTATTAACGTTACCTTCTAATCCAAATACACCAATTTCAAAAATTTCCATAAGCAACATATTGGACTCCTTACATACACCCTACCGAAATCATACAGGGGCAGGATTAACTATATAGACTCGAGAAATAGTATAGGCAGTTTCATGCAGCTCTTTCTTGAGTAGAAATAATGTCCATACGGATTTGCGAAAGCAGGCACCCTTTTCCACCTTATTTCCTATATAGAGTCTGGACAAAAGTTATATCACCCACACTAATATATATGTTGAATACAAAACTTGCTTTTGCCTATGTATAAGAAATTTGCACCTTGATTAGGGCTTCCTACTGTAGTAGTATTGATGCGTATTTCTATTTATCAATCTTTTATTTTGCTACTGTAGGGAGTAACGACATGAGAAGATTTTTTCTTCATGGATACACGAAATCTGGGCGGTTCCATTGGTTAAATTAGTTAATTAACATCCTAGTATTCATCCCCTCGTTTTTTGCACGTGTCCTTGAAAATGTATGATGCATGAATTTTTCTTCGATGTTCTTATACTTGATATTATGAGTAAGATATTGCTTGACATGTAAGCTGAGGCATTAATAATACCAAAGGAAATTAATCAAATTTACAACGATTATAAAATTACTTGATACCTGAGACTTCGTAATCAAAATAGAGTACACACCAGATTCTGAATTTGTTTGAACAAAGATGCCAGTTTGATGTAAATAAAAATTTCTTGCATACATACATGAGTGGGTTAGAGCAGCTAAAATTCGAATATATTCATTTAGCAGCTATCATACCAAAAGGAGTGGCCCAGGTGGATGAATCCTTTCCATAGTTCATGCTTGGTTATTTAGCATCCCAAATACCCACAGCATGTTATACATGGTTCTTGTGCCTATGAGGTATCTCCACGTCTGTAATCTTCAGGACTGGATGCTGATTCTATTCAAAGCTTTTCCTCCAAACACAAAGATGGAAATATGTCCATGAATTAGATTAATATAATCAACTGGCTGCATGGCCTTTATATGAACTGTAGATATACTCTGAAAAAAGAAAAGGATAGTTCGTACTTAAAAGACAAAATAGGTAACGGTATAAGCATATTAGAAGACTGGTTATGAATATGAATAGGCATAACTTGGTAGGTTCAGAAGAAAAAATATACTGATGATTTAGTCATCTATGTCGTATCATAGTGAACACATATTCTATTTTATAAAATGGGATATTCCTCGATTTAATTTGAAGAATTTATATAGCAATAGTATTTGGATCACTGTAGAACAACAAAACCCAGAAGACTGTCAGCTATGCCAACCAAATTCTGTTTTGAGCATGTCTTGAGTTCATGCATGTTGTCATCAACCACATCAAATAGAAAAGCTAATCGAAAATTCAGTTGGCCTCCTTTAAACTTCAAATGAACTGGCTTGTCGGTGTTTGGTTTGTCCATGACGTGAACACACGGCATTACTGCAGGGATTACATGGTTCTGTTTACCTCCCTATAGTGCAGATAATATTGTCATGGGAAGTGCACATAATCGTGAACACATATACTATTTACGTCAGACAATCTCATTTAAACTGCAGTCAATGCCATCTGAGAACGCTTCTTATTTGTGTGCGTGCATGGCAACAACTGGATATTAAGTTCTGAAAACCATCTTAGCTTCGTAAGCTGCTAAAAAGAAGCAAGGGTAATTGGATTGAGTAGAGAGGAGGAATTGGACCCGGAACTTGCACAGAGAGGCAAGTGCACACTGCATCTTACCCAATTGATTATGTGTTTGCACCGAGAGGATCCTACCAATGCATCTATGAACGAACAGAACTATTTCTCTTGAATTTTATAAATCAGAGCATTGAACGGATCTGAACTTTACCTGAGATACTACGGCTGATGGGTAGCTCCTGTTAGAGTTCGGCCGTCCGAACTTCGGCCAACTTCATAGTTTAATTTCCTTTATATCAGGCGAGTCTACTTCTCTCACATCCAGAATGCTGACATTGCTTTGTAACTTTGTAAGTTCTGATATATAAGATCTCTTATCTCAGAAAATATTAACCACGATTAACTGAAGATTATAATATCCTTCTTTGGAGCGCAGACATCAATCTGTAAAGCTGAATTCAACACTGGCTCCTGTTTGTTGTTATGATTGATAAATCAAGCAGTCCCAAAAGTAACAAAACTTATTCATAATCTGTCACACGAAAACGCAAGAACACTAAGCAAGATAAGCACTATTCAGTTAGAGTACTGGTCAAAACAATCTGAAAAAATTATAGCTACTGCCAAATCATAACTGACCCACAGCATGCATATTTCCCATGTGGCAGATTACCTGCAAGTAATTATTTGCATAAAACCTGAGAATCTATTCCATACGTGCAATTATGAAAATTTGAACCATGGCAATGGAGGAAACACAAAGGAGTCCACATGAAGATGAGAAAACAAAGTTTAGGTTTGGTTACCCTGAGCCATACAATGGGGCAGAATTATAAGTGAAAGATGAAGAGGATGGCTGCCTGATGGGTGGCTTCTCACGTTCAGTTCAATTTTGTGGGCTTGAGGAGATCCGGTGTCAACTGCAAAGCCCCACCCGGGTGAAATCCATCTAGAACAACACGATCCGATCAAGTTTCCACGATCTCCTTATCCAATCTTTTAATCTCCATCTAGAAGAACACGACCAAATTAAGTATCCCCAATGTCCTTCTCCAACCTTTGAATCTGTTCAGTTAAGTCTTCCAATCCAGAGTTGTTGGTGCAGATGAGGTATACAGACGGAAGATTGAAGAAAGGTAGCCGCCATCACCCATCACCGGCGAGGCTGCCGAGTGGCGCTAACACCCACACGTTATTCGAATTTGTCTCCCGTCAATCCTGCCCTACTTAGACCATGCGGACAGAGCTTGAGATTTCTCATCGAGGGCCGTGGGTGATCGTAGTCATCAGGAAGCGCATGCAAGTTCTTTTGAAGGTAAGAACGTCTGCAGCAAGACAATATTGATGCGATGGCTTCACTTCGGATGCCCGGCGGCGATGATGTTTCCGAGCTGCACGAAAGAGGAGGGCGTCATTATATACTTTTGAGAAAAAAGAGAGGGTTTAGTTCTAGGCGATGGATGGAAGGAGTATGCCTGACAAATTCTCTTTTCAGGACTACGGGCCCCTCTGCATAGCACGATTTAATTAGGTACAGATCTGAAGGTTGCGTTTTCTTGGACTCGAACTCAAGCGGAGATAGATACGTGCGAGAGGAGTCAGGCTTGCGCACTTTGACGAACCACTGTATCTAACGGCTGAAGACAAATTATGGGTAGATCGGACGGATAAAATTTTCTAACCGTGAGGATTAACGTGGAGCCTCCTACGGTGCCTCTAATTAGTAAATATAAGATAAGATAGATTCGGAGATTTAGTACACCAATAAAATTGGAACCAAAATCAAGGTGGCGTGCGAGCCACTGCTTTCAGCCTCGGCTGCCAATTCGATGTTGCCTAGGGCAGCGTCGACGTCACGGATGCATGGGCCCATCAGCGCGGCCACCAAGCCATCGTCGGGTTGGCGCAGCGGCGTCGATGAGTCATCGTCGCGTCGGAAAAGCCTCCGCTGTCGTGTGGACGTGGCGCGATGGCCGGCAAGTCGCCGTCCCGTGCGAGCCGCACCACTTCCGCTGAGTCTCAGTCTCATAGGTAGAGCCGCCTTCCTTCCTGTAGAGTTACTATTGATCTCGCCGGCGCGGCGGCATTTTCGTGTGGATTGGGAACAGGCGGTGTTGGTTTGGATAGGACAAGCAAGGAGCAGGAATCATAACTTCCCCAAGATTGCAGCAAAGTTTAGAGGTACAGGGAGCTAAGCGCAAAACGGGGTTCAGTTTCAGATCGGAAATTCCACCTCCGATCTACTCCATCCATTAATCATTTGACGTCCCAGATCGGAAGTTTTCAAGTTTTCACCGAATTGTGGTTTTCACCGGATACGTCGGCTTTCCACATGGCGACGTATCCGGTGAAAACGATCAACCAGTGAAAACCTGAAAACTTTCCTTGTCGGCCATAAGATCAAGAAGTAACGGCACAGATTGGAGGCGGGATTGTAATCAACCACTTAAACGCCTATTAGCAGATAACCTCTCGCTTTATTCCCCATCTGGGATACTACCTGACTACTCTTGAATCCCTTAGGCACCCAATCTCTCCATCCTTTGCTCGGCAACGACGCTCCACCATGTGACGGCCTCCCGGCTGCCGTCTGCTCCACCACGTGCTGGCGGCGCTCCACCATGAAACCGCATCTCGTTGGCCGGTGGATCTGCCCTCACGCGACGGAGACCCGGTCTGCACCACGCGACGGAGACCCGGCTGCCGCGCTGCCCCGATGCAATGGCGACCCGGCAGCCTCGGCGTTGCCCTGACACGAGGATGACCCGGCGGCCTCGATGCTGCTCGATGTGATGGCGACCTTGCAGCCTAAGCGCTACAGGCTCATTCAAGCTGACTCAGTGTTGCAACTTACAAGGCCATGTACATGACTGAAAGTGGCAATGGTGTTGTACTAGAAGCAGAGTAGCAGAGACGAGATTGATGCACTACATCTGTAACTCATTTTCACACAATCGATTCAATTCTCCTATTGCCTGGATTCAGTACAACGGGGTATTTAGAAATACATTATATTTATAGATTTAGAGATTCAGTACACCAATAAAATTGGAACCAAAATCAAGATGGCGTGCGAGCCACTGCTTTGAGCCTCGGTTGTCAATTCGATGTAGCCTAGGGCAGCGTCGACGTCGCGGACGCATGGGCGCATCAGCGCGGCCACCAAGTCATCGTCGGGTTGGCGCAGCGGCGTCGACGAGTCGTCGTTCCGTTGGCACAGCCTCCGCCGTCGTGTGGACGCTGCGCGATGGCCGCCAAGTCGCCGTCCCGTGCGAGCCGTACCACTTCAGCTGAATCTCGGTCTCATAGGTAGAGTCGCCTTCCTTCTTGTAGAGTTACTATTGATCTCGCCGGCGCGGCAGAATTTTCGTGTGGATTGGGAACGGGCGGTGTTGGTTTGGATAGGACAAGCTAGGAGCAGGAATCGTAACTTCCGCAAGGTTGCAGCAAAGTTTAGAGGTACAGGGAGCTAAGCGCAAAACGGGGTTAAGTTTCAGATCGGAAATTCCACCTCCGATCTACTCCATCCATTAATCATCTGACGTCCCAGATCGGAAGTTTTCAGGTTTTCACTGAATTGTGGTTTTCACTGATACGTCGGCTTTCGACATGGCGACGTATCCGGTGAAAACGATCAACCTGTGAAAACCTGAAAACTTTCCTCGTCGGCCGTCAAATCAAGAAGTAACGGCACAGATTGGAGGCGGGATTGTAATCAGCAACTTAAATGCCTATTAGCAGATAACCCCTCGTTTTACTCCACATCTAGGATACTACCTGACTACTCTTGAAATCCTCAGGCACCCAATCTCTCCATCCTTTTCTCGGCGACGGCGCTCCACCATGTGACGGCGTCCCGGCTGCCGTCTGCACCACCACGTGCTGGCGGCGCTCCACCACAAAACTGCATCTGTCGGCCCAGTGAGGACCAGGGTGTGCTGGGCCTGTCCTCCGCAGCCCTCGACACTTGGTGGCTAAATTTCGCTAAGGACCAAGCCTTCGGCCTGGAGAGACCCGCGAGGCAAAACGCCTCGCGAAGGCGTAGGAGGCGGCAGAGGCTTGCATAGGCCCCCCTTACTGCTGCCCCCTCTTCAAGGAGATCTTCCCTGAAGGGAAGTCAACGCCAAATCCTCCACAGGGCACCCCAGCCCTCGAGGGATTCCTTTGCTGCAAAGCAACCTCTGCATAGTGCACATGGGCTCTGCAGTGGCTGCAGAGTGACGCGCGCCTCTGCGCGCGGTGACGATGACGCCGCAGGTGCCATTTTGGTGATTAAAGGAGTCAACAAAGCTGCGCCAAGCGCACCGGACTACAAGGATTTCCTATTTGGTGATAAGGGGACCGGCCGGCGCTACGCTCCACGGCCGACGTCACCGTGGGCACCCCCACGTTCCTCTGCAGCCCCAGCTAGCCGTCCTGGATGGACGATGGCTTCACTGCCACAGGCATCAGCTTTATGCCCATGGACTGCGTCCATGGACAGCTGGGCTGCGGTGCACCGTGCTCCTCCTTCTGTCGCCATGTGGTAGCCCTTCCGCTGCGCAAGCGCAGGGAAGAGGCCCGGGGCGCCTATAAAAGGAGGAGGTGCTCCACCGTAGCAAAGGATCACACTTTCATTCTAGCTTAGCTACCTACGCGCAAGGAAGAAGAAGTCCACTGTTTCCCCTTCCTTATGCACACCATTGCCAAAAGAGAGCCCTCGGCAAGCTCATTGTACTGTAACCTCCATAGCAGTGCAATACAGACAAGCAGGAGTAGCGGTTTTACCTCCACACGAGGGCCGTGAACCTGGGTACGGGCTGGTGTTCATCTCTGTCGTGATGTCCCTCCTCATGCTCGACGAGCACCGTCGCCGTGCAGGTTGAGGGTTGTTTGACCAACGTGTTCAGCCCCTTACACGAACTCTCTTCGTGAGTTTGACTACCCTGTTTCGTGGGAGTCATTCTCCGACAATTGGCGCGCCAGGTAGGGGGCTGAGGCGCGTCTTCAACCTTCACCGACCTCTGCACCATGGCGGACACTCGCGCAGCTCGCGCCACCCGGCGGGCGTCAGGCAGGGCTACCACCGAGCCCGCTGCCAACACCACCAACCCCCGGCCGTCCCGCGCCAGCCGCGCTTCGGGGCGCAACACCGCTGATTCGCGTGTGGAGCACCCCGAGGACGCCGACGGCCACCACGACGACCGCTTCGACGAAGACGTCGACCACGGGCACGGCGAGGACGCTGAGTCCTCGCATCCGTCCCAGCGCCACAGCGCCTCCACTCTTGGGCGTCCAGCACCCAGTCCGAACACCGCGCTGCTCATGGCCGCGGAGCTCTTCCGCTACCGCCCCACCGCCGAAGCGCACGACAACTGGCTCGGCCGCCTCCAGCACCTCGTCGACATCACGGGCACCGCGCGCAGCTCCGGCGACGTCACGCTCTCTGGTGCACCACAACTCCGGGCGCGCAGGGACCCCGCGCATGGCGCACCACCGCCGCCGCCTCCGCCGCCGCCTCAACCGGGACCGCCTCCGCTGCGGCCCACAAGGCCGCTCCCACGCGTCTTCGCCGCGCGATTGCCAAATCGTGCAGCGGACTCCTCCGACGCGCGGGTGGAAATGGAGCGCCAGAAGGACCTCCAGAAGCGCATCGTCGAGGAAATCGGCCAGGCGGGGCTACAGAACCGCAGAGCTCTTCAGGGCGGCGTTGCCTCGTACGCCACAGGATGCGCGGCCTTCACCCGCAGCCTGCGTCGCGTCGTCTGGCCACAGAAGTTCAGGCCTGACCTACCCAAGGGCTACGACGGCACGAACAACCCCATCGAGTTCCTGCAGCTCTACACCACCTCCATCCAAGCTGCGGGGGAGACGACAAGGTCATGGCCAACTGGTTCTCCCACTCTCAAGGATTCTGCCTTGTCGTGGCTCCTGAACCTTCCCGAGGACTCCATTGACTCGTGGGAGGAGCTCTGCCAGCAGTTCGTTGCAAACTTCAAGGGCACGTACGAGCGCGCCCTCACCTACAACGACCTGCGCGCTGTGCGCCAGAAGCCTGGCGAGACCCTCCGCAGGTACATCCAGCGCTTCAGCCAAGTCCGCAACAAGATCCCGAACATCCCGGACTCGCACGTCATTGCGGCCTTCAGAGAGGGCGTCACCAACCACAGGATGCTCGAGAAGCTCGGCATCCACGATACCCTCTCCTCCGTGGTGAAGCTCTTCGACATCGCAGACAAGTGCGCCAAGGCAGAAGAAGGCCTCTTTCAAGGTGGGCTCACAGACGACCCTGTCGAGGGATCCAAGACCCAGAAGAGGCGTGACGAGACAAAGCGCAAGCCTACCGCTGTTCTAGCGGCCGAACCCGACGCCAAGCACGTTCGCGAGGACTCTCCCGAGGCTGGCGAGAAAAAGGTGGACAACCGCCCGTTCTGCATCTACCACAACAGGCGCGGCCATGCGACAGAGAACTGCTATGACCTCAAGCAGCTGAGCAAGAAGCGCGAGCAAGAAGAAGGCAGCGGTAGCCGCGGCAGAGGCCGTGGTTACCGCAAGGGCGGACGTAAAGGCAACTACCAGAGGCCGCAGGGGACTCAGGCGAATGCCGCCGAGAAAAACAACAACCCCCGACGAAGAGCCTGGAGGTTACCAGGCCCCTAAGGGTGCCATGGCATGCATCCTCGGCGGATCCCAAGCGCCCAAGTCCAACAATCAGTTCAAGCAGTTCGCTCGCGAGCTCAATGCAGCGCTTCCCGGGGTCGAGACGTCCCGCCCCCTCAAGTGGTCCCAGTACACCATCGCCTTCGACGCCAAAGATCACCCCAAGTCGACCAAGACTGTGGGCACCCTCCCGTTGGTGTGCACCCCCACCATCAACAACATCGCCGTCGGCAAGACGCTCATTGATGGGGGTGCAGGCCTGAACGTCATCTCTGTCGAGACCTTCGAGACGCTTCAAGTGCCCTACGAGTGGCTTATGCCCTCCAGGCCCTTCACCGGGGTCACCAGTGGCTCAATCTCGCCTCTGGGGCAAGTGAGGCTCGCGGTCACCTTTGGCACGCAGAGAACTACCGCACCGAGCTAATTGACTTCGACGTCGCGCACATTGGCCTGCCCTACAACGCCATCCTCGGCTACCCCGCCCTCGCGAAGTTCATGGCCGTCACGCACCACGCCTACAACATGGTCAAGATCCCTGGCAGCGGTGGCACCATCACCATCCATGGTCACGTACAGGACGCCACGCGCGCTGTCGAGATCGCCTACAAGGCCGCTGCCATGGCATTCCCCGCTGACGAGGACATGGAGCCTCTCGAGAGGCCCAAGAAGAAGAAGCAGCTGTTCTCAAGAGCAAGCATCTACAAAGAAGGTGTCGCTGAGCACCAGTGGCTCGGGGGCTGAGGGCTCGGGGGCTAGCGTCACCATAGGCGCTGGCTTGCCTCCCAAATAGGAAAGCGCGCTCGTCGCCTTCCTTCGGGCAAACTGACATGTTCGCATGGACTCCGTCAGAAATGTCCGGTGTACCAAGGGAGGTGATCGAGCACCACTTAGCCGTGTGTCCAAACGCACGCCCTGTAAAGCAGAAAGCGCGGAAACAAGCCCCCGAGAAGCAAGCGTTCATCATCAAAGAAGTAGAGAAGCTGAAAGCAGCAGACATCATTCGAGAAGTTGCCCACCCCACTTGGCTCTCCAACGGTGTGGTTGTCCCAAAACCCAATGGAGGAGGCCGGCTCTGCATCGACTACACAGACGTAACAAGGCCTGCCCCAAGGATCCATACCCCATGCCAAGGATAGACCAGATTGTGGACTCCACCGCCGGCTGTGATCTCCTCTGTTTCCTGGATGCCTTCTCAGGCTACCACCAGATCAAGATGGCCAAGGAAGACGAGGAGAAAACAGCATTTCTCACCCCTTGTGGTGTGTATTGCTACACTTGCATGCCCTTTGGCCTGAAGAATGCCGGCGCCACCTTCCAGAGGCTCATGAGGATCGCCTTGGGGGCTCAGATGGGAAGAAATGCAGAAGCTTATGTTGACGACATCGTGGTCAAGTCTCGCGAGGGAGACACTCTCTTGAAGGATCTCGAGGAAACCTTCGCCAGCCTGCGCAAGGTGAACATCAAGTTAAACCCCGCCAAGTGCGTCTTCGGGGTGCCTTCAGGCAAGCTCCTCGGGTTCCTCGTGTCCCACCGTGGCATAGAAGCAAACCCTGACAAGATCAAGGCCATAGAAGACATGCAGCCACCTCGCCGCCTCAAGGACATGCAGCGCCTAGCAGGATGCATGGCCAGCTTAGGCCGCTTCATCTCCAAGTTCGGCGAGAGAGCCTTGCCATTTTTCAAGATCATGAAGAAATCCGGCACCTTCAAGTGGACTCCAGAGGCAGACAAGCATTTGAGGACTGAAGAAATACTTGGCTAGCTCACCAGTCATGGTAGCCCCCAGGGCAGGCGAGCATCTGAAGCTGTACCTAGCAGCCACTCCACAAACTGCAAGCGCCGTCCTGGTGGTGGAAAGAGAAGAGCCAGTTCTCCCCAAGAAAAGCACTGCCACACCAAGTCCAGAACCTCCCGACAAGGAAAGTCTCTCCAGACCCAGTGCCAGACCCACAGCCTCAAGTCGAGTCTACTACAAGCACCCCTGCCGAGGCTCCTCCACAGGAAAACCTCGCCAAAGGTCCTGAGGAGCTCTCGAGGGAGCCGACGCTGCAGCACCATCGACGACCCTCGTCGAGCATCCAGTCTACTTCGTCAGTACTGTACTGCGAGATGCTCGCGAGCGTTACCCAGTGCAGCAGAAGCTCCTCCTCGCGCTCCTCATCGCCTCCAGGAAGCTACGCCACTACTTCCAGGGCCACCCCATCACGGTGGTCACGTCGTTCCCCCTGGAGCAAATCCTGCGCAACCCCAACGCCACTGATCGCGTCGCAGGATGGAACATCGAGCTGCAACCATTCAACTTGCGCTTCGACACCACAAGAGTCATAAAAGGAAGCGCTGGCGGATTTCGTCGCCGAGTGGACAGACCCAACTCCTGAAGAGCCTCGTGAAGAAGAAACCGCGTCTGGAGATACAATGCCAAGCCACTGGACCATGCACTTCGACGGAGCTTTCGCCTGCCGCAATGGTGGGGCTGGCGTTGTCCTGACCTCACCAAAAGGTGACAAGCTCTACTACGCCATCCAGTTGTGCTTCACAATAGACAAGATCTCCAACAACATCGCCGAGTATGAAGGCCTCCTCGCCGGGCTCAGAGCCGCAATCGCCCTTGGCGTCAAGCACTTACTCATAAAGGGTGATTCCCAGCTCCTGGTTAACTTCTCCAACAAGAGCTACACGCCTACACACGCCTACCTTGAAGAGGTCCGCAAGCTCGAGAAGCACTTCAGAGGCATGGAGCTCATGCACATCCCGCGAAGGAGAACCAGGAGGCAGATGACATCGCCAAGCGAGCATCACGAAGGCAGGCCCAGCCGGCCGGCGTTTTGAGGAGACTCTCCAAGGCGTCCATAAAGCAGCCACAAGAAGCAGCACAAGCACAGCACAAGCAGACGAAGTACTCCCACCACCTCCTAGGTGGCACCCAACTGCGGTCCATCCTCAGGGGAGCGTCTGCTGCTGGCTATGGTGCATCAAGAGACAGGCTGGGTCGACGAACTCAAGGACTACTTGCTGAAGGGAGTCCTCCCCGAGAAGACGCGGAGGCGGAACGAGTGCTCGACAAGCCAAGTCATACTACATCCTCGAGGGAGACCTGTACCGCAAGCGCCCAAATGGAATTGCACTCAAGTGCGTCCCCCCCGAGGAAGGCCGCATGCTGATCAGAGACATTCACAGTGGAGAGTGTGGCCACCATTCCTCTGCACGCACCCTGCAGGCAAGGTCTTCAGGAGCGGATTCTACTGGCCCCAAGTGCTTCAAGATGCTACCACCATCGTCCAGTCTTGCGATGCGTGCCAGTTCCACGCCAAGCAAGTCCATCAGCCTGCACTGGGACTCCAAACCATCCCGCTCTCCTGGCCTTTCGCGGTCTGGGGGCTAGACATCTTGGGCCCTTCCCGAGATCGCAAGGGGGCTACCGCTTCCTCTTCGTGGCCGTCGACAAGTTCACCAAATGGGCAGAGGTTGAAGCAGTGCGCAGCATACCGGCCAGAGCAGCAGTAAAATTCATCAGAGGCCTGGTCTGCCGTTTTGGTGTGCCAAATCGCATCATCACCGACAATGGCTCACAGTTCACCAGCGGCATCTTCAGGGCCTACTGCGAGAGCCTCGGCACCAAGCTCTGCTTCGCCTCGGTGGCTCACCCACAGAGCAACGGCCAAGCCGAGCGAGCAAATGCTGAGGTCCTCAAGGGCCTCAAGACAAGAAGCTTCAATCGCCTCAAGGGCTACGGCAAGGGCTGGATAGACGAACTCCCGTCCGTGCTCTGGTCCATCCGCACGAACCCCACGAAGCCCACTGGTGAGACGCCATTTGCCCTCGTGTATGGAGCTGAAGCAGTCCTCCCCACAGAGATCAAGCATGGATCCGCACGGGTCCTTGCCTTCAACGAGGACGATCAGCAGACCTCCACAACGACGACCTGCTGCTCCTTGACGGGTACGCCGCCGTGCCGCCCTCAGGGCAGCAAAGTACCAGCAAGACCTGCGACGCTACCACAGCCGCCACATACGTCCCACGCACTCTCGAGACAGGCGACCTCGTCCTCAGGAGAATCCTCTCCAGGGAAGGTCTCCACAAGCTCTCGCCCATGTGGGAAGGCCCCTACAGGGTCTCACACATCGCCAGGCCCGGCGCGGTACGCCTCGAAACGGAGGACGGCATCCCGGTCAAGAATCCATGGAACATCGCGCATCTACGCAAGTTCTACCCGTGATCATAGTCACGCCAGACATTTTTTGTCTCTAGAGGGAAGCACACAACTTCACCTCCAAGCTTCACAAAAGCTTCTCCTCCCGAGGGCCAGCCCCTCTGAGCTCTCCATAACGTGCCGCCGCAGGCCGTGAAGAGTCTCAGCCACTGAATGTGGTCCCCATGCCTCGACATGGAAAACTTTATCTTGGCAACACCAAGTGTAATGAACCAATTCGTTTCTCAATGAAACATTGCGCTGAGGCGCCGCTGTGTAATATTTTGGTGGTGAGTTTTACTTTTCATCATCTTAGTTCATTCGCGCTCATATTTTCCCCATGCGCACCTCGCGAGCGGGGGCTGAGTACGGTGACTGTGCCTCGAGAGCACCCCAGCAGCACCGCAAAATCCAAAGGATCCGAGCTCTAACACGTGAGCACGCTCTCACGCCTGTTACCTCACCAAAGAGCTCTGGCCCAAGGGCTTGCTCCCAAACACGCCACCTCACCAAAGGACCTTGGTGCTTACTCTCCTCGCGAGATACTCATGAGGAAACCTATAAGCGCGCATGAGTTTTACTACCATGTTTGCTTTGGGTTTGCCTCTCTAACCAATACAGGGAACAAGAGTCCCCCCAAGCTCGTGAAGCCACGCTCCGGCCTCAAGAGGAAGCGCACCATCAGGGAAACCAACCCTCTACGAGGCCAAAGTCTCGCAAAGCTAAGTCCAGCGCTCACGCCTCAGGAGTTTTTCCTCTCTCTCACGAGTATCTGTCGTCCCTCGAGCGGGTTTTTTCTCCCTCACACTTCATGGACTGCTTGTGCGTCAAAGGGGGGCCCTCGAGCACCGCGACTCGAGAGCCCTTACCTCTCTAAGCCTTAAACACCCCCCGGCCTTGCCGAGTCAAAGCTCCGGCATACCGCAGTGGCGGAGTCATAGCGCAAAGAGATGGGTCCTGACGACGTAGAGCGAAAAAGACATGGAACAGGGATAAAGGCCCATCAGGGACACACACATAGTAGCACACATTAAAGTGTCTTACAAACCAGAATAAAATGAACAAGTCTTAAAACAAAGATAACTGCGCCTCAAGCGCGTCTTGTTGCAGGAGCAGCCTAGGCAGGGGCATCGCCATCACCGTCCTCCTCAGCCTCCTCTGCAGCTTCTTCTTCGGCGCCTTCCTCCTCCTCAGCGGCCTGCTCCGCCTCGACCCTCTTGAAGCGGTCGACGTAATCATTGACTTCATCCCGAACCAAGTTGGAGAGGTCCAGGGCTTGGTCCTCCTCGACAGGCTCGGTCACGGACTCGAAGTCGAAGCCGGGATGAAGACGCTGGAGGTTGGCGAAGAGGCGATCGATCGCCACCGTCAAGAGCTTGCGGCACTCCTCATCGACAACGTCGCCCATTTCCGCCACAGGGCCCTCAAGCGTGGTGAAGAGCTGATCAAAGTAGGCGAGATACGCGGCGGCGTCGGCGTTCCCATGGACGGGAACCGCAGGGGCATCCACTCCCAGTTTCGCCGCGAGAGTGTTCCCCCGAGTCACCAAGGACTTGAACATGCGCTCCCGCTGCTGCGTCAAGACCCGTGCCGCCTGCACGTGTGCTCAGCCTCCTCAGCACGCTCCACGGCAGGGCCCACCTGCGCGTTCATCTCCTCCATATCAGCCGTCAGGGAGGCAAGATCTTGCTCCGCACGCTCGCGAGCCTCTTCCGCGCGGCGACGACCTCCTTGGCGCGCCTCGCCTGGGAGTTCAGGCTGGCATTCAGTTGCTCCAGCTGAAGGATGCGGGCGTTGTCCTCCGCGCTTTTTCTTGAAGCGGTCCTCCTGCTTCTTAAACTTCCCGGCGTAATCTTGGGCGACGCAGCGCGGTACTCCTTCTGCTTGGCGACGGCTTCCTTCTCAGCCTCTTCCTTCCTCTTGGCGAGCTTCTGGTTGGACTTCTGCACGAGCTCTTTGTGCCTGGCCACCTCCTCGCCGTGCTTGCCTATAGCCTCGGCCAGATTGCCCTCACGCGCTCGAGATCCGCGCTGCGTGGTCAGCTCCCTGTCGACCTGCAACAGCTGCTCCTCGCGCTTGAGCGCCTCCGCCTCGCGCGCGCGCCAGTGCTTGCTCACGGGCGTCCAAGGACACGCGGTATTGGTCCAAGGACTTTCGTGTGGCCTCAGATCCGCGGCGATCTTCTCCTCGCGGTCAGCAAGCTCTTGGCGCTGAGCGGCCAGCGTGGTCTCGAGGGCCGCGCGCTCCGAGGCTGCAGCTTGGCGTTCCGCAATGGCCGCCTCACGATCTTCGGCCGCGGCCTCGCTCTGCTGGATTGGCTCCAGGGTCTCTTGAGCCTCGCGCACCGCGCTCTCCGGACCTCCTTGGCGAAGCGCAGCGCCTCCTCACGCTGCGCCTGCATGGCCTCGTCGCCGTGGCGGCAACGCTCCACGGTCTCAAAGAAGCGGGCCCAGGCCTTCTCGAGTTCGTCGTACTTCCTGGCGAGCTCAGCCTCCTCGAGGGCGAGTTGGGCCTCCAGCCCGTCCAGCGCGTCCCTCGCCAGGCGGAAAGCGGAGCTGCGGCGAGCGCCGCTCCAGTTCCTGCCGCTCAGGACCAGAGCCCATGAGCTCCCACGAGGCATGGAGGCTCCCACATCTGCACTAGGCTCAGGGGCAGGGGCTCCGTGCTTGGGCCAGGGTCAACTCTGGCCTGGGGGCTCTGGAGCGAGCCCTCTCCACCACTTGCGCCGTGGTCACCAGCGCCGTCGCCTTCCAGCGGCCTCTCTCTCGGGCTTCGGGGGCTGGGGAAGATTGCCCAGCCGTCATTAGGTCCGCCGCAGCCGTGCCCGCTGCGGCCTCAGAAGAAGCTGCCGCCCCCAGGTTCTGCGCTTGGCGGGGCGGCGGAGGAACGTTCTCCTCCATCTCGACGTCGGCGCCTTCCCTCGCCGCGTGTGCTCCCGCCGTCTCCGCGGCGGTCTCCTCCTGCCGCTCCGGTGGAGTGACGGGCGGCGGCGATGGCGTCCCTCCACCGTCCCCTCCTCGAGGCGCTCCTCGCGGAGGAGACGAAGCAGTTGCCTCGACAAGAGGCACAACCACCACAGGCCCTGTGGCCCCCTCTACCACAGGCCTCGTGGCCTCATCCGCAGCCGGCTCCGTGGCGTCCATCACCACGGGCCTGGCAACCTCTTCAGCTGAGGGCTCCACAGGCCCCTCAGCGGCTGTCGTGGCGGCGCCCCGCACCTCCGCAGCCTTACGGAGCCTACGGCGCTTCGCCGTCACCAAATCCCTGACAAGCAAGCAAGAAAGGTCTTCAAGAGGGGAACAAGGGTTTTTCATAAGAAGTGAAAACAGACAAGGGAGCCAACCCTTACCCAGATGCCTTGGCGCGGGAGTCAACCCACACCGTGTTTGACGACCGCCACGGCTCGAGACGCGGCACCGACACTACCCCTCAGGGCAGCCTCGGCTTTCCTCTTGAGAGGAGTGCCCGCCGGACTCTTGGCGGCCCTGTCATGGCTAGCCTTGGAGCGGGGCTCGCAGCGCCCCGCCGCGGCCTCCCGGTCGCTGTCTTCTTCCTCCTCCCGCGGCCTGGCGCGAAGGGACCACAAGGAAATCCTCGTCCCCGCTGGACGAGATCTCCAGAACCTCTTCCTCGGGAGGCGCAGGCTTCGAGGAGCTCGCCTCCCCTGCCGAAGGATTCGCCCCTCCAGAGGCAACGCCCAGATCGGCGTCAGATGCGGCGGGTGACTCTGCGGCCCGGTCCTCTTCCACCACGGGCGCCGCAGCCTCCTTCGTCCCCTCCCCCACCAGACCTTGAGGGTGAACTCCGGCATCAGCTCCAGGATCGCGAGGCGCTTCTTCGGAGTGAGCTGGTGGATGGGCCTCGCGAGCTCACTCTTCGGCACAGGAACATCCGGGGCGGTGAAGAGGATGCCCATGATGGAGGCAATGACGTCGGGGGTGTAGGAGCCGCAGTGCAGCCGCATCGGGTCCGCCGGGCCAGAATACATCCACGCCGGCTTCGTGTGCTTCTGGAGAGGAGCGATGCGGCGCCTCACGAAGTCTTCGCAACCATCTGCCCCGTGAGGCCAGCTTCGCGGACGAGCCTCATGCGCGCGACCAAGTCAGCGATTTTCGGGCTTCTAAGGCCGCGCTCGACCAGTTCGAGTTCTTCAGCGGCGGCGCCTCAGGGACGTCGAAGAAAGGGTTTGCGTCTTGGCGTCCACGATGAACCATCGCTGGCGGAAGTCGTCCACTTTCTTCGTCACCCGCGTGACGGGCTTATCGCCGTCCCAGGACATGGGGATGTAGATGCCACCCATCCCATCCGCAATGCGGAAGGACACGCATCCGGACCGCTCACCGGGCGCCGTGGAGCGGAGCGCGTAGAAGCTCCGGAAGAAGGCCACAGAAGGCATCACCCCAAATACGCCTCGCAGAGATAGGCGAAAATGGCGAGGATCAGAATGGAGTTGGGGTGGAGATGCAGAAGCTGGATCTGGTAGAAGGCCTGGACCTCCTCAAGGAATGGAGAAAATGGCGGCACCAGGCCAGCGAACAGTCTGGAGAAAGATGGGGTACAACCCCGCCGCGAGCTTGCCAAAGCGCGCCGCCTTGAGAACGCTGGCGCCATGCTCGTTGTTCTTGCCGGCGCCATCGGTCTGAGCTTGTCCAGCGCCTCCGTGTGAAGGCAGGTGCCCACGAGCGCCGGCGCGAGCTCGTCCTCCTGCTGCGCCCCAGCGGGTCGTTCACCATCGCCGCTTTGTCCTTCTTGGGACCCATGGTCGATGAAGGAAGGGCGGCGGAGAAGCTCTGAGAAGGAGGAAGAGCGCCGGGGCCAAAGGAGCGCAGAAGTCAAGAGCAAGAGGACGGGGACGCAAATGAGGCAGTAACTGCTGCCTGAACCGGCGCTGCAGGCTTTATATCACCTCAGGGAGTTACCAAGATGTGGTGGGTCCCGCACTACGCCCATCATCTCCGAAGAGAACGTGTCGCCGCGGCTCCTAACTGCCCTACACGTGTCTCGGGCCGGCCGGACACTTTGGGCCCATGACGATTCGCCTGCGTCCACGGGACTACATCGTGCCCATCATGGGCCCGGGGGCTACTGTCGGCCCAGTGAGGACCAGGGTGTGCTGGGCCTGTCCTCCGCAGCCCTCGACACTCGGTGGCTAAATTTCGCTAAGGACCAAGCCTACGGCCTGGAGAGACCCGCGAGGCAAATCGCCTCGCGAAGGCGTAGGAGGCGGCAGAGGCCTGCAGAGGCCCCCTTACTGCTGCCCCTCTTCAAGGAGATCTTCCCTGAAAGGAAGTCAACGCCAAATCCTCCACAGGGCACCCGGTCTGCCCCACGCGACGGAGACCCGGCGGCCACGCTGCCCCGATGCAATGGCGACCCGGCGGCCTCGGCGCTGCCCTGACACGAGGACGACCCGACGGCCTCGGTGCTGCTCGATGTAATGGCGACCTTGCAGCCTAAGCGCTACTGGCTCATTCATGCTGACTCAGTGTTGCACCTTGCAAGCATGTACATGACTGAAAGTGGCAATGGTGTTGTACTAGAAGTAGAGTAGCAGAGACGAGATTGATGCACTACATCTGTAACTCATTTTCACACAATCGATTCAATTCTCCTATTGCCTGGATTCAGTACAACGGGGTATTTAGAAATACATTATATTTATAGATTCGGAGATTCAGTACACCAATAAAATTGGAACCAAAATCAAGAAGGCATGCGAGCCACTGCTTTGAGCCTCGACTGTCAATTCGATGTTGCCTAGGGCAGCGTCGACGTCGTGGACGCATGGGCGCATCAGCGCGGCCACCAAGCCATCGTCGGGTTGGCGCAGCGGCGTCGACGAGTCATCGTCGCGTTGGCACAGCCTCCGCCGTCGTGTGGACGCTGCGCGATGGCCGCCAAGTCGCCGTCCCGTGCGAGCCGTACCACTTCCGCTGAGTCTCGATCTCATAGGTAGAGCCGGCTTCCTTCCTGTAGAGTTACTATTGATCTCGCCGGCGCGGCGGCATTTTTGTGTGGATTGGGAACGGGCGGTGTTGGTTTGGATAGGACAAGCTAGGAGCAGGAATCGTAACTTCCCCAAGATTGCAGCAAAGTTTAGAGGTACAGGGAGCTAAGCGCAAAACAAGGTTAAGTTTCAGATCGGAAATTCCACCTCCGATCTACTCCATCCATTAATCATCTGACGTCCCAGATCGGAAGTTTTCAGGTTTTCACCGAATTGTGGTTTTCACCTGATACGTCGGGCTTTCCACACGGCGACGTATCCGGTGAAAACGATCAACCTGTGAAAACCTGAAAACTTTCCTCGTCGGCCGTCAGATCAAGAAGTAACGGCACAGATTGGAGGCGGGATTGTAATCAGCCACTTAAACGCCTATTAGCAGATAACCCCTCGTTTTATTCCACATCTAGACTACTCTTGAATCCCTCAGGCACCCAATCTCTCCATCCTTTGCTCGGCGACGGCGCTCCACCATGTGACGGCGTCCCGGCTGCCGTCTGCTCCACCACGTGCTGGCGGCGCTCCACCACGAAACCGCATCTCGTTGGCCGGTGGATCTGCCATCACGCGACGGAGACCCGGTCTGCCCCACGCGACGGAGACCCGACGGCCACGCTGCCCCGATACAATGGCAACCCGGCGGCCTCGGCGCTGCCCTGACACGAGGACGACCCGACGGCCTCGGTGCTGCTCGATGTGATGGCGACCTTGCAGCCTAAGCGCTACTGGCTCATTCAAGCTGACTCAGTGTTGCACCTTGCAAGCATGTACATGACTGAAAGTGGCAATGGTGTTGTACTAGAAGTAGAGTAGCAGAGACGAGATTGATGCACTACATCTGTAACTCATTTTCACACAATCGATTCAATTCTCCTATTGCCTGGATTCAGTACAACGGGGTATTTAGAAATACATTATATTTATAGATTCGGAGATTCAGTACACCAATAAAATTGGAACCAAAATCAAGAAGGCATGCGAGCCACTGCTTTGAGCCTCGACTGTCAATTCGATGTTGCCTAGGGCAGCGTCGACGTCGTGGACGCATGGGCGCATCAGCGCGGCCACCAAGCCATCGTCGGGTTGGCGCAGCGGCGTCGACGAGTCGTCGTCGCGTTGGCACAGCCTCCGCCGTCGTGTGGACGCTGCGCGATGGCCGCCAAGTCGCCGTCCGTGCGAGCGGCACCACTTCCGCTGAGTCTCGGTCTCATAGGTAGAGCCGCCTTCCTTCCTGTAGAGTTACTATTGATCTCGCCGACGCGGCGGCATTTTCGTGTGGATTGGGAACGGGCGGTGTTGGTTTGGATAGGACAAGCTAGGAGCAGGAATCGTAACTTTCCCAAGATTGCAGCAAAGTTCAGAGGTACAGGGAGCTAAGCGCAAAACGGGGTTAAGTTTCAGATCGGAAATTCCACCTCCGATCTACTCCATCCATTAATCATCTGACGTCCCAGATCGGAAGTTTTCAGGTTTCACCGAATTGTGGTTTTCACCTGATACGTCGCCTTTCCACATACACATGTATACATATGTATATACACATATTTTACTATACACGTGCACACTTTTTAGTCCGAATCTAGACAACATGTGTATCACCTAAAACATCTATATATTGTGAAACATAGGCAGTATTATTTTGTACTACCTCCGTTCCAGATTATAAGCCGTTTTGGCAAACTGTTTCACCTAGCCAAAACGGCTTATATTACGGAACAGATTGATACTAGTACCGGTTAATTTGATCTACGCGTGTGCAATTGTGCATGCTTCCTGCGCTAAGGGCAGCCCAACGGGCTGGCGCAAACGGACACCAAAATGTGTCCGGTTTGGTCCGTTTGGGGGCGGACCGCGGACACATTTTGGCCCTTTGTCCGTTTGGGGTGGAGGTGCCCCCAACGGCCTGGAGCAAAAACTGGCCCTTTTAAAAAAAAAGTTGATACATAGTTCATCAAAACAATAAAATGGTTCAAATAAATTCGAAATAGGACATCAAATGTCCTCACGATCATGGATCATCTTTTGCTTCTTGAGGATCCATGCTCGTTGCTCCGGGTCCATGATGGTCAGGTCGGCCATCATGATCCAGTTCTCCTCGGCAAGCAACGTGAGCTTCACGCGGTTCTCTTCGGCCTTGACCTTCTCTTGCTCGATCTCGAGCTTCTTCTTTGTCATCTCTATATAGCATGCCATTGCTTCCTCCTTGTCCTTGCGTTTTTCGACATACCTTGCGGCGGTGGACTGTTCCTTCTCGGCGATCAACGCCTTCAACGTCTCCTCCAATTGTGCCGCCGCCGCCTCACGCTTCGAGTCTTGTGCGGAGGACTTGTGTCCTCTCGGTCTCACAGCCCGGGACCCGAGCTTTGGCCGGGATCCACACCGTCAGCTTCACCGCTAGCTCTTTTCCTCGATCCATCGCCGGTCCCTTTCTTCAAAGGAGTTGTAGAGCTCTTGCCATTTTGGACACCCCTTGATCATGTCCCAACAATGGGGCAATGTGAACTTGCTCTTGAAGAAGGCCTTGTGGTACTCCAGTCCTTGAACGATCTTGTCCTCAACACCAAAGCCACTCACCGGCCGGTTCTTGACATGCTCGTAGGACGCTTGGAATTTGCAACACTCGGCCGAAATATGTTCCCACCTCTTTGTGAGAGAGCCCTCGTTGCGATCGCTCTCAATCTGGTATGGGGCAACTTCCTTATCTCATGAAAATGCTTGTGGCACCTAAACCAAAAGGCCGAGCCTCTTTGTTGGGCACCAAATTTTGCATTTTGCCCACAAGTCATCCAAGTCTCGCAAAGAATCTTGTCCTCCTTGTCCGTGTACGATGTTCTTCCTCTTGAGGCTCGCCGCGATTCGAGCGTGCTCCTCGTCGACATCGAGGGGCTCATCCTCAATGTCGACCACATCGGCCTCCGTCTCGGGCATGGTCGCATTCGGGTCTTCTGTCTCGGCGTCTTCCGGGTCGAAGAAGGCCGCCGTCGGGTCTTGTGTCTCGGCGCCGGCAGGGTCGATGTAGGTGCGGCCGTTGATCATGTCGTGCATGATTGTGTCGTCGAAGTAGGCCGGGTCGGTCGGCGTCGTGGAAGGCATGTCGTCGTTGAACATGAGGGCACGGGCCTCGGGCATGGTCATCTTGGCCGCCATGGACCTTGATTTGCCACGCGAAAGCCCGTCGCCGGCACTCGGTGTCAAGTTGAGGTCGAGCGGCTTCGGGTCCAACGGGACCGACGAAATCTCCGGCGAGGCCTCAAGGGAGCCCAGCCGCGACACTTGGTGAAGAGCGACGACCGGTGAGGGCGTCGAGGGCGCCGGGGAGGACGATCTTGGTGGCTTGGCTAGTGGCTTGGCGGAGGAGGCCAAGCTTCCGGCCGATGCGGCCAGAGTGGGGGAGAGGCCACCGAATGGGAGTGCAAAAACCTCACCCTTGAGGAGAAGCACAGCTCGGGCAGCGACCTGCGTCGCGATGAGATCCTGGTTGGCCTGGGCCTGGATGGCGGCGAGCCTCTCCTTCTCCTCGGCCGCTGCCTTCGCGGCCTTCTCCTCGGCCAAGCGCTCCCGAGTCCTCTCCCTCCGGCCTTGTCGCTTGCCCGACTCCGGCTTCCTCTCCTTCTTCTCCTTCTTCACCACCAGCAGGGCGGCGCCGGCAGCGGCCGTGGTTTTCGACAGCCCGTCCTCCATCGCGGGCAAAGGCTGGGGCGGCGGCGGCTGGGCAAGTGTTTGGGGACGAATGGAATGGGGATAGGATGTGTGGCTGGCCATTGGGCCCGACGCGGACAGGGAGGACAAAGGGCGGACCGAGAGGCTGTCCGTCCCACCCCAAACCTGGACCAAAGTTGGGCCGCGTTTGGGGCGAAATCTCGTGTCCGGGTGGACACTGGTCCCTTTGCGCCAGGCCGTTGGAGCACCTCCTCTGTCCGTTCGGACAAAAGAGGACTGGGCTGGTCCGTTTGCGCCAGCCCGTTGGAGGTGCCCTAATGTTCCCGGTGGCCTCGTCTTATAATGATGGATGTCAGCTTGCATACCCAAGATCAGCTCGGACCCGACGAAGAAGTGGCTCTTGAGTTCCACGACGACTTGAAAGAAGAGCAGACAACCGGACGTCCATCTTACAGCCTTCACTGGGCTTGGCTGTTACGTCCGTGGAAATTTCCTGATACAGCGATAGTTCTGTTGCCTCACGGCTCGATTCGTGGTTGTGTACATGCCAGGTCGGCAGTCGACAGTGAGCTGTTAGGACGGACGCGAAGGCATAGACAAGTCATAAGCTTAGCACGGCCTCGCGTTGTGTTTTGACAGGAACGTTGCGAGTCGCCACCATCGATGGAAAACAGCTGCGGCATTCGCTTAACGTACACGGGTGGAGTGTTCTACTTTTCATTTCACAGGAGAGCAATAGGATATCTCTTCCTATCTATTTCATATAAGAGACAAGGTACTGAAAGTTAATTACATCAAATCCGCGTGTGCTGCTGCTCTCGTACCTCCACAATGGCGAACCTTGCCGAGCATCGCATAGAGATGCCGGTGGCTGCTGCCAACGGCGGCAAGGCAGCCACCGCGCTGCCGGAGAAGTGGCTGAACCGTTTCGTGCGCGTGGTCGCGTCCATGGAGAGGTTCGGCAACGCGTTAGGCACGCTGGCCTTTACCTGGGCGACTGTGGTCCTGCTCGGCGGCTACCCGACGGTGCTCCGTCCCAACGGTGATTTCGTGTTTGCGACAATTATAATCTTCCTGGAAGCCTTGAGGTATGTATGCAACTATACAAGTCGCACGATACATTCCCTTTTGGTTGCTTCTGGACATTGTTCCCAAATATATTACTCCTAGTAAATGAAACAAATTACACACAAACATCCATGTTGGACAGTTGTATCTAAACAACAGAAAATCCGTTGTAAAATATAGAAAATACAAGTAAGCATTTGGGAACAAATGGTTGGAACATATCCGCCGCCGCAGCCCAGAGAGAAAACCGAAGGAGACCATGCAAACGGTTGAGTCGTCGATGTAGAGCTGAAGCGGAAACCTCGTTAGAGTCGCCATAGTATCCACATGTAGTGTATGAAGGGATATGAGAATATGACATATCGGCGAGGGCATCGCCCCAATCCACAATGAGTCCATGACGGTCGGTTGCCTAGCTGCTGCCATAAATTGTTGAGTCTTTCAAAAAAAGAAAGACAATTACGTGGAATGGAAGCATAACTTTATATAACTTTTCGTGTTAGGATTGTATGTCTTCTCATTATGGATTATATGTTATCCTCTGGTTAACTATACCACATACATGTATATACTTCAGGATGTTCAGCCGCGGCAACAAGTTAGACTACCAATTGTTTTTCCGTACGAGAGGTGCTTTCAGATCACTTGGCTGGAATGGGATGATATGGATGGTATGTTCTACTAATGCACTCATGAATCAACTGGTGTATTCATTTATCTTAGGGTATAGCTGGTTTGGAGGAATTTCCATCCTTGTGACTGGCACATTTATGTGTCTAAGAGCTCCAAAACAAGTTATACCCAACACGCTACGCCGTGCAGTATCATTATGGAGTCCAATGATTGCAATTATATTGGTTCACCCCCCTACATATTATACCCCGTTGGATGAAGATATGAGTTACCATCCATACAGTTTTACCATGCAGACATTGTTCGTCATTCACAAACCCAGTGTTACCATGCAGACAGTGTACCTGATACTACTTATTTCCGTGCTCCTACTGATACTCACCAGGTTACAGTTCCCAAGTATCATCAAACTAGTAGACTGGACTCTTGGCAGGAAAATAATGTTTTGGCGTCCAGTTATTCTAAACATGAGCATGGTTACAGCAATAGTGATGTTCATTTCCACTTTCAATATCTCATATAAAGTGTTTTTTATCATAATCGACATATTGGTTATGTTGGTAGTGTCGTTAGGCAACCTTCAGATTCCAGCGGCAATATTACGCATTGTGGTGGCACGAGTTTATGGCATCCCTAAAGTAAAAGGCCACTATGGTGCTCATGGTGACGAGGCAAACCCTGGGAACATGACAAACCTTGATTCATCTCTCTACATCTTTTATTATATGGTACTTGGCCAAGGAATATTTTATATTGTTGCGAGCATCTTTGAGATATTTTTATTCATCCTACGGAAATCCCTCATTCGTCGTGCTGGATTTAGAGGCTCCGGAGGGGTCAAATATATTAATTTGTACTACTCGTATGCCTTCGACAAATGCATGGAAGGGGCTGTGCTTGGTCCAGTGAAGACAAGCCTCGCCAAATTCGCAATGGATTCTTTACATTTAGACTCACCCAAGATGCAACGATATGGGCTTAAGATGCTGCACATCCTTCTAAAAAAGGATCCCTTAAAGGCTAAAGCCATATCAGAACTCACCACTTCCACGAAGACAATGACTTGCTTGGTCAGCATGTTGGGCTGGAGAAGTGAACGGGATAAAGATATTAGATCGTCTGCCGCAATGGTCATAGCCGAGATCGCTAATAACCTGCAATTTGTCCATATCCCTGGTGCAATGCAGCTTATAGCCTCACTTTTGGACACCGTTGATGTACGAGAAAATATAGATCCTCTTTTGGACATTGGTACTAGACCTGACCCAAAACAAGATAACCCGATTCAGAGAGTTAGCAGGAGTGAGCAGACCTCCCCGATGCTGAAATGGTTGAAGAAGATGGCAAAATATTGTTTTATTCCGAGGGAGGATCCAACTAACATGGATGAACAAAAGCCACGTATACTCAGATTCTGGAAGTTCTCTGTTTCGGAAGAAGAGCCGACGACAGATGTAGATCTCCTCCCTATACTAGGAATGTTAATTCTTGACAAGCTAGCTAGCTTTGATCTTGAGAGTTGTATAGAAATCTACAGAGAAACTGGTCTCATCTCAAAGATCATAGAGTTCACTACCAAAAGAGTTGACGTGATAAATATCAATGAGACACATCAAGAACTTTTGAAAGGTTCATCACTAAAGTTGCTGAGAAGGCTTTCAAGTACTGAAGGGAAATTAGGTGTAACTTTGCGTCAGAAGATTTTAGAACATCCCTTCATTCTGAGAAATCTTGCACAGATCTTCGATGACAATGAGAGCAACCAGGAACTTAGGGAGCTCACAGCAGAACTCGTTAGAAACCTTGCCATGGATGGAAATAGAGAGGAGATCAGTCAGAACCGAGTGATCATTAGCAGGTTGATGCATGCATTTCTCAGCCAAAGTTCACCCTCAAGTACAAATTCTGATCAGTTACTACGAATGATCGCCGGGCAAGCTTTGGCAGTTCTGGCAATTGAGAGTGCGAACAACTGTTTGGCAATGTTAGCGGAACCAGGGTATGCATTCATCAAGGAACTCGCAGTCATGATTCATGTTGACAGGTACAGGTACATAGCGTCAAGCCTGTTGCGAAATATGTGTGTGCATGCTCGAGCTGAGTTTGGCGACTCGGACCTGAAGGAAGTCTCCTACATTTTGCGAGAGGTAACTCCTGTAAATTTAATCTATAATTTAGAGGCAAGATATTGTAGCTTAATATGTACATATGTTATTGCAACTTTTCTTTGTAGATGGCATCATGGATATCTGTTTACACTGCTATAGTGCAATACACAACGCAACTGCATAAATAGATGGAGGCATCATAGTTCATTCCTTTCAAAAAGGGGGAATCCACAGGCTCTACATCAATCAATGCATATAGCCAGTTTATTTCATTAATTCAAAGTGTTACGCAAAGAGTACAACTCAAGCATCCCATAGGGATTGGGATTTTCTGACCTGGTTTTGGCTGACTTTGGGTGATTTTGAGTCCCTGACAAGTGGACCGCAAACGTAGTGGGCCCCACGTGTCAGGGACTTTGAGTCCAGATCCATCCCAAAAGGTCAATGAATGGATCAACCATCTAAATATAATAATAAATATGGAGCGCATGTGCATCAACATGTTATCTTATCAAGCGACCCGCCGCATCGGTTGAATAAATTCCAGCTTGCTGCGCCCAGCATCCATGACCGGCCGCTGCTCCGCCGGTTGGAGATAGGACCACCTGTGGATTACTATAATTAATCATAATAATTGTGAAGTGAAGTTTAATCATGGCTTACATTGCTTAGCAATTTTCTCTACAGGTGCTGGAACGAATAATGGATGCAGAAGGAGCGGAACTGGAGATCTTTGTCGGCCTTAGTTCACAAATATGCGAGGTCATTCCTAGAGACTTTGCACAAGAATTAGAGGTTGGCCAGATCAAGGAAAGATTTATAAAGAGGCTTGTTAATGCACTTAACTCAAATATGATACCTGCTGCTCACTGTCCTGGAATCAGGAGGGTGATAGTTGAGCATGCCATATCCATTTTAGAGTGCAATCCTAGCTGCACAAGCTGTTTCAACAAATACTGGATGATGGAAGCACTGATAATGGTGGAGCATACACCTACGAGGGTTGAACATTACAGGTTCTTCTCAGGCGATGCAGGACTCATGAAGCACAGTATACCTCTATCCGCTCTTGTGTCCAGAGCAAAACAACTGATGAGCCGTGAATAGCTATGAGGCATCACAAGTGCGATCTGAACATGTATATGTAATCATATTGTATTACTTATCTAGCTGGGACTTGTAAACACACTCAAGTTACTCACCATAGTATGTAGTGAGTTATTTCATTGATGTCCAAGGAGAACTCATGAATTAACAATTTATACTAAATGCGATGTAAGACCATGAATATGTATAGTACTTATTTCTAGAGAGAAATGATGTATGTGACGACGTGACGAGGCTTGCGCATGATCCAATATGAAATGTCACGTACTTGTGCATGTCAGGTGACGAGGCTTCAAGCTTTGTTAACTTTTGTGTTCCGCACTAGTAAATGGTATGGCAACTGAGAAGTACTAATATGGAGTTAAAATTTGTGTTTTATTCCAACACTAAGTACAGGCACCGATATTTCTGCTTTCCAGATTCGAGGAATCGGCCATTAATTAAAGAGACAACACATAGTACCTATCTCCTAAAACTATAATCTGAACCGATATTTGTCCACAATGCACCGCTGGATTTGAGTCAAGATTTAGCGCAAATGTGAACTCAAGCTAAACGTCCAGACGGCATACGCAGTTCACGCAACCCAGAGTTTTGTATCGAATATGTGACCACCAGAGCTGTAAAGGTTCCCTAATAAACAGAAGCTGTAAAAAACCCAACAACCGCGCACATTTTCGTTCACAGTTACGGGTACACGTCTTGGTGATTGTTCAGGGGGCAGGTGTGTCTATAACCGTGAACAAACCAGAAGGTAGATCTTGATTAGAGGGCACAAAATCATCCTTGGGGCCGACCGGCCGAGCTTCATAGTTCTATAGACTGAACCTTTATAGGACATGGAGCCTTTGGCGAGCAGCCACCTACAAGTGGCTTCCCAGTTCCAGTTCCTTCTCCGAACCTTCACAGAGCTAGTGGGCTTCTCTTGTGTACGTATCTGATAACGTGATCGAAGTGCGTAAATGGAAATTTCCTCACTAGTAGAAACATGCCCTTTTGTCCAGAGCCAGTTTGGGCTCTAGTCCCGGACAACTTTTTAACCCGGACTAGAGGGTGGGGCTAGTCCCGGGTCGAAAGATACGAGGCCGCAGAGCAGTTGTCCTGGGTCGTGGGGATGCTCTAGTCCCGGCTCGTGATACGACCCGGGACCAAACGTCTGTGGCAGGGCTGCCGCATGGTGGGGCCCGCGCGGGCACCGCTAGTCCCGGTTCGTATCACGAGCCGGGACCAGAGCTCAAGCTTTAGTCCGGGCTAGTGATACGGCCCGGGACCAAACGTCCCTATATCTCTCCTGCCACCCCGAACCAACTCTCCATTGTTGAGCTCGAGCCGCACCTCCATTTTTCTCATTTTTCACTCTCCAAAGCTCAATTTGATCTCCATTTTTCTCCACTATTTATCAATATTGACGGCATCCAGCTATCCAAGGGTTAGCAACATCATCTCTTCTTTCGGCCTTCCTAATTTAGCTCATTTCATTGGTAGTTTAGCTCATTTTATTTTTCTAGTGCTAGCTAGGTGTTTGATGAAATGACTAAGTAGGTGATTTCATTTGTTTTTATGTGCAATTTAAGCTCAAACTAAATTATGATTTGTGGGTTTTAGTGTCGTCTTGTCCCTGCCCTCACCGCCGTTGATCGCCTGCGCCGTCCCCATCCTCACCGTCGTCGATCGCCTGCGCCGCCCCGTCACCGACACCATCTCGGTGAGCCTCTTGTTTTTATCTTTTATTTTAAAAAATCTTAGTTGTATGATTTAGATGCATGATTATTACTTGTATAATTTTCTTATTTGTATAATTGTTTGTTATATATAGTGTCATGGTTTTGACATCTGTCCACACCGGCTCTCGTCCGCTCTATTATTCAGATGTGGTACGATTGTTTGTTATAACTATTTGTTTAATTTCGTGTTTATAACAATTATGCCGACCAACTTGACATAGATATATTTTTATCTAGGAGGTAGTTGAACCGAAAATTCCAAAAGACCCTATTGTCGAGTTTTTTGAAAAAGAAATCAATGATTTGAAAGAAAAATTGAAAAGAAGTGAAGATCTTCGTCTCCAATGCTCGGAAGAGAAGATCAACTTGGAGTTCAAGTTTGCCGACGTCGTCGATGAGCAAGAAAGATCAAGATGGAGGCAATGCGCTTGGATTACGAGATCAAGATGAATGCAATGCGCTTGAAGCTTAAAAAGATTAGAAAATATGCCATTAGTCAAGAGGCTTGGTATCATTATGTTGTTGGTTCAATATTTACCTTAGTTGCGATTTTTATCGCATTTGTCGTTGAATTTAAATTCTTTAGCTAGTTGTATGTTAGTTTCAATTAATGTATGTTTAAGAGAACTATGTATTAGATTTGGTCACTACTCTACTTTTTTTTAAATGTGGTGAACTTGTATTAATGAATTTGGTCACGTATCTCATGATGTAGTGTAATTTGTCGATTATGTTCGTTTGCCGTAATGAGTTATAGCAGTTTTATTGCGTTTGATATATACTTATATAATGCAGATGAGCCATCCATGGATGTACGCTGACCGACGCTCTAACGAGTACATGCAAGGCCTGCGTTCTTTTCTCGATGTCGCTGAGGCAAACACGCGGAATGGTTTTATGTGTTGTCCATGCCGTAACTGTCGGAATGAGAAGGATTACTCTTCCTCAAAAACCCTTCACATCCACCTGATTCAGTACGGTTTCATGTCCGGCTATAATTGTTGGACCAAGCACGGAGAAAGAGGGGTTATAATGGAAGACAATGAAGAAGAAGAGGATCATGACAACTATCCTACGTTCCCTGAACACGGTGGTACTACAATGGGGGAAGACGAAGATGAAGAAGAGCCAATTGTTGATGAGCCTGATGATGATCTTCGTCGGGCCATTAATGATGCACATATGAACTGCGAAAATGAAAACGAGAGGTTGAAGTTGGAGCGCATGTTAGAGGATCACAGAAAATTGTTGTACCCAAATTGCGAAGATGGGCAGAAAAAGCTGGGTACCACACTGGAATTGCTGCAATGGAAGGCAGAGACTGGTCTAACTGACAAGGGATTTGAAAACTTGCTGAAAATATTAAAAAAGATGCTTCCAAGAGATAACGTATTGCCCCACAGTACGTACGAAGCAAAGAAGATTGTCTGCCCTTTGGGATTAGAGGTGCAGAAGATACATGCATGCATCAATGACTGCATCCTCTACCGCGGTGAGAAGAACGAGAATTTGAATGCATGCTCTGTATGCGGTGCATTACGGTATAAGATCAGGCGAGATGACCCTGGTGATGTTGAGGACGAGCCGTGCCCCAGGAAGAAGGTTCCTGCCAAGGTGATGTGGTATGCTCCTATAATACCACGGTTGAAACGTTTGTTCCAAAACAAAGAGCATGCCAAGTTGTTGCGATGGCACAAAGAAGACCGTAAGAAAGACGAGATGTCGAGACACCCCGCTGATGGGTCGCAGTGGAGAAAAATCGACAGAGAGTTCAAGGAATTTGCAGATGACGCAAGGAACTTAAGATTTGGTCTAAGTACAGATGGCTTTAATCCTTTTGGGGAGCAGAGCTCCAGTCATAGCACCTGGCCTGTGACTCTATGTATCTATAACCTTCCTCCTTGGCTGTGCATGAAGCGGAAGTTCATTATGATGCCAGTGCTCATCCAAGGCCCGAAGCAACCCGGCAACGACATTGATGTGTACCTGAGGCCATTGGTTGAAGAACTTTTACAGTTGTGGCGTGAAGAAGGTGTACGTGCGTGGGATGAGTACAAACAGCAGGAATTTGACCTACGAGCGTTGCTGTTTGTAACCATCAATGATTGGCCTGCTCTTAGTAACATTTCAGGACAGTCAAACAAGGGATACAATGCATGCACACACTGTTTAGGTGACACTGAAAGTATACATGTAGGTAGCAAGAATGTGTACCTGGGCCATCGTCGATTTCTTACAAGACAGCATCCCGTAAGAAAGAAAGGCAAGCATTTCAAAGGTGAGGCAGATCACCGGACGAAGCCTACCTGCCCTACTGGTGATGATATATATGACATGGTCAAGGATTTAAAAGTAATCTTTGGAAAGGGTCTTGGCGGACTATCTGTTCCAAATGACGCTGAGAATCACGTACCCATGTGGAAGAAGAAATCTATATTTTGGGATCTACCCTATTGGAAAATCCTAGAGGTTCGCTCTGCAATCGACGTGATGCACGTGACGAAAAATCTTTGTGTGAACCTGCTAAGCTTCTTGGGCGTGTATGGAAAAACGAAAGATACACCGGAATCACGGCAGGACCACCAACGTATGCACGACCGAGACGGCCTGCATCCAGAGAAGTATCAAGGTCTTGCCAGCTATGCTCTTACCAAAGAGATCTTTTTTGAAGTTCTGAGCAGTATCAAGGTCCCGTCTGGCTTCTCGTCGAATATAAAGGGAATAATAAATATGGCAGAGAAAAAGTTTCAAAACCTAAAGTCTCATGACTGCCACGTGATTATGACACAATTACTTCCGGTTGCACTCAGGGGTCTTTTACCGGAAAATGTTCGAGTACCCATTGTGAAGCTATGTGCATTCCTCAATGCAATTTCTCAGAAGGTAATCAATCCAGATTCTCTACCAAGTTTACAGAAGGATGTGGTCCAATGTCTTGTCAGCTTCGAGTTGATCTTCCCACCAGGCTTCTTCAATGTTATGACGCACCTCATAGTTCACCTAGTCGAAGAGATTAGGATTCTCGGTCCTGTATTTCTACACAATATGTTCCCCTTTGAGAGGTTCATGGGAGTCTTAAAGAAATATGTTCATAACCGTGCTAGGCCAGAAGGAAGCATTGTGAAGGGCTATGGAACAGAGGAGGTCATTGAGTTTTGTGTTGACTTTATTCCTGACCTTAACCCGATCGGTGTTCCTCAATCACGCCATGAGGGGAGACTGCGTGGAAAAGGCACGCTAGGAAAGAAAGCAATAATATGTAGGGACGGGCATTCATTCACTCGAGCACACTACACAGTTCTACATAATTCCAGCTTGGTGGCTCCATATATCGAGCAACACAAGAATATGTTACGCTCGAAATACCCGGAGGAACTTGAAGATTGGATTGCTGGAGAACACGAGAAGACTTTCGGCGGTTGGTTGCAAACACGTCTCATTAATGACGACACAGTTGGAGACGAGCTATACTTGTTGGCCAGTGATACCCGATGACGTAGTTACCTGCGTCAAAAGAATATGGGTTAGGTTGAGACTCCAAGTGCAGAGTGTGTAGTAAGTGGAAGACGTGTTTTTCCCACGAGGGTGACTCGAGGGTTTAATATCGAACTCTCGGGGAATCAGTAGTGAAGATTTATCTTTCCTATCCTTCTTTTGGTTACCTACAAAACAAAGTAAATGTTTTGGTCCTCAACCTCACCTAGTGGTTGTCAAGCACAAGGTGTGAGAATGATATCAAGATAAAATGCAAACAAGAAATAAATATGCAGTGGTGGTAAATAAATATGCAAGGATGGTGGTAGCAATGATAAATGATATTTTTGGGTTTTATATGATGCATGCAAGATGTGAAAGTGTTTTTGTATTTTCGGATTTTTAAATGGCAGAAAATGGAAAAGAAGTAAAAGTTGTTGGAAAGGTGTTTCTTATGATTAATAATGGACCGCGGTTTCATGGTTTCACAAATGCACTCTCTCTTTAATAAAGTGGTAG
The DNA here is from genome assembly GCA_947311845.1 of Poa pratensis. Taxonomy (NCBI): domain Eukaryota; kingdom Viridiplantae; phylum Streptophyta; class Magnoliopsida; order Poales; family Poaceae; genus Poa; species Poa pratensis. The sequence continues at coordinate 19,170,169 of CAMZMU010000092.1, read as the reverse complement.
ACAATGGAACACTAGATTTGACATATGAGATTGCAACACAACAGTTTAATGACAAGTTATAATTATATGGGTATCACGTCCTAGCATAGAGACCTTTTAGTTTATTATTAGTCTCACTTATACTCCACCAAGATGCGAACTAAATCATAACACCTCAGTAATTAAGATAACTCAGAGTATAGCATTAAGTATCATGACATGAAGTTAAAATAAGAACATGCATGCTAGATCTAGTCATGGAGTAGTGGCAATGGTCACACCCACATCTCCGGTAGCATGGTATTTCCTTTTATCCCTAGTGAGGCAACAAACTAAGGTAGAGATACCCAAGTGGATCGCAGAACTTTCTCTCACGTTCACTGCACTAGCCACCTCCCGTTACTCCAACTAATGCACACGTTCCCCCTCACACGCTCTCATAAACATGCTTGATCATGACAAGTAAATAAGAACGGGTACATAATATGCATCTCCTTTCATAACTGAAACAAAACCATTGCAATCTCAAACGTATATTAACTCATAAAAAGATCCACCACAAAGGATTTACATAGATGACCGTAATCATGTTCAGCAGCTCATACGGTACTAATTAGTGAAGCTCAAGAGAGAGAGATACATAAGTTACTTCCACAAACCCATAGTCCAGGGTGGACTACTCCCTCTTCATCATGGAGACGGTGGAGAAGTCGTTGGAGAAGATGGAGACCATGCCGGCAGCGCCCCGCCGGAGTTTCCCCCCTCCAATCTGCAACTACAGGTCTCTGTTTCGGTGTTTCTGTGTTTCTGCGGCGCTCCTTCCAGAGAATGTCGGGGGGCTATTTTTATAGTCGGTTTTGTGTCAAAACCGAGTCGATGGAGGAAAGATCGACGGCAACGGAGCTCCGAGGCCCAAAAGAGGCGGTCCCACGCCGCCCAGGTACCTGGCCGCGTGGGCCCACTCAACTTTGGCCTCCGGCTTCCTTTCGTGCGCTTCCTTGGCTCCTACGCTTTGTTCCTTCCAAAAACGGATGCCCGTAAAATATTAGGTCATTTGGACGCCGTTTGGGTCCCTGAAACATTAAAATATAGAAAACAGGGTTTTCTGACTGTGCAGGGTTAATTCCATAAAAATAGGAAGCATAAGAAATATTCCCAAAATCATTATAAAACAGTGATATAACCCTTATATGATGCAAATATGACTGGAATATAAGTAAAATAATGCAAAGTTCATGTACGCATTTTACATGCATCAGCCAGTCAACCATCTTCGACTATATTGACATTCCAAGGGTACGAGATAAATGGGAATACTTTTTACACGAACGCCCAAGATAAAAAGAGCACCAACCAAAACAGTGGTGTCCGCTTTGATGCAACAAACAACAATGGGCAAAAGGACACATATTATGGTTACATAGACCAGATATGGGAACATGACTATGGACCTTCTTTAAGGTCCCTTTGTTCTGGTGCAAATGGTTCAACCTGTCAGGTGGGGTAGATATAGACCCGCGGTACGGAATGACTACAGTGGATCTCCAGAATCTTGCGTACGTCACGGAACCATTCGTCCTAGCCAGTCAAGTGGCTCAGGTTTTCTATGTGAAGGACATGTCCAGCAGACCGAAAAAAAGAAAAGATAAGCAAGCGAATCCATCATACGATGAGCCAAAGCGCCACATAGTTCTTTCAGGGAAAAGAAACATCGCGGGAGTGGAGGACAAGACAGACATGTCAGAAGATTACAATAACTTTCATGAGATTCCGCCATTCAGAGTGAAAACTGACCCAAGCATCGTGTTAAATGATGAAGATTGTCCATGGTTGCGGCGCAATCCGAAGAAAGGGACACAGAAGAAGAAGTTTATACCACGACACTAGAGACAGATGTTGTTGGTGATGTGTAATAATGTAACTGTTAGTGATTTGTAATAATGTATTAAACCTTTTATGTAACCGGATGTTGTTAATGATGATTAGATTAAAATAAAAGAGTTGATTATTACAAATTTTAAGACAATTAGATATTGACAGATTCAAAAGTATGCAAAATGGCAAAATGGTTAATAGTTTGAATAGTTTGAATAATTATTTTAGAAAACAGAAAATGGACTTGGATTAGTTATTCAAATTCAAACACTTTTCATGTTGAAATTTTTGTCAGATTCAAAAGTATGCAAAAGTTATTAAAATTCTTATTCAAACACTTTTCAAATTTTGGCGCTAAAAAATTCATATTCAAACACTTTTTGGCGCGCCGGTTGGTGGCACCGCGAAAACACCTCTAGTCCCGGCTGGTGGCACGGGCCGGGACTAGAGGCCCGTGGATATAAATACCCACGCCTCCGCCCCGGGCCGAGCAACCACCCGGGACCGACCGGATAAGCCTAGGCGAAGCCCTGCCGAAATTTTCCGTCGCGCCGCCGCCGCCGTCGCTTCTCGATCCGCCACCCGTGGCCTCCTCTGCGCCCGCCGCCGTCGACGCCTCTGGTGAGCTCCCCGTTCTCTGCCCTCTCGCCCCTCTCACCCTCAAACCCTAGATCTGCGCCGGCGGGTATGGAACATCCAAGGCCATTGATATATAGGGCCTAAAGGCCATTCTTACATAGGGGCAGCGGGCCACGGTGGATGGAACCACGGTGGCGCCGGTGCCGTTCTTACATAAGTTTAAAAAAAAAGGCTCGCCGGCGCCCGGAGGTCTAGTCCTCGTCGGAGTCGATGAGGTAGTAGGGGGGAGCCCACAGGTGGGCCGGCGGCAGCGGATCCTCCTCCATTGGCGCCGGTGGCGGTGGCGGTGGTGGCAGCTCCTCCTGCGGTGGCGGCGACGGCGGTGCCCAAATGCCGCCGGTCCATACCCAATTCTCTTCGACGGGCAGTGGCTCGACGTGCGCCAGCTCCTCGTTCTCCTCGGCCTCCTGCTCCTGGACCAGGTGCTGCCACCATGTAAGTGGAGCCCCCGGTGGCGGTGGTTGCGGCGACGGCTGGGCCGCGGCCAGCACCTGCTCCCAGCGCTTGATCTCGTCGTCGACGAGGGAGCGGCGGGAGGCCTCGTAGGCGGCCTGCATCTCCGGGTCGTCGTCGTCGATGACCTCCTCCTCGAACCACAGCTCGGGCTCCTGGCCGGGCGGCGGCTCGGGGTTCGCCGGCGGTGCTGGGGCCGCCACGAAGAAGGCGCGGCGGCGGTCGTCGTGTTCGTCCGCGAACCACTGGTCCCAGTTCGCGGAGTCCGGCGCGTAGGCGGGGTCGTTGTAGAGGTCCGGCGGGAGGAGGCGGCGGCGGCGCGCGATCTCCACCACCCTAGCCCGGCCGCGCGCCGGGATCGGCGGCACCGGAATCCGCTGGGGATTCATGTGCTAGTTGTCCGGCAGGTGGACGTCGGGCCAGAACACCGGGGTGGCATTGTTCCAATGCCACCAGCATTCCGCTACCCAGACGTACCGGCGCATCCTGGTGCCTTGCCTCGCCGGAGGTGGCGGGGAGCGCCCTGTCGAGGTGGTGGGGAGCGTCGGCCTTCCCCGACCATCCGCACGCCCTGCGGCGTGAGGCCGAACGCCTCCGGCGGTGGTGGCGGAACGCGGCGGCGCGCGGCAGGAAGGAGGTTGCGGCGGCCTTCTCTGGCCGGAGGAGCTGCTGGACTCGTGTTGGTTCTTCGGTTTCTTGAACCACCGCCACATGGCTCCGGCTCTTGGCTAGGGTTTGGGCTGGGGGATGGCTGGATTTGGTGGGGCGGCGTACGGCGGCGGAGTCCATTTAAAAGGACCAGGGGTGGGGAAGACGAGGGGCGTGGGCCAGCTTTGACCACGCGTGGCCAGTGTGGATAGCCTCACGTGGCCGCGGCCGTGTGGTTGGGGATACGTGGCCGCTGGGTCGCTGGTAGGTGGCCCAGGGTGGGGAAGGCGAGGTGGCCGTGTGGTCGCAAGTGGCCCCCTTTGACCGTTCGTGGACGCGGCCGTTTGTGGACGGGTGGGGAAGACGAGGGAGGTGGGGGAAGACGAGGTGGCGGTGGGTCGCTGGCAGGTGGCCCTCTTTGACCACGCGTGTCCAAGGTGGACGCTGGCCGTTCGTGGACGCTGGCCGTTCGTGGGGACGTGCCAGTTTAGACCAGGGACGTGGCGCGTCGACCCAATGCTGGCCCAAATTTGAGCTGGAATTGGGTCAGCCCAGATTAGTTAGCAAAATTTAGGTGTTAGCAAAATTTAGAGTTAGCAAAATTTAGGTGTTAGTAAAATTTTTAGTGTTAGTTAAAATTTGTAATGTTAGTCAAAAAATTTATAGTTAGCAAAATTTAGGTGTTAGCAAACAATTTAGGTGTTAGTTCAAAAAAATTTATCTTATGAATTTTGAAAATTGTGTTTTTAGTTTATTATTCTGCTAATTCTAACATTGTTTTATCTTTCTTTTGTATTAGTTAAGCAATGGATAACTTCAACAGCAGAGACCGTGAAGAAGTTGTGTTCGACATTATACGGCACCCCGTTCTTGGAGCAGAAGTCCGTCTACTCGAAGACAATGGAGCAGAAGATGGATCACAGTTTTTGAAGAGAGGAATCTCAAACGAGCATCGACTGCGATGACGACTCGCAGATTGGTGGACATCCGCCGCAGTCTGGCGAGGTATATTAAGCTTCTGTTGATCAGATGCAATAGTTGATTTGTGTATGTATGTATTAACAAATGTTTCTTATTTTTAGACCTCCGCATCGACCCAATCTGAAATAAGTAAATGAGGCCATGCCAAAGGGATGAAATCCGGTACACATCTCCCAATTGAGGTCATCTCTCCAGAGGGCAAACCGTTGGAACCCAAGGCGAACGCCAGTAAGTTTGTGCATCAATGCGGAGTCATTGTGAGGGACAACGTCCCGATCAGCATTCAGGAATGGCAGGCGCCAAAGGTAGAGGAGGGAGTTACTTCTGTCAGCGTCAGAATGAAAGAGACGCTTTGGACAAAGTTCATTTCATATTTCACCCTACCGGTCTTGGATACTGTAGAAAAGACAAAAGCCATGACGGACAAATTTAAGCATTTCGCTCTTAAGAAGATGGCTGAACAATTCAATAAGTACAAGAACAGATTGTACAATAAGTTTGTCAAAGATAAGAAAGCTCTAGATTTCACTGGCTCACTAGAGAGCCAGCGGGCTCACTGGAACTCATTTCTGGAGTACAAGCAATCGGCATTAGCTAAGGAAAGGTCAAGAAAGAATACGGAAAATGCAGCGAAAAAGAAATATCACCACAAGTTGGGGCCAGGTGGCTACAGAAGTGCCGAGCCTAAGTGGGATAAAGTTGAGGCCGATTTGCGCGAAAAGGGGATCATTCCATCCACAGACTCCTGGCCCCTTAGGGTAAGAAATTGGGTACTTGCGCATGGGTCCGAGTATGACATGGAAACAGGGGACTTAATAGTTGATAAACAAAAACAAATTTATGTACCCCAGAAAGCAATTGTTGATACAATTGCCAAGGTTCGAGAGGGAAATTTATTCCCGACAGAGAGAACGACGAGCTGACAGAGGCCCTCGGGAATAAAGAAAAAGGAGGACGAACACGAGGTTTTGGACCGGATGTGCCGTGGAATGAAGGGTTTCCCGAGGACCGTGATTCTTATAGAAGCCGAGCGAGAGCAAAGAGGAGGAAGGAGCTGGAGGAGGAAGATCGGTTCAGCAAGCTAGAAAGAAAGAACGAGGAGATAATTGATCTCTTTAAGCAGCAACAGAAGCCACTAGATCAAATGCGCTAGCAACAAGCGCCAACTTATCAGCTGCAGCAAGATAGTGACCCATCTCAGCGGAGAAGCAGCGTGGCTTCCACGGGGGTCGGTGCTGATCAGTCAACGGGTACCTACCCCGTGGACAATATCAGTGAGAAGACAAGTTGTGACCTACATGAGCCAATTATGAACTTATCCTTGAAGGTGGCAGACCGCTATGCTTTAAGTTGTGAATCTACAGCAGTGTGGCATTTCAAAGAGATTCCAGATGGCTATGCTCGTGTCGGCGTGGATAGAGTTCGTACAGGATATGAATCAATGGTGCTTGAAATCCCTGGAGGTGATGATGTGACGGCACTAGGAGACGTCGGTGGTGGTATCATTCTATGGCGCAAGAAATACATCGTGTTTCCAGGCTTGGCGCCACCAAGGCCACCACCATCGTCTCCTCCGAGACGCGATTCACCACCTCCAAGTCCACATGATGACCACATGGACGACGAGCAGCAATCCACAAGTCCATGTGAGCCGACTCCTCCGCCGCGTCAGCCGACTCCTCCGCCGCCTCCGCCCACTACGCAGGGTCAAGGCCAAAAGAGGATGCAGTGTGACACCACGTTTAGTTTCCGAAGCGCACCCCGACAGGAGCCCCTCCCAAAAGTCCCGAAGGTTCCTCCCACGAGAACTTACGACAGGACTGTAGAGGAAAACGCCGCGATCTGCGATGCCCAGTTGAAAAGCTTTCTTGCATGGAAACAGCCCGAGCCAAAGCCAACTTATACGCCAGATCAACTAAAGTGGCGTCAGGACTTTATTGAGCATCCATCGCAAATTGAGATAAATAGGCCAGATGACTATTTACACACTATTAGGAGAGTTCGTTCCAAGCCGACGACAAGTACTAGTGCCAGCGGGAAAAAAGACGTTGCCCAGCTCGGAGAACAAGCAAAACAGTCGATCTCCCCGCTCAAGGTGCACACTGATCATCAGGGCTCCGCGGCGGACATTCCTTTATCCTACGAGGCGGAATTTGCTGCAGAAGTTGGTATGACACTTTCTCAATTGCAAAGTAGCGGAGATTTTCCCATTTCAGATCAGATCGTATGGAAATGGGAATACGGAAAGTCTTTGTTGCCACCTGATCAGATTGATGATCTACCAACATAAATGCGGAAACTGCATAGGTGGTACATGGAAGTCACAAAGTTAGAGCGACAAATGCTCATTGTGAAAGTTACAAAATAACATTTCGCAGGTGCAGATGAGATACAAATTTATCTTGAAGAACTCTATCAGTTATACAAGATTGACGCCCTCGACTTGGCTATCGTCAGTACCTATTGTCTGTAAGTGGTTCAATTCATCTATTTCTAAAATAAAGTCTCTAGCTCACCTCGGTCATTGCCTATAGTAATTATGCTCACTATTTATGCAGAATGAAGAGTGATGAATGTGACAGAAAATGAATCTTTGACACTGGGTTCATTGACCCAAAACGAATTAACGAGGAGTTGCTACGGAAATTCCCCAAGGAAACGGAGACCAACTTGCTAAGGTTCATGCTTAAGCAAAATTTAAAAAGAAGTTACTGTTTCCTTACAACTTCGGGTAAGAGTGTTATTATCTTGTACACATTAATTTTTGCTTACTCGATGTTAAGTGTAACTGATGAGTTACTGACATATATAAACGTGCGCAGCTTCCATTATATTCTGCTAATCATTGAAATTGATCGAGAAACTGTTGACATCTTAGACTCATTGGCGTATCCCGAAGAGAAGTACCAAAACCTTTTAGATGCGCTCCAAAGGTATTTTCAATCATTATCGCACTATATCGGTCTTTTTTGTTTATTTCCTGAGATATCTAGTAACTAATAACTCATTTATTCTTTTTTTGCGGGCAGGGTTTGGAAAATTTTCAGAACGAAGATAAAAGGTCTTAAAGAGGAGATTACTTTTAAGCAATTGCAATGCGAGAGGCAGCCCTCGGGGAGCAATTTGTGTGCATACTTCGTTTGCGAGTGGATTCGCATGGAAGTCAGTGAGCGAAATAGTAAGACATGGATAGAAGTACGTGAACAAATATATTCATAATTTTTTTTATTTCCATCAGTTGTGTTGAGTGTCATTCATAATTTTTGTTACGATGATTGATATTCATATTGATCTCCTTCTTTTATAGTGTAATGAAAAGCGGAGGACGCTGCAATACAGGGAGCGCTTTCTACCAATTGCAGAGGAAATTGCGGGATTTTTGAATAACCAGGTCATAGAAGCAAAGGGAAAATACGATGGCACTATCTAGTCCCGATTATGATCTCCATGTAAATATGAATAGATGGCTCTAGTCCCAGTTATGATCTCCATGTAATTGAATATACGGGCTCTAGTCCCGTTATGATCTCTATGTAATCAAATATATTTTTATTAGATAAATATTTTTGTGAACATTTTGATATGCTATATATATTTTTCTGATTTGTAACTAATTAACCATATTTTTTGCAATATTGATCACAATTTTAAATATTCAATATAGCGGGGTAACAAAAAATTCAGAGGCTGCCACGTGGGAGCATCTCTAGTCCAGGGTCGTGTTATGATCCGTGACTAGAGGTCCTCGACCACGCGCGGCCAGGGCGCCCACGTGCGGACCCCTTTTGTCCGGGGTCGTAACCCACCCGGGACTAGAGGGGGAGCCTCTAGTCCCGATTCGTCAGTCCCGAGTGGGCACCCGGGACTAGAGGCCCTCACCAGCCCGGACTAGAGGCTATGTTTCTACTAGTGCCTGGACTTCTCTTGTCTCGCGGTCGCGGCTCGATCCGCCTATTGTTTACATGACTGGCCGCCTGGACAGAATACTTGCCCGTGAGCAGACATACACAAGTATTGGCACGGCCTTGACAGTAGAACTAGGAAATTTCGCGGGGCTTCACCTAAATGTGGGATGAATACTCTCGCGGCCGCGCATGTTTTTTGGTAGACATTAGTAATTAATGTGCATGGTAGATTTAATTGTTTTCACACAACAGTCGCTCTGTCCCGTTGTAGGCACTCTAGTTTTGGAAAGTCCATCTGGAGGCCGAGAACGAGTTCGGTATTCTAAAAAAATCGAAATATGTATTGTTTCAATCGAAATAAAAATTCCAGGCATTGATAATGTCGAGATCTATCACTTGTAAATTTTCAATGCAAAATTCACTTTAGTTTAGGCTACACAATAATGGACAAATCTGATAAATTTTCAAAATTTCGAAACTGTGCAATTTTCATCAATCCAGATTTACACGTTTATGTTTTCTCTCAGGCCAAAATACAAGGAATTTTTCATTGAGATTTTGCACAGTGATATAGCTCGACATTATCTACACCTAATTTTTTTAATTTTTTTTTAAAAACATAAAAATGTTAATTTGAATTTCTCAAAAACCGAGCTACATGGAGCTCTGCCGCCAAAGCGCCACACTCTTCCTAATATGTACTAAAGTGAAAACTCAAAATTATTGCAAAACGTGATGGGAAAGAAAAATTTCAAGTTGAATAGACATGTACGGATATAAATTTACACACTATGTTGTGGTTTCGTATATCCCACAAATGGATACATGATAACCGCCCCTACTAATTTATGTCATAAAATGATCATTTCATTTTCTTGCAACTGGCTCAACTGCTTTGAATCATAGTCGAAAAATTTATCTAATCCAGTAAATATGTTTTTTGGTAGTGAGTTTGAACATGTTGCAGAAAAGAAGGCCAAACATGTAACACCTAGTTGCCGTCAAGAGCCCATTTCCACTCGGGGCGTGATCAGTAGCATGCATGAAGTCAAAACAAACTTGTTGGATACAAACCTCTGATGATTACATGCCACCATGAACTCATGTGCCGCAACCCAGAGTTTTTATCTAGTCTGTGACCACCAGAGCTGTAAAGGTTCCCTAAAAAATCAGAGCTGTAAAGACCCAAAGACCCAATAATCGCACGTTTTCATTCGCAGTTACGGGTACACGTCTCCACGGATCTTCAGGGGTAGGTGTGTGCATAACTTTGAACAAACCAACCAGACGGTAGATCTTGATTACCGGCACAAAATCGCATAGTAATACTAGTATATACGCATGTGATAAACTCATAAAGCAAAAGCAGATAAGTTGTGCCCATCCTTTCATCCTGAGCTGTCTTCTTTCATGATAGAAGAATTATTACTGACAGCGCTTGCTTTCTCGAAGCAAACTAAAGCCTACTCCTCGATAATCTCAAACTTTGTCAGTATTATAAGGCTAATCGGCTAGATCACCGTCACAGCTCTCGGTTTAACTAATGACTTACATATATAACCAGTTGAGAAGTTCCCGGTAGGGAGACAGTGTGCTGAAGCTCGTCCAACCCAATATGGCCAACGGCAACAATAGCGGAGAAGAGCACCGTGTCCGGATATCAGGTCACGGTGGCGCCACTGGACTAGCAGGCCAGGACGTCGCCTCGCCGCCAGAGAAGTGGCTGAACCGCGTACACGTTGCACTGATTGAGAGGGTGGGCAACACACTCGGCACGCTGGCATTCACGTGGGCCACCGTCGTCCTGCTCGGCGGCTACCCAACCATACTCGGCCCCAAGGATGATTTTCTGTTTGCGACGGCCATTGTTTTCCTCGAAGCTGCAAGGGTAGGTACTCAGGTAACTACGTATACATATGACCTGATGGCCTGATGGGCACTCTTCTACTTTGGAAATGACTAATTAGACTCTGTCCTAGTTAGTGAACTAGAATCAGTCAAAACGTATATACTTATACAGATCATATATGCTCCATCTCCATACAAGCATCGATCTTATTTCGTATCATACCTTCGCCAAGGAGTTGAACCATCCAAAGTAGAAATGTTTTCTTCTTCGTGAATCCGCACCATTTAGTTATCATCCTGTTGTGGACAGTGGCGCTGACCGGGCGTCCCACCAAGGACCTCGAACGAAACCTGCTGGGAAAATGGTTCATGGATTCTTGCTCGGCACATTCAATCCACCAATCCTTCCTGAAGCAGACCTACTCTCCAAGTCACCACTTGCTAACGCATAAAGCCCTCCAAATGCTCTCAATTTCCCTAACAAGTACCACATGAGATTAGTCATATGGATGGTTACCTTATAATAAATACTAAATAAACGATTTTTAGATGACTTGGAACTAGTCCCAGCTTTATATAGAAGCTAGAAACAGTTTTACAGCATCAACACCAGATGAGATAAGTCTCCTAGAAACGAAAAACTCAACGCCTAACGCAACTCTGAAGAACACACCCACAAAAGAACCTGCTGCTACCAGCAAAGGGCTACACATAGCCTCATACAAGCTTTTACAATACCCAACTTTGAAAGGCAGACCCAAACTCAAGGTGGTGAACAGCCAAAGCCCAACAGGTGTCTACTACAGTTCCTAAAACGAGACAGCGCACAGGTTAAACTGTCGAAGCCAAGGGAAATTCCCACGGGCGAGAAGAACAAGCTCCCTCCCAAACTGTCCAAAAAAAAAACTCCCAGATCTCGCCCTTCAGACTTTTCTTTTTTGATCAGCGACGAGCTTGGCTGAGTATTCTTCTACAGGCACTAAACTGAAATTTCTAATCAACGATTTTTAGTACCAATACACCTCAGAGGCAGAGCAACACTGCCAATTGCCTAAACTGAAATTTCAACCACACCCATCGCAGTTGGCAAGGCTTCTGGCCAGAAACCACTAACTGGAAGCTTCTATCTACATCGATAAGATGTGTCGCCGATTTAGACAAATTTAAACCCTAAAGCTTCGGGGGAGGGGCTCTCTGATGGGTGCCGGAGACCGGAGCCCCTGCGGCTCGTAGAAAAGCGCGGACGGCGCCCGGCAGGTGGAAAAGGGGAATGAGGGGAGACCGGAAGGAACGAGAGGAGAAGGTAATGGCACCTGTGTAAATAGGGTGTTGGATCCGGATGGCAATGGGTACCCGATATCCGCAAACCCGACAGGTACCCGTCTCAAATGGGGAGGGTTTGGTATAGAAAAAAACCCGTGGGTCTGCTTAGCGGGTGAAATCCATACCCGTCGGGTGTGGCGGGGGCAGGTATGGGGGTGCCAAACCCGTACCCTCTTACCCGCATACCCGCGACCCCGCCTGTCAGTGACTTACCAACCCCGAGCGGCCCACCTGTCATTGTACAGAGAGGAGGTGAGGGAAACCCTAACTTCCCCAAATCCCCAGCCCCGAAGTCACGCGCACTTCTTTCCCTGCCTCCTTTTCGTCCCCTCCCCATCCCCACGCCGCTGCCGCCTTCTGTCCCCATCCCCCCACGCCGCCGCCGCCACCTGCGCCTTCTGTGCCCAGCCCCCACGCCGCCGCCGCCCTTATCCTCTGTTCTGCAGCCCCGACGCCACCGTCATGCCTTACCCTCTGTCCCCAGCCTCGACGCCGCCGCCTGCGCTCTAAACCGCCGCACCTGCGTCGCCGCTCCCCGAGAGCATGGAGTCGGACCCCGATGGGGGAAGCGACTCCGGCGAGGGGCCTGTCCAGCAAGAGCTGCCAGACGATGAGCCCACACCGACGCCGTCGCCGCCGTCTGAGATGTCGCAGATCGACGGAAGCGGAGCGCGGCTAGGATTCTTCCTGGGCTCCAAGGGATCGCCGTCGAGCTCCATGGGATTCTTCCTGGGCATGCTTCCTTCTTCCTGGGCGTGCATCCTTCGCCTGAGATGTCAATCTGCTCAAATTTGTTGCTGTCTATTGGTGAATGTTGTTATTCGTGAAGTTGTTGTTCTTTTGTGAATTGTTTCTGTTAATTGTTGCTCTCTGATTTGCTATTGTGAATTGAATTGCTGCTCTGAATTATGTTTCTGTGCAAACTTCGCGGGTACCCGGCAGGTCCCGCGAACCCGGCGGGTGGCGGGTATGGTGGAAAATTATACCCAGCAGCGGGCCTGGGGGCGGGTGGCGGGGGCGGGTAGAAGGGGCGGGTGCGGGTATGGGGGTGCCAAACCCACACCCGAAACCGACGGGTGCCATCCGTAGTGTTGGATGTCGACGAGTAGCTTCTCAGGTGTTCCCTGCCGTAGCAGAGACGGTGGCGGTGCAGCTCGGCCGGCTCCACGCGGTGGGCGGTCGCCGCTTGCCAGCGCCAAACACGAAGGGATGGAATTTCTGCTGGGTGTGAGGCAAAGGCTGTCTAGATCGGATTTTTCCTCTATTATATCCTTTCCCATATTTTTCATCCGAATCAAAACGGATCGATAATAATCGGTTGCGGATTCGTAGTTGTATATATGTGGTTGCAGATTCAAAACGAAAACAAAATGGATTCGGAGCGAAAACACAATTAATCGGATTGATACACGCATAAATATATTGTCACATAATACAATAAAAAACAATTGTCTAATAATCTATTAACTAATAAAGTTGTACTACATAGGCCCTATAATGAGTTAATGACTATTTAATTAAGTTATTGTTGAACGGACAAACTCGATAACTCACTAACTGCAAAATATGCTATATTGGTTAGACATTTCGGTAGAAAATAGTATTAAAACCATCGGATGATCATATTTAATTTTGAATAATCCATATATGGGATATTTGATATAGCATAGTCTATAACATATTCGGGTGTCAAGTTCAAAATCGGATATCATTATTCACCGGATTTCTTCAAATCAGATATGAATTCTTTAAAACGTTTTAGAATCGAATACGGTGTGGAAATATCCTATCCGTTTACCCATAGATTAGTCCAAATAGGCACGTCAATATTTTAATGTAAATACTCTGGCACATAAACACAAACATAGATGTAAATAAATGGGTGGCTCTAATTCTTTTCATGAAAATGTCGACTGGATTCTATAATTTTGAAAATGCATATTTGAGTCTCATATCTATTTTAAGTTGTTTATAGGAGCTCCTAAATTGGTCCGACTAGCACTGACAGCCTGCGTGACCCTTTGACCAATGCAATGTCGAATGCAATTTGCAAAGACCCTTTAAATTGTATTTCTTCTAAATCACGGTCCCTGATCATCCGCTCTAATTTTTCCACCTCTCGGTTCCGCTGAGCGTGAGGTGCTGCATGGTCTCGCACAGCCTCTCGTGCACCTCCTCTTCGTGCACCTCCTCTTGGAAGCTATCCCGAGCAAGGTGAGCACACAGACAGTACGAAGTTGCGCCAGTAGGCGACGCGCCAGCCACGTCCACCCGGGCAGCGAGGGGGCATCAGTAGGAAGTTGCGCTAGTAGGCGACGCGCCAACCACGTCCACCCGGGTGAGGGGGCAGCGTAAAGTGGAGCGCGTGTTTGCTAGCCCACCGAGTGCCCAACCAGGTCCTGAAACTCAAATTTCGGACATTTGGTTGCCTGACCTGTCTCGTGTTTCTGCACCGCACGAAACTTAAAGCAGTCTCGGGCCAGACCCGATAGGAATCACCACCATTCCCACCTCCTCGACGATGGACGCGGTCTCGTGTGCACCCGCAGGCCCAGGACAAGACCATGAAGTTTGGAGTGCACCTCGAGGCCGTCATATCGTGCACGCACAAACAAACTGTTGCTAGTCTAATCTCGTTGCTATGTCACATGTAGTTAGCTGTTTTGTTAGCTACTCCCTCCGCTTTTTAATATAAGACGTTTTTGTCGTGTCTCGATGCACGGACACCGGGAGTATAGGATACCCCCTTTTAGGTTCGGCACGGGGCGCGAAGGAGGCTGAGAATCGTCTTCTCGGGCGGAGTCTAGATCAAGCTCTCCTATCCACGATCAAAGCATGCAACCAAAGGGACACAAGGAGCTACCCAGGTTCAGGCCGCCCGGAGGCTAAGAGCCCTACTCCTGCATGTCTGGAATGATGGGTTCTTCATAGTGTAGCTTACAATGGAACCTCCCGGATGGGGTACCCGGAAGGGTTTTGGCTGGAGGTAGAAGAAGGACAGATCCTGACCCGGAGGAGATCACCTTCCCCTCTACCTTCGCAGCCCTAGTCTAGTCCTGCTCTGGTTGAACTAGTGCCTTGGTTCTACCTTGTGTTCATCCTTCCTTCGACGTCCCTGCCCTCCTCCGTGCCTTGGTCCTCCTTTTATAGGCTAAGGGGTTGCCACAGGATCACGTGAGGGGCATGAGGGACCTTCGGGGTGAAGGACCCTCCTCATCTAGTTTAGGAGGAGACATGGCCTCTCCTCAGCCTAGCGTCTCCTTTCGGTTAGGTGGGAGCGTCCGCCTTGGGGTGGACAGGAGCTGACACCACCACGGGTTGTGCTTCCCGCCCGCGCTGCCTTCGCCTTGCTTCCCAAGTCTTCCACGGTGAGGTGGAGAGCTTATCCACAGGGACATGGGGAAGTACCCGAGAGGGAGCCTGGCCTCCTGCCGGGAACTCGGGCTCTCGGGTCCTTCCTAGCCTTCTTGCTTGGTTCGGGACCCGGCAGGTCCACAGGACCGGAGCCCTTTGTCGATGCAGGCCTTGCGTGTCCTGACGGTGAACCCGCCAGCTTGACTTGAGTCTTGGTCTTGTCCATCTTCATCTTGGGCCCACATGGGGTGGACCCACTTTGGCAGTACTAGAGGAACCCCATGTTCCACTGCCGCGACAGTTTTAGATTTGACGTACAACTTTTGTCCCGCATAAAATATTTTGGACTTTCCCGTTTTACCCTCCTGCAGACACGCACGCGAACTACTCGCTCAGTCTCGCTCCCCCTCCCTCTCAACGTCGTCGTCGTTGTCCGCCCACGCTTCCTCTCGCTCTCCGGCTATCCACCGCCCCACCGGCTATCCACCGCCCGGCCGCCTCCCCCCACCGCTTCCCACCGCCCCCTTTCTCCCACCCCACACCCCGCGTGCGCCACAAATTTGTTGGTCAAAGACTGCATTACAAATTCTCGGCGACGAAGGCGCTCGATCTATGTGCTCCAGCTAGATCTACGTGCCCTTGTGCTGGATCTAGCGAAGGAGGTGCTGGATGTGGAGTAGCGCCCGAGCAGCGGAGCGGCGGACCTGGAGTGGTGCTGACCAAGGTCGGAGAGGTGCTGGCCTTGCAGAGGCCCCTAGAGCACAAGCAGAGCTATGTACAAGTCGGAGGGCTGTCCCCAAACCCATGATTTTTTTGCTAAAAATCAGTGCATTTTGGCCTATTTTTGTTAAAAAACTGTGATATCCGGACGGCCCAAGCTCCGCCACTGGCCTAGAGATTAGAGTGCGGGATCCATCAGGGTGCGAGATCCGGACGCCTCCCCCAGTCACCATCCTCCAACAGCATCCTCCGCGCCCGCCTCCCCAGCAGCATCCTCCTCAGCCTCCGCCCCTTCATGGCCAGGGTAGCAGCAGCGTGGAGAAGCAAGGCGTTGGCTGGGGCGTCTACTGTATGATGGCCGCCGAGGCCTTCTTCGTGCCCTTCTTCTCCCCGCTCAGCTACATCGCCAGCTCCTACATCACCCCAGGTAACACAGTGATCACTGCACCATCAACACTGGCCCTGTAGTACTTTGTTGTTCTTGGAGTAGTTCAGTTTCAGCATTGTTTGTACCCAAACATTGAGCTGAAACCTGTAGTACATGTAGGACAAAGATTTGTACTCAAGTGAAATTGCAAACACTTAACTTAAATTTAACTGAAATTGCAGTAAAACTATGGAGTAAAATTCAGTTTGCTTAAAGAAACTAAAATACTCCTGTGAACTTGTGATGGCACTGCAACTACTCACACTGAAGGAATTGTTACCTTGTGATGCTCTACTTGAGTAGCAGTACTTGGAGTATGCCATGCCATAATTACTTGGAGTACCTGTGTGTGTTGTAGTAATTCTGTTTGCTTGGTGTACTGTTAGCTTTCTCCACTCTCCACGTGGTGTAATTCTGCTGTACACTTGCACACTGATTGCACATTCTCCACATGGAGTAATTCTGCAGTACAGAGCATATGTACTGCTAGTAGATGCTCAGAAATTGTTTGATTTGTCATGAACTTCTCAAGATAAATTAGAGGCAGTGCACCATGTTTGTTTGATGCAGTTGTGCCGTGCCGTGCAAT
Organism: Poa pratensis; assembly: GCA_947311845.1. Classification (NCBI taxonomy): domain Eukaryota; kingdom Viridiplantae; phylum Streptophyta; class Magnoliopsida; order Poales; family Poaceae; genus Poa; species Poa pratensis. The sequence goes on along the minus strand of CAMZMU010000092.1, from coordinate 19,153,428 downwards.
ATGTATTGCTTTTCTGAATGTTTGCATAGGAAACTTGCTGCTAGGAGTACTGAAATATTGTAATCTGGAACAAACTTTGCATGAATTTGATGCATAGCAGTAGTGCACTAGTATTTCTGTAATTAATGCTTTGTATTAAAATGCTTCTTTTCTGTCCTTGCGGGAGAGAAAATAAATAGAGTTGCTTGTGCTCATACACTGCTCCTTTTGTCCTGTTGTTATTATTCCAAATAATTATGCATGCTTCTATTCCAACTTGGTTCCTACTCCTTGTGTCTGCCACTGCTTGTGGATGCAACAAAAAAATGCAAGCTTGAATAAACTTGCTTGCAGTACTGTTTGAATAAACTTGCTTGCATTATGTAGTGCTTGCAATACACTAAAATTATACTCCTTGTGTGTGTGTGTGTTACTCCTTGCTTCTGTCTGTACATTTGCTTGGAGTAGAAATTTCTGACTAGCCATGAAACAAGTGACATCTAAATTAATGCCCAAGGTTAGAAGTACTTCTCTCTGTAAATTTGCTTGCCGTGACATACTGTGCAGTAGCACTACTTGCTTGCTTGTGCTATAGTGTATTAGCTTGATTAAATGCTTGCTTGCTTGTGCATTAGCACGATATTGACTTGCACTAGCTTAGGAATATGTAGATGCTTGCAGTAGCAATATATAGCTTCTGTAATGCATGATCTGCTGCTAGCAGTAGCTATTGCTTGCTTCTCCTGTCTCTGTCAGTGCAACAATACACACAAATACTGTAACAGTAAATACACACAACAGAGTTCTTGCAGTAGCATAAATACACACAAATAGGGAGGTCCTTTTCATGTGTTATACTAAGACACGGTGGGTCTGATAGTTAGATCACTCTTGGTACTGTAACTTTGTGAGAGTTCAGAGGAATCACAGGAGCCAAAGTTGTCACTGAATTTATTGGTGGGCTTAAGAGAGACAAGCAGTCAAAATCTGCACAGATACTGCAGTAGTTGGTTGGAGGTTCCAAGAGGTTTTAGATTAGGCAGGTAGATGTGCAGGTTAAATGAAAAACTTTGTCTATTTTCTGTGGTCAGTGGTCACTTAAGAGAGACAAGCAGTCCAAATCTGCACAGAAACTGCAGTAGTTGGTTGGAGTAGTTAGTTAGGCACGAGCCGCAACACAACTTGTGCGAACAAATAGAGCGGACGATCAGGGACCGTGATTTGGAAGAAATATAATTTGGGATGTTTTTTTTTGTAATTTAAGACCTCTCTTAAAATAGATATGGGATTCAGATGTGTATTTTCAAAGATTTCAAACCCAATCGACATTTACGAAAATAATTAGGACCGAACATGCATTTAACTCCACAAACATACATCCCGATCTGCAGGAGTAAGGGCAGCCCTAGGAGGAAAGAGCTAATGGATTGCATTGTTTTCACTGTATACAAACAAGACAATCAACTCGTCATCAACATTGTCTGATCGCATTCCATCACCGGCGTCTTCAGCACATCGTACTTTAATCCCTTCTTGTCATCTGTTGCGTCGATGACTATTGTGGAGCCTTCATTAATCTTGCCTTTAACTAGCATCTCAGAAAGCATCGTCATCACGTTCTTTTGCACCCACCTTCTTATAGGTCTTGCACCATACATCTGCACGTATAAACAAGGTTATATAAGAAAAAACATGGTTCTTCTAAATTATGGCCAAACTTCTATGGGAAATAGAAAATAAGCTAGATGTGCTAACCGGGTTGTGTGATTCCGATAAGATGACATCCACCACGACATTACTTGCAGAAAGAGTCATACCTTTGTTAGCTACTCTAGCTACAAAAGGTTCTTAATCTGGATTTTCGCAACTTCTCTCATTTGTTCGTACGAAAGAGGCTCAAATATTACAATCTCATTCATTCTATTGAGAAGCTCCGGCCTAAAGAACTTCTGAACCTGCATGAACCAAGAACATGTATTACAATTAGTATTAGCAATCTTTAAATCGAGTACTTGTATGACAGTTTGGGCTTAACTTACCTTTTTCATCACAAGGTTCCGTGCATCTTCTAGAGGTTTTTCTCCTATCAATTGAGTTGTTAGGTGTTCTGATCCTAGATTCGAGGTCATAATGATGATGGTATTCTTAAAATCTACAGTCTTGCCTTTGCCATCAGTCAATATACCATCATCAAGAATCTGAAGAAAAATATTAAACACCGAGGGATATGGATACCTTCTCACTTTCTCCACCTCATCAATATACAGTCCTGCCTTTCTCCACCTCGTCAAAAAGGACGAGGCTATATGGATACCTTCTCACTTTTTCGGTCAATTGTCTGGCATCTTCATATCCAACATAGCTTGTAAGTGATTGTAAATGACACATTCATATGAGTTAAACTTGTTAGACATAGCATGAAAATGTAATGTACTGCTAAATGGAAAATAAAAACAAAAGAAAGTATGTTATACCTCGGAGGTGCTCCGCCGAGACGTGTTATTGAACAAACACTATTATATTCCGACATGTCAATCCTAATAAGCATCTTTTCAGTGTCATATAACTGCTCTGCAAGAGCTTTTGCAAGCTCTGTCTTGCCAACACCAGACGGGCCCAAGAATAGGAGAACCTATCGGTTGGCTAGGTTGATCAAGACCTGCCCTAGAACTTAACACCGCCTGTGCAACCAAAGTGACAGCTTCATCCTGACCAATAACGCGCTCATGCAACCTGTCCCCTAAGTGAATTAACTTGTCCTTCTCCTCTTCATGGAGCGTAGTAATAGGAATTCCGGTCCAACGATTCACAACCTTCAAATAATAATTGTCCAAACACATGCATGAGATAATCACATATAACATTATAAAACCAACTGAAAACGTATAATTAGAAAGCAGAGAGTGCCTACTTGTGCAACATGATTTGGGTTAACAATTGCTTCCTTCACTGTATCTGTATAGCTACTTTCTGGGTTGACCATTGCTTTTTCCACACTATCTGTTGGGCTACTTTGAGTGACGTCACTAGTAGAAAACAGGGCTTTGGTTCGGCCCATTTGTCCCGGTTGGACAGGAACCGGAACTAATGGGGGCATTAGTCCCGGTTCCAGCGGCGAGGAGGCCGGCCAGAAGCAGTCCCGGTTCGTGCGGAGCCTTTAGTACCGGTTCGTATTACGAACCGGTACAAAAGATGGCCCTTTAGTACCGGTTCGTATTGCGAACCGGGATTAAAGGTTTTTTCTGCCTCCGCCCACACCCCCCCGCCCCCGTGGATTGCCTTTTTTAGTTTTGTAGAAAATAAAAGAAAATGATAAAATCTTCAAAAAATAAAATCCTTAGAGTGTAGTTAGGTTTTAGTGTCTAGTTGGTATAGAAATTTTGAAATATGAATTTTGACCTTTTTTGCAAAAACATAAAAAAAAATTAAAACGGCCGTAACTTTTGCATACGACGTCGAAAAAATGCGTTTAATATATCAAAAAAAAACTAGAGAAAAATTGTAGCTCGATTTCATGCGGGTTTACCCGGTGAACTTTTCTCAGATTATCGAAATTCCAAAAGGAAAAAAAGTTATTTCAAAAAGAAGATTTTTTCTATAAAAAAATAAGCACACTTAGCAGTACATTATATAAAAGACATAGCACATTATGCAAAAGATGATATGGATGCAATATTTGGATTCCTATCACTTTTCTGATTGATTTATACATATTATTTGTCGAATTTCGATTTACAGATTTAAAGATATGAATTTTTCCATATTAAATTGAAAATGGCAATAATAATGTAAAATTCATTTTTTTTTTGTTATTTGAATTAATAATTATTATTACTTAATCATTAATATTTATGTTAATATAGGTTTGGAATTCAAAAAATAATATCATGTGACATCAAAGTCTAGGGCATAATAAGATTGATACCATAGTATTATCAAGATGTTATGAGTGCAATCTTGGAAGCTAATTGGAAAGGAAATCAAAAGTTAAGCGTGCTGGGGGTGGAGCAGTGTGAGGATGGGTGATCGATCGGAAGTTTGACCACGAGTATGGATAGGAGTGTGAGGATGCACTTTGACTTGAGATTAGAGATTAAACTGACAAATAATTGAAAGATTTGAAATATAGAAAAAAATGAAAAAAATTCAAATAAAATCAAAAAAATTATTTGAAAAAAATGGGTCTTTAGTCCCGGTTGGTGTTACAAACCGGGACTAAAGGTCCTCCAGCCCCAGCGCACGGCTTCACCCACGTGGAGGCCTTTAGTCCCGGATTGTGACAAACCGGGACTAAGGGGGGACCTTTAGTCCCGATTTGTTAGTCTCGGTTGGGAAAATCGGGACTAAAGGGCTCTAGAACCGGAACTAAAGGGGTTTTCTACTAGTGCGTTCCCATGCACTTGGTTGTCAATCTGCGCCATCTTTCTAGCTATCATAGTGCATGCCTCATCAATCAAATCAATTGCTTATCAGGAAATTGACGGCCTATATGCATACAACAATTAAATCATCAATTTGCACAAGGAAGAAAACTTATCCAAACAGTATTACCTTGCGAAAATGCCGAAACAACGAAAGGACCAAAGTATAGGAGTAGATTAATTCATGACGTACCGGTGACATAGCGGGAACCGAGTTGCGCAGAAGCAACAAGAGCGGCATCCTGGATTTCCAATCCATGGTGGTCTTGGAACCGCTGCTTTAGCCCTCGCAAGATGGCAATGATTGCTTGCGTGGTCGGCTCTTCCACGTGCACTTTCTGAAACCATCGCTCCAGCGCTGGATCTTTCTCGATATACTGGCGGTACTCATCGAAGGTGGTGGCTCCGACACAGCGGATGCGCCCACGGGCCAACGCTGGCTTCAGCATGTTGGAGGCGGTGGTGCTTCTGTTCAGACTACCGCCGGTGGAAGAAAGCATGTGCATCTCATCTATGAACAGTATGACCTTCCCGTTGGCCGCCTCCGCCTGCTTTATCATGTTATTGATGCGTGCCTCGAACATGCCGCGTAAAGTGGTGCCGGCCACCATGGCCCCAATGTCGACCTCCACGACGCGTGCCCCGACGAGAGCTGTCGGAACAGCCCCGGAGGCGATGCGCTGGGCGAGGCCCTCGGCGATGGCGGTCTTGCCGACTCCAGCCGCGCCGACGAGCACGACGCAGTTCTTGGTCCGGCGGCAGAGGATGTCGACGACGCGGTCGATCTCGTCGTCGCGGCCGATGACGGGATCGCCCTGGCCGGTCATGTCTCGGCCGTAGGTGCGCAGGCTCGTCGTTGATTGGAAGTAGTTCCACGCCCACCAGCACAGAGCGGAGGCTATCGTTGCGACGACGGTACAGCAAGCGCGCTCCAGCAAGACCGTACCACGAACAGGCGGCAGTTGTAGAGCATAGCGCTGCCGCGGCTGGCGGAGAGTGAGACCGTCGTCATGTGGCGGTCTGCGAGGGGTGCGCTCGACGTCACGCGGGGGCTGGCGCCCGTCGATCCCATTAAGCCACCTTAAAATCATTGCTAATTTGGTGTCTCGATCGATCGGCAGTGATATAACGCTGGCAAATATTGGTGCGCCCTTGTGGCCTTTTCTATGCGTTATATAGAGCAACTGTTTCCTAGTACCATAAGGAAACAGTCTCCAAGTCTCATACGCAGTACTATTGTTTTTTGACACTGCAGACGGAGTATTGTTTGTTGTTAGGAGGAGCAAAGATGAGAACTACCTGTGGTAAGATGGTTAGGAGTGTGGTTATACCCCTAGCCCACCAAAGTTCAAACCCCAAGTTTGACGCTGGTGTTTCTCATTTAAGGCGGAATATTCTGCAGTGGGCGTGGTGACTTCGTCAATCTCAAGACTCGACCCGCCGACTCGGTATCTCGGAGGTGCTCATAGGGGTAGGGTGTGCGTGCGTGCATTCATAGGGGTGAGTGTGTGCGCATGTATATGAGCGTCTGCGTTGGTTACCCAAGAAGATTACGAGGACATCGTGAACACGGAGACGGAGCAACGAGATGGATCTGCTGCCTGAGGACGTGCTCGCCGAGGTCCTCCGCCATGTCTCGCCCAGCGGCCTCGCCGCATGCCGCTGCATTTGCAAGGCCCTACACGCGACCATCGATGCCCATCGCCTGCTGCGCGCAGACCTGCTCCCGCTCTCCGTCGGCGGCATCATCATCAACTTCAAAAGCCTAAGTGCGCCGGAATTTTTCTCCCGACCGACGTTGGGCCCCACGATTTCCGGTAGGTTGGACTACCTGTCATCCTCTAAAGGAAGACCGTCAAGGTCTTGGATCACTGCAATGGCTTACTCCTGCTTAGAGACTACGTGGTTAACCCCACCACGCGACAATGGCATTACTTGCCACCACGCCCGTCGAGAGAGACTGAGACTTCACCTATGAAGAGTACATGGTGTTCGATCCCACGGTATCGCCCGAGTATGAGGTGTATGCAATCCCACGCCTTCGTTACTATTTGCCGAAAAACATCTTCGGTACAAAATTAGAGCATAACTTAGATCCCACGATGGAGCGATCTGCATGGCCACCTGATGACGTGAAACACACGTTCGTTGGGAGACCCCAAGAGGAAGGTATGATGTAGTCAGCAGCAAGTTTTCCCTCAGAAAGAAACCAAGGTTATCGAACCAGTAGGAGCAGCAACTCTTCAGAAGGTTGTCAACGGCGCCAGAAAAATAGTGTTGTTGAGGGAGTCTGGACTGTTGACGTGGAATCTGCACACAACACAATCAAACTACTTTGCCCCAACGAAACAGTGAGGTTGTCAATCTCACTGGCTTGCTGAAAACAAAGGATTAAACGTATGGTGTGGAAAATGAGTATTAAATTGCAGAGAATGAAAAAGGAACAGTTTGCAGTTTGTGGTTGTTTAATCAGTGTAAAAGAATGGACCGGGGTCCACAGTTCACTAGTGGTGTCTCTCCATAAAAGATAACTAACATGTTGGGTGAACAAATTACAGCTGGGCAATTGACGAATAGTGAGCGCATGACAATGCATATACATGACATGTTGACTACTATGATATTTAATTGGGCATTACGACATAATACATAGATCGTTATCCAACAGCATCTATGACTAATAATCCACCGCCGGGTTGTCATCCGAGTCCCCCATTGGTATTAAGTTGCAAGCAACGGATAATTGCATTAAGTAAAGTGCGTAATGTAAACAAACACATATGTCCGTGGACATAGCATCGTTAGGTTATCCCTAGTGGCAACAGCACATCCACAACCTTAGAACTTTCTGTCACTGTCCCAGGTTAAACGGAGACATGAACCCACTATCTAGCATAAATACTCTCTCTTGGAGTTACAAGCATCTACTTGGCCAAAGCATCTACGAGTAACGGAAAGCATGCAAGATCTTAAATAACATATAAGATAGATTGATAATCAACTTGACATAATATTCAATATTCATCGGATCCCAGCAAACACAACATGTAGCATTACAATAATATGATCTTGATCATGTAGGGCAGCTCACAAGATCTAAACATGATGGCACAAAGTGGAGAGACAACCATCTAGCTACTGCTATGGACCCGTAGTCCAAGGATGAACTACTCACGCATCACTCCGGAGGCAGGCATGGCGATGTAGAAGCCTCCGGTGACGATTCCCCTCTCCGGCAGGGTGCCGGGAAGAGGTTCTGAACCCTCCCGAGCTAGGGTTGACGACGGCGGCGTCTCTGGAACTTTTCGTGGATATTTGCTCAGGTACTTAGGGTTTTCGCGTCGGGGGGAATAAGTAGGCGAAAGGGCGGCGGCTGGAGACCCCGAGGGGCCCACACCACCCCAGGGCGCGGCAGAGGGGGGCCCGCGCCCTGGCGTGTGGGGCCCCGTGGCTCCTCTCCGTCGCTCTTTGTCCGTCAGATGGTTCTGGAAAATAGGGACCCCGTGTAGTTTCGTCCAATTCCGAGAATATTTCCAGACTAGCTTTTCTGGAATACAAAAACAGCAGAAAACAGGAACTGGCACTTCGGCATCTTGTTAATAGGTTAGTCCCAAAAAATGTATAAAAGTGATATAAAGTAGATGCAAAACATGTAGCAATTGGTATAAAACAAGCATGGAACATCAAAAATTATAGATACGTTTGAGACGTATCAGCATCCCCAAGCTTAGTTCCTACTCGTCCTCGAGTAGGTAAACGATAAAAACAAATAATTTTTGAGGTGACATGCTACTATCATAATCTTGATCATATAATATTGCAAGGCACATGTAAATGAATGAAGTGATCCAAGTCAATGGTCTATAATTTGCTACAAATAGATAATGAGTAAACAATGAATCACACAAGCTAAACGTTTTCATGAATAGTACTTTCGAGACAAGCATCAAACAGTTTTGCATAAGTGTTAACTCATAAAGCAATAGTTTCTAATAAAAGGTATTTAATCAACACAAAGGAAGAATTTAGTTTCAGCATTTGCTTCAACTTTCAACATATTTATCTCATGGATATTGTCAACACAAAGTAGTATAACAAGTCCAATACATTGCATATAACGCATGTTGTAACAAAGTTGACACTAGTGTTTGCTTGTGGAAGACAGAAAGAATAGGAAAACTGACTCAACATAAAAGTAAAAGAAAGGCCCTTCGCAGAGGGAAGCAGGGATTAAATCATGTGCTAGAGCTTTTAGGTTTTTGAAAGCATATAGAGATTGCATAAAATATTTGATACTCCTCCCAACCTTGCTAACACAAGCCATGGCTAACCGAATCCTCGGGTGCCTTCCATCAATCACATACCATGGAGGAGTATCTATTTTTGAGAGGTGTTTGTTAATTGTCAACGAATGGTAGCGGGTGAGAACAGTATTCTACCTGTCGAACGGACTTTTAAGAGCGGCTCCCATGAAGGACGTTATTTCTACCAGCAAGGCAGATCATCCCTCTTTCTCTTTGGTTTACACACATTCAGGTATTTCACTGTTTGTCATTGCTTACTGATGAATCAGGGCAAAAGTGTGAAGAGAATTAATTGGTTAAAGTTGTAATTAATTGGGACTGGGCACCCCGTTGCCAGCTCTTTTTGCAAGTTATTGGATAAGCGGATGTATATGCCACTAGTCCAGGTGTAAAAGTCCACTCGACAAATAGAATAAAGAATAACCACACTAATTCCTCATGAGCTAGTAAACATTGACACAAAAAGGGAATAATAACATTTTGAATAATTTAAAGGTAGCACATGAAAAATTTACTTGGAGTGGCAAGGAAATACCACATATAGGTAGTTATGGTGGACACAAATGGCATGGATTTTGGCTCAAGGATTTGGATGCACGAGAAGCATTCCCTCTCAGTACAGAGTTTAGGCTAGCAAGGTTATGTAAGCAAACAAGAATATCAACCCGTACACCAAGTTTTATATGACAAACATATTGCAAACGTTATAAGACTTCATACCGTCTTCCTTGTTAACCAAACCCTGTTATTAGAAAATATCTAGACCTTAGAGGTACCACCGATGCAAACCAAATTTTCAACAAGCTTTACGGTAGTTCTTCACTAATAGGCTTAACTCATGTGATGCACAATTTAATCATGATCTACTTGTTAACTCAAAACAATTGACAAGCATCAAGTTATCCATTTTAGTGATCTACAAGATTAAGCAAGTTTTTCCTTATACCAATTACCACATGCAACATTTTCTGAACCAACCAAACACCAATCAATTTATTTCATCAACTCTCCAAACAAATATAAGTGAAGCAAGAGAGTACTTTCTACAAAAGAAAGCTAATAGCTCTGACAAGAGATACATGAAAACAAGAGCTAAAAGCTGAACAGCGCTAGATATGAATACTCAACAAATATAAGTGAAGAATAGGAGTATTCTCATGAAAAAGCGGAGCGTGTCTCTCTCCCAATCAAGAATGCTAGGGTCCAGTCAAGCTTTATTGAAAATAAAAGCAATACTGAAAATAAAAAGCACACAGACGCTCCAAGAAAAGCACATATGATGTGAAAGAATTAAAATATAGTTTCACTAGAGATGACCTGATAATTTTGACGATGAAGAAGGGGATGCCTTGGGCATCCCCAAGCTTAGACGCTTGAGTCTTCTTGAAATATGCTGGGGAGATCCATGGGAGCCTCCCCAAGCTTAAGCTCTTCACTCTTCTTGATCCTATTATATCATCCTTCTCTCTTGACCCTTGAAAACTTCCGTCACACCAAACTCAAAGTAGATCTCATTAGAGGGTTAGTGCATAATCAAAAATTCACATGTTCTGTAAAGACGCAATATGATTTGTTACTTTAAACATTAGCTACAGCCACTGATGTTATGTGAAGCTCTTCCACCCAAAAAAGAATTTCACTCAACACTAGTAAAAGAGAGAATGCGAAAAATAAAAAGGCATAATCTGTCTAAAACAGAACAGTCCGCAAAGACGAATTTTTTCGAGGCACTTACGACGCTCAGATCGAGAAACTCTGAACTAATGAAAGTTTCAGACATTCATAAAGATTACGCACAAAAATTTCAGATTTTTAACAATCTGGTGATTTTAGGAATTTCGTACAGTGAACAGCAAAAATCTGTTTCTGCGCAGCAATCAAAATTAAGCATCATCTTATCATTAGAGGCTACTCTTGGCACAACAATGCGAGAAAATAAAGATACAAAGGAGTTGCTACAGAAGTAAACAAACTCCTTGACTCAATAAAAGAAAAATTGCAGAAAAATAAAATGGGTTGCCTCCCATAAGCGCTTTTCTTTAACGCCTTTTAGCTAGGCACAAAGCATGCATCAAGTATTACCAAGTGAAGAAGCATCAACATTGTAATTTGTTCGAACAATAGAATCATAAGGTGGCTTAATCTTCTTCCTAGGAAAGTGTTCCATACCTTTCTTGAGAGGAAATTGATATTTTATATTCCCTTCTTTCATATCAATAATAGCACCTACAGTCCTAAGAAAAGGTCTTCCCAACACAATAGGGCATGATGGATTGCACTCAATATCCAAGACAATAAAATCAACGGGGACATAATTGTTGTTAACCATGATAAGAACATCATCAATTCTTCCCAAAGGTTTTTTAATAGTAGAATCAACAAGGTGAACATCCAAGTAACAATTTTCCAAAGGTGCTAAATCAAGCATATCATATAATCTTTTAGGCATAACAGAAATACTAGCACCAAGGTCACACAAAGCATTGCAATCAAAGTCATTCAATTTCAATTTAATGATGGGCTCCCAACCATCTTCTAACTTCCTAGGGATAGAAGCTTCATGTTTAATTTCTCTTCCCTAACTTGTATGAGAGCATTAGTAATATGTTTAGTAAAAGCCATGTTTATAGCACTAGCATTAGGACTTCTAGCTAGCTTTTGCAAGAACTTAATTACTTCAGAAATATTGCAACCATCAAAATCAAAGTCATTATCATCAAAAGTAATGGAATTATTCTCTTCCTTATTGCTAGAAATTTCAGCATCTTTATCAAGGACAGTTTCAGAGTTATCAGGCAATTTAGGACATTTTGCAATAGAAGTGGAAACATTACCAACACCAACTATCTTGCCATTAATGGTAGGAGGTTTGTTAACACTTGAGTTTGAAGCCTTTTCAGAAGTAGTAATAGTATAAACTCTAGCAATATTGTTCTTTCTAGCAATTTCATCCTCTCTTTCCCATCTAGCATGCAATTCAGCTAACATCCTCACATTGTTATCAATTTTAACTTGTATAGCATTGAGAGTTTTGCTCTCTTTAACATCATGAGGCATGTTCTTTAGTTTCAATAAGTCAACATCAAGAGCAAGACTATCAACTTTAGAGGAAAGCACATCAATTTTCCCAAATTTCTCCTCAACAGTTTTATTGAAAGCAGTTTGTGTACTAATAAAATCCTTAAGCATAACTTCAAGATCAGAGGGTACACTCTTATTATTATTGTAGGAGTTACTATAGGAATTTCCATAACCATTGCCACTATTAGAAGGATAGGGCCTATAATTGCTATTACCAAAATTATTCCTATAAGCATTGTTGTTGAAATTATTATTTTTAATGAAGTTCACATCAACATGCTCTTCTTGAGCAACCAAAGAAGCTAAAGGAACATTATTTGGATCAACATGTGTTTGACCATTTGCAAGCATAGACATAATAGTATCAATTTTGGCACTCAAGGAGGAGGTTTCCTCAACAGAATTTACCTTCTTACCTGTTGGAGCTCTCTCGGTGTGCCACTCAGAATAATTAATCATCATATCATCAAGAAGCTTTGTTGCAGCACCCAAAGTGATGGACATAAAGGTACCTCCAGCGGCCGAATCCAATAAATTCCTCGAAGAAAAATTTAATCCTGCATAGAAGGTTTGGATGATCATCCAAGTAGTCAGTCCATGAGTGGGACAATTTTTAACCAATGATTTCATTCTCTCCCATGCTTGAGCAACATGTTCATTATCAAATTGCTTAAAATTCATTATGCTACTTCTCAAAGAAATAATCTTAGCAGGAGGATAATATTTTCCAATAAAAGCATCTTTGCATTTAGTCCATGAATCAATACTATTTCTAGGCAAAGATAGCAACCATTCTTTAGCACGTCCTCTCAAGGAGAAAGGAAAAAGTTTCAGTTTAATAATATCACCATCTACTTCCTTGAGCTTTTGCATTTCACAAAGTTCAACAAAGTTATTAAGGTGAACAGCAGCATCATCAGTACTAACACCAGAAAATTGCTCTTTCATAACAAGATTTAAAAGTGCAGGTTTAATTTCATAAAATTCTGCTGAAGCAGCAGGTGGAGCAATAGGTGTGCATATGAAATCATTGTTGTTCGTGCTAGTGAAATCACACAACTTAGTGTTCTCAGGAGTACTCATTTTAGCAGAAATAAAAACAGTACAGAAAATAACTTGAAAGTAAACTAGATGCAAGTAACTAATTTTTTTGTGTTTTTGATAATTGAAAGCAAACAAGATAAAATAAAATAAACTAAGCAAGACAAAAACAAAGTAAAGAGATTGGAAGCGTGAAACTCCCCTTGCAGAAGACTGCTGTCTCCCCGGCAACGGCGCCAGAAAAATAGGCTGTTGACGGGAGAGAAGAGTCTGCTGAAGCTTCTACTCCCCGGCAACGGCGCCAGAAAAATAGCTTGATGACGTGAAACACACGTTCGTTGGGAGACCCCAAGAGGAAGGTATGATGTAGTCAGCAGCAAGTTTTCCCTCAGAAAGAAACCAAGGTTATCGAACCAGTAGGAGCAGCAACTCTTCAGAAGGTTGTCAACGGCGCCAGAAAAATAGTGTGAGGGAGTCTGGACTGTTGACGTGGAATCTGCACACAACACAATCAAACTACTTTGCCCCAACGAAACAGTGAGGTTGTCAATCTCACTGGCTTGCTGAAAACAAAGGATTAAACGTATGGTGTGGAAAATGAGTATTAAATTGCAGAGAATGAAAAAGGAACAGTTTGCAGTTTGTGGTTGTTTAATCAGTGTAAAAGAATGGACCGGGGTCCACAGTTCACTAGTGGTGTCTCTCCATAAAAGATAACTAACATGTTGGGTGAACAAATTACAGCTGGGCAATTGACGAATAGTGAGCGCATGACAATGCATATACATGACATGTTGACTACTATGATATTTAATTGGGCATTACGACATAATACATAGATCGTTATCCAACAGCATCTATGACTAATAATCCACCGCCGGGTTGTCATCCGAGTCCCCCGTTGGTATTAAGTTGCAAGCAACGGATAATTGCATTAAGTAAAGTGCGTAATGTAAACAAACACATATGTCCGTGGACATAGCATCGTTAGGTTATCCCTAGTGGCAACAGCACATCCACAACCTTAGAACTTTCTGTCACTGTCCCAGGTTAAACGGAGACATGAACCCACTATCTAGCATAAATACTCTCTCTTGGAGTTACAAGCATCTACTTGGCCAAAGCATCTACGAGTAACGGAAAGCATGCAAGATCTTAAATAACATATAAGATAGATTGATAATCAACTTGACATAATATTCAATATTCATCGGATCCCAGCAAACACAACATGTAGCATTACAATAATATGATCTTGATCATGTAGGGCAGCTCACAAGATCTAAACATGATGGCACAAAGTGGAGAGACAACCATCTAGCTACTGCTATGGACCCGTAGTCCAAGGATGAACTACTCACGCATCACTCCGGAGGCAGGCATGGCGATGTAGAAGCCTCCGGTGACGATTCCCCTCTCCGGCAGGGTGCCGGGAAGAGGTTCTGAACCCTCCCGAGCTAGGGTTGACGACGGCGGCGTCTCTGGAACTTTTCGTGGATATTTGCTCAGGTACTTAGGGTTTTCGCGTCGGGGGAATAAGTAGGCGAAAGGGCGGCGGCTGGAGACCCGAGGGGCCCACACCACCCCAGGGCGCGGCAGAGGGGGGCCCGCGCCCTGGCGTGTGGGGCCCACGTGGCTCCTCTCCGTCGCCTCTTTCCGTCAGATGGTTCTGGAAAATAGGGACCCCGTGTAGTTTCGTCCAATTCCGAGAATATTTCCAGACTAGCTTTTCTGGAATACAAAAACAGCAGAAAACAGGAACTGGCACTTCGGCATCTTGTTAATAGGTTAGTCCCAAAAAATGTATAAAAGTGATATAAAGTAGATGCAAAACATGTAGCAATTGGTATAAAACAAGCATGGAACATCAAAAATTATAGATACGTTTGAGACGGATCACCACCGTCCCTACTTGCTCTCCATGTCTTCTCCTCGAGGTCGGGCTGTTGGGAGAGAGATCTTTACTCGACAAGGGAATGCTGCTGGGGACGTCGCTGACATGCGGCTGCCACATCGGGAAGAATTTGACAAAAACGATATGCCGTTTACTGGAGCGGGAACTCTACGTGCACTGTGAAGCTGATTTCGTAATGAGGTAAACATCGTGTATTTTATTCTTCGTCATTATAAGATTGTACACTTATATATTGGCATGTTAATTAACGGCACGCTTTGCTTGCAGGATATCTTTGTCAGATGGTATGTACCAATCAATTAAACCACTGTCGGATATGGGATCGACCTATTGTGACGGGCTTCATCTAGGACGGTCGGAAAATGGGGTGTACCTTGCATCTGTTCGTCTCGCGAGTCGTCTCCTGGTTTGGGTCCTTGAGGAACCGCGTGGCCAAGCGAGTTGGGTCTTGAAGCATGACATTTGTCTTAAGCCTATGCTGCAAAATCCGGATTACTGTCGTCCCATACTTAGCCCTTGGATCCTACAAGACATTAACTTCGACAAGTGTTTCGAATATTATAGGGCGTGTCATGAAGATGATGAAGGCATGGAATATCTAATACAGAAGAAACTTGAGTTGAACTCGTACAGGGAAGACTTAGTGGAAGAGAAGTATGAATGGGACTCCGAGGAAGACGATGTTCTTGACAAGAAAGATGTGGTTGATAATCGTATCTATGGATATATGGACGTCCTGGGGTTTCATCCCTACAAGGAGATTGTATTTTTGCATGTTTCACGGAAAAGAGTACTAGCTTGCCATTTGAAGGACTCAAAGGCTCAAGACCTAGCTACGTATACCCAACACTTTACCATGATGTTATGTCAAGCGAATGGTCCATAAACGAGTCATTTCCGTTCACACCATGTTGGATAGGACACGGATAAACAAAATGAATGTATAGGATGTCGTAGAAGCTGCTAAATTGTTTGTTTCCCCCCCTCTCAGCTCGGGGTGGGAAGTTGCCACCCAACACGAAGTAGAAGCAGAGAGGGGATTTGAGGTAGCGTTGTGAGATTCATTTGGTTCCAATGGATTTCTGATGTGGAGCGAACCTCATGGCGAGATTCGATCCATTGTTGGCCCGATCTTTCACGGCACAAACCTCCATCGCAACAAGTAGCAATCGTGGACATTCACAAACTCCACAGAAACAACATGCCAACCCCTCAACTAGAAGGATTAACGTGGACGAACCGTACAGGCTCAGCTTGTAATATCCTACGTCGCAGGAACTCACACGCCAGTAGAGATTTTTGAAAAGAATACTCTAAACTCGATAATGGCGGCCGACGGCCGGAACACACACGGTGTCTAATTCATAACTCAAAACCTGACTTACAACGTACACTCGTTTTGGCTTTATATTAGCCAACCAACTTGAAAAGCAAGAAAATAACCTATCAACCCTCACGGCTAAGCAATCAGATATATCTCTAAACAAACCGACTCCACAATAATAGCTAACTTGAACCTTCCTTTAATTCACGTGTACTCCAGCTTCCTTCGGTTCTGCAGGTGGACCCCACCCAAGTGATTTTAGTGAAAGTAATCTCCACGGTTGATATCTATTATTCGCCTGTTTCTCCGGTGGTCGAGACCTTCCAAAGAAATAACCAATCTGATATATTCCAATTGTATCGACACAGATCTCCGATGTCCAATTAATTAGCTGCACCTTGCATTGTTTATCTTCTAGCGACGTGCAAGACGCATGCACATATTTTATTCCTGGTTTCCCTTCTGCATCTCTTTGCATGTCACGATGCATGTGGGCCATGTGGCCTCTTGGTCCTCTGGAATTTACAAACCTGACACGAATGGCCAGCTGATCTAATGCTTCAACTTCCATAGGATTAGAAACAATAGCAGTACTAGCAGGTGTAGCCGTATCAATTTCGCTCCCAGGATGCATATGCTTCTCAATCTTCAAGCGGTCTCTTCTATGCTTTATTGCACAACTCTAGGTACACCTGCTTCCGCTTCGGGGGTCTAGGATAATTTAATCCAGCTAGTTGGCGCAGACGGCTGAGGTCCTTTTTTTTTTTGAGGCGAAAGATTAGACTTTATTCATTCAAAATGTTCATAGGTACATTATTCGTATCATGGGGTATACCCAGAGCCATACATGACGGCCAACCCCCAAACTAGAAGAAAACCTAGCTAAACTGTGGGCTTCAAAATTATTCTTCCTTGGTTCATGTGTGAATCTGCACTCCTGAAAGGCTGTAGCTCTTCCGGTAACTTCAGCAACAATAGTTCCATACCTCCCAAGAGTGCCCGTGTTGATATCATCAACCACCACTTTACAGTCTGACGCGATCAGGAGGTGTTGTAATTGTAACTTATATACCTCCCAAAAGTAGTTTTGGCTTAACAAATATCTTAATAGGGGTTTCTAGTGTCGATTAGGCATATTTATATAACTTATATAGTGCAAATTGATTTTATTCACTTACATGCATTGTGGCGCCTAACAACGCCAGTCATTTACTGGTATACTTTGAAATTATTATCAATCAGCAACACGAATATTTGACAACATGCACCATGAGTCCATGCGATGACGCAAGCATGAAGTCGAAGTGCAATGCCCGCGTCCGGGAGGTCATGTCGGGACACTACGGGCGTGTTTGGTAGTCCACGGGCTCCTCAAACAGGCCCTGGCGGTGCAAAAAATGCCATTTGGTTGCCTGGGTCAGGCCGCGTTCTTGCATGCGCACGGAACTTAAAACACGCTGGGCCTGGCCTAGCCGAGGATGAACGGCCGAATCAGCCGTTTTTTCAGGGCCAGGCTGTTGAGAGCCATGTGTACTGCGCGGTTGCACGCGTTGGGAAGCGCGGGAGACGCGACGTTTCGGCGTAACTCCCCACTGCCCAATCCCCTCACCGCCCAATCCCACTCTCCCTCGTCTCAACTTCTCCGCCGCTCCTCACCGCCGCACCGTCCCTCGGAATGGCGGGCCCTCGTCCACCGCCGTGCCGTTCCCCCCTGCGAGGACCCGCACTCCCGGTGGGTGAAGAACATCTTCGTCCAGAAGATGTCGCCGAGGAGCTACGGCGCCATTTCCATGCATCGTCGCCCATTTGTCGCCCGCGGCCATCATCGGCCGCGGCAACGGCCGCCACATCGATGGTCGGGCCATCCACAGCCTGGCCTACGGCTCCAGCGATGCGGTCGACGGCGCCGTTGGCCTTTAGGGCGCCGATGCCCGCGCCGCCGCTAGTGCCTATTCTCTTGCCCGGTAGCTCAACCGGACACTGGGCGTCGCCTCCGCCCCCGCCAGCACCTCCTGCACCGGCTGCACCGCTGACAACCGCCACGGTAAGTACTAATCGATCCAAGCTTGTCGGAAAGGTTTTGATGTTAGTATGAATACATCCTTGTAGGTCTTCAATCCCCCCTTGTAGATGCTTAATTAGTGTAGTACACGTAAGATTGTAATGTAGATGGTCCGATCTACTCGTCTGGAAGCATTTTCGTTGCTTGATTTGGGGTTTTTTGGGCCCCAAATCGACATGTTTTTCACTGTGGACTTTTTTGAGCATTTCCTCAATGTGCATGTCTTGCCTAGTTCTTCATTTTCCCGAAATCCACACATGCATAGGTTGCTAGTCTTTGTGCACAGCTTGCTTGGGCCAAGTTTGCTTGTGCACTTCTTGATTTGGGGATCCCCCCTCCCCCCCCCCCCCCCCCCCCCCCCCCCCAATTCAGATCTATGACAAAGTGTGTTACTTGCTTGTGCACTTCTGCATTGCTTGTGCTTGTGTTCATCATGTGTAGTGTTACTGCATGCGTAGGTTGCTAGGTTGTGCTTCATCGTGCATTGCTAACGAACATCGCCATCTATGAAAGGGTACCCAAGGCCGAGGTAGATGGCCCTCCTCCTGACTTTCAGCCGCTGGTGCCATTGCCCGGCGTCATTCCCTTCAACAGCAGGCTTCATAAGCCATTGTTGCCTGGGAGAGGGAAGAGGAGGCGAATGAGCTGCTCAAGATCGTGAAGGGGAAGAAGCCGAAGATCGGCCACATCCCAAGATCAGGCCTGCCTTGGCGCTTCTACGTGCAGCTGGACCGGGAAGATCTCCACATGCTCCTAATTCCAAGGGCATTCCATGCTAGCTTGAAGGAGTGGATGATGATCCCCCTTCATCGCTGCATTGCTATCGACGCCTGCAAGTTCTGCGACGAGCATGTTCAGCTCCTGACGTGGTATCGAACACGGCATATGCCACGGGTGGCTTATTAGAGGGGTAGCTATGGCGCGAGCGACGGCGTTCCGGCGGGATTATGCACGAGCACGGCGAACACGAGATGTACCCAGGTTCAGGGCCCTCGTGTGGAGGTAAAACTCCTACTTCCTGCTTGTCTGATCTATCTTTCTATATATGAGGATTACATGGTTACTCCTTGAGCTGTATAGCAATGGAGAGGATGAACTAGTGAGAGAGAATGAGCAAGGAGTTGGCTCGGGGAAAAAAATCTGCCCTCTACTTGGGCTCCAGCCTGCCTTATATAGAGGCTAGCAGGCTGGCTTACATGCGGGTCCGCTGCGGGTACATGAGAGAGAGAGTGAGTGGGGCCCTCGTGGGACCCAGCCGGCTGATCCATCTTGTCATCCGATGCCTTGGAGTATGCTCCAAGCCGAGCCGCCGTTGTTGACTTTGGTGTAGCAGGTACAGGTGCAGGTACGAGTGTAGGACTGATGGCTTGCTAGCCACGCATGTTGAGGAGCAGCCGGCCAAGGCTCCAAAGGAGCAATCGGTAATGCATGCAAGGGGCCGGCCAAGGCTCCAAAGGAGCAATCGGTAATGCATGCAAGGGGCCGGCCAGGGGCGCACGGTACTGAGATCTTGAGAGGCTGGACTTAGGCGAGCGATGGCATGGTTTTTCTACGGCGAGCCGGGGAGATTATCTTTCTTATGTGCCTTTCGCGTGTGACCCCTAGCCGGTTTCTGGCCAGCGTATCAGCTAGGTTGCGGTCTGCAGCCAAATCCGAGAGTAGGCGTCGGAGTCGGGCATGCTACTAAGCTATCGTAAGCGAGACGCATTAGCCGGCTAGCCACAGTTGTACAGAAAGTAAAGGGTGCTGAGACTGATGCGCAAAATGATGCGCAAGATGACATTGTACCATTGTAGGCCTAGATCCCACTCATTTGGCTGCTGATGCTTGTACACGAGCTCGAAACGAAAATGATAGTATAGCCCCAGCCATTGTCCATTCAATCTCGAGCCAATGGCATGCAGAAGTTATGTGGACAAGCCTGCCGGCCTGCCCCGGCAAACTATATACAATTAAGAAGCCAAAGTGGCCGGCCATTGCATAAGCGTTGTGTACTTTAGTATAAACCCGCCGCGGATAGATGCAATGTTCAAAGGCCGCGTGACGCGAAGCTCCCTCGCTCCTTCAGCGAAGCGATGGCCAGCAGCACAGCCGGCGGCGGAGAGCACCGCATCGAGGTACCGTCCGCAGCTTGCGGCGTCAGGGAAGGCAAGGCGGCCTCGCCGGAGAAGCTGCTGAACCGCTTCGTGCACTTGGTCGCGTCGTTGGAGCGGGTGGGCAACGCGCTGGGCACGCTGGCCTTCACGTGGGCGACCGTCGTCCTGCTCGGCGGCTACCCGACGGTGCTCCGTCCCAAGGGTGATTTCGTGTTTGCGACAGTTATAATCTTCCTGGAAGCCTTGAGGTATGTATGCAACTACATGTCGCACGGTAAATTCCCTTTTGGTTGCCTTCTTTTTGGACATTGCTCCCAAAATAAATTAGTAAATGAAACAAATTACACCACAAACATCCATGTTGAACAGTTGTACCTAAACAGTAGAAAAACCGGTGTAAAATATAGAAAATACAAGTAAGCACTTGGGAACAAATGCTTGGAACATATCCATCGCCGCAGGCCAGAGAGAAAATTGAAGGGAGACCTTGCAAACCGTTGAGTCGTCGATGTAGAACTGAAGAGGAAACCTCGTTAGAGTCGCCCTAGTATCCGCATGTAGTGTATGACGGGATAATAATATGACATATCGGCGAGGGCATCGCCCCAATCCACCATGATTCCATGACGGTCGGGCGCCTGTTGCCAGCCGGAACTGAGAACTTGACCCACAAAGAAGGTGCATGGGTGGGACAACCTAGTCGACAAGAGACATCGTCATCATCAGAAGGAGCAACTAGCTGGTGACGAAGATGACGAACCACCACGTCGAAGCATCCACTAGTAGAAAACAGGCCTTTAGTCCTGGTCGGAAAGGGCCTCTAGTCCCGGTTTTCCAACCGGGACTACCCAATCGAGACTAAAGGTCCCGTCCTTTAGTCCCGGTTAGTTACGAACCGGGACTAAAGGCCCCCCACGTGGGCAAAGCAGTGCGCTGGAGACCTTTCCGTTACTAAAGGGTTGCTCCAAAAACCGGGAATTTTTTAATTATATTTTCAATTCTATTCTTAATTCTATTCCGAAATTTCCCACTTAGCCACACTTAATCTCTAATTATACACTTAATTTCAGGTCAGAGTACTTATCCTGGTCAAACTTCTCATTCGGTCACCCATCCTCAAATTGCTCCAGCCCAAGCACGCTTAACTTTTGAGTTCCTTCCAAATTAGCTTTCAAATAAGAAGTTATATTTTACTGATATTAGTATCCTATCAATCAAATTAACCCTGGGTCATGATTCTGGATGGCACCCGCCGGGTTCGGGTGTGGGTTTGGCACCCCCATACCCGCACCCGCCCCTTCTCCCCGCCCCTGCCACCCGCCCCCATACCCGTTGGCGGGTACAAAGTTCAACCATACCCGCCACCCGCCGGGTATGGGGGACCCGACGGGTACCCGCTAATATTGGGGAGCAGCAGCATAGGGCCAGGAAAGGGCGGCGCGACGCAGGCGCGTGGCCGTGATGACCCACAAGTATAGGGGGTGTATCGCAGTACTTTCGATAAATAAGAGTGTCGAACCCAACGAGGAGCAGAAGGTGCTGGCAAGTAGTTTTGATCAAGAATTCACTGTAAAAGCTAGCAGACAGGTTTTCAGTAGTATTCGAAACAGCAGGTAAAAACAGTGCAAGTAAATAAACGAGCGCGGCAACAAATGCAGCGAGTGGCCCAATCCTTTTGAGTGCAAAGGACAAGCCGAGTGTGTTACTTATAAGAGACAAATGTTCCTGAGGACACATGGGAATTTCGTCAAGTGCTTTCGCTTCGTGCAACTGGTTAATCTTCATTGTTTTGATAAGTGTTGTGTGGGTGAATCTATGCTAACGCACCGCCCTTCCTAGGACTAATACGCACTTGTGATTATACCCCCTGCAAGCATCCGCGAATGCAGAAAAGTAATTAAGATAAATCTAACCACAGCTTTAAACTCTGAGACCCTACGCTCCCTCGTGCACTATCTTACTAACGGGGGTTCAGGTTTCTGTCACTCCGGCAACCCCTCAACTAGCAAGCTAGGTACACGATGCATTCCCCTAGGCCCATAAAGGTGAAGTGTCATGTAGTCGACGTTCACATGACACCACTAGAAGAATGACACCACAACTTAAATATCAAACCATTAAATATTAACGCAGCATTATTTCACTACTAACAACATGACTTCCCCATGTCCTCAAGAACTACAAACTACTCACAAGACATCATATGGATCATGATCAGAGATGATATGGCAATGAATAACAATCTGGACATGAACACTAATCCACCAAACAAACTCAATAGCATCAATAACAAGGAGTAATCAACACCGGGAGAGTCTCCCCAATGAACTAGACAAGGTACAGCCCTAGATGTTACAGCAAGATGGATGTGGAGTCGGTGGAGATGATGGTGATGGCGCAGTGGATGGTGGTGATGATGATCCCGATGAAGTCCAGCGTGATGACGATGACGATGGCGATGATTTCCCCTCTCCGGGAGGGAATTTCCCCGGCAGGATCTCCCTGCCAGAGAGCTCTTTCTCTCTCGGTGGTTTCCGTCCCGTGGAGGCGGCGGAATATTTCGTGGACGTCCCCCCGTGCTTAGGTTTTCGGGAGGCAGATATACGCGAAGAGGCAACCTGGGGGGTGGACCCAGGTGGCCACGCCATAGCTGGGCGCGGCCCACAGGCCAGCCGCGCCCAGGTGTGGCGTGGGGCCCACCTGGCTGCCTCCTTTTGGCTGCCTCCGGCATCTGACATTATAAGACCCCCAGAATTGGTTTCGTGATTTTTGGAGTTCCGCTGATATGCTGACTTGACGACGCTTTTTCCAGCAGAAACCTGACTCCGGAAGGATAATTCCCAATAATCATCAAACATGCAAAATAAGGCAAAATAACATAAGTATCATGTATTAATATGAAATATAAGGATAGATAATGACAAATTATGATATAAAATAGTGATGCAAAATGGACGTATCAACTCCCCCCAAGCTTAGACTCGCTTGTCCCCAAGCGAAAACTGAGCTCAGTAAACAAGTCCACATGTTTATGGAGTGAAGTGTCGATAATAAAGAATACGGACAAGAAGCATCAGTATTTACTC
The DNA here is from genome assembly GCA_947311845.1 of Poa pratensis. NCBI lineage: Eukaryota > Viridiplantae > Streptophyta > Magnoliopsida > Poales > Poaceae > Poa > Poa pratensis. The sequence continues at coordinate 19,130,119 of CAMZMU010000092.1, read as the reverse complement.
AGCTAAACAAGTCATTTTAAACAGCAGTCTCTACACATTCTACTTAACTTGGAACAAGTAATGGAACAACCACAAATAAAGGTACATTAAGCAAACCAATTGGATGTGGCAAACTGTGTTCTTGGTCAGAGAACAATCAACATTCTAACTTATCTTTCAAGAAGAGTCTTTATACTAGAGCTATATTGCAGAAATAGAGTTGCTCAATCATCACTGTTCCTTTCACATTCCAAAGAAAACTGTCAAAGTCATATTCTCAAAGATAAAACTTCATGTGCTCAAGCAAAGTAGACAAAACATGATAGGAAATATTATGAACTATAAATGATTGTATCTATAACAATTCGAGTGCTTGCTCGGGATAGAGGGAATAGGTTTACTGACTCAACAATAAATAAATGATAGGCCCTTCGCAGAGGGAAGCAGGGATTAAAACGTGTGCTAGAGCTTTTTAGTTCCCGAAGGCATAGAGAGTGTAAAAATATTGCTTTGAGAGGTGTATGCTATTGGTCAACAAATCAGTGGTAGAATCCTTGTCATCTTCCATACTAATTAACTTTTAGAGCGGTTCCGAGAGTTTATAGAACTGCACTTGTAACAAGCACTTATTGATGACACTCCTCCCAACCATTTCTTTCCACAAACCATGGCTTGACCGAATCCTCGGTTGCCGACCAACAATCACCGTGGAGGAGTGTCTATTTATTTATTTATTTATAGGGTGGACTAACCAGCTCTTTTAATGCAAAATAAAAGGTGGAGAAGCAGATGAAGCTGCCAATCCTTGTAAATCAGTTAGCATGGAAGATGACACATCTGCTACCACGTCCTTATGAGCTTGGTGAACAGTGACACAAAAAGGGATATAATAATAGTTTTGAATAGTTAAAGGTAGCACACGAGAAAATGTACTTGGAGTAGTGCGAACACTACATGATAGGTAGTTATGGTGGACACGAATGGAGTGCTTTGGTTCAGGGTTTTGGATGCACGAGAAGTATCTCCTCTCAGTACAAGGTTTTAGGCTAGCAAGGTTTAGTAGCAAGCACAAGAATTGAGAGAGACAAACACTTATAGATCTAATAGAACAACCATGCTATCTACTTTGTGGGCACAAAACACTTTAATTCAAGAATAATAAACTCATTGGCCAACAAAGAGGAAAACAATAGGGATAATGTTATTGCAACCAGTTCCCTCTTTTCTACTTAAGTGTAAAAAGTATTGATACTACTGACCAGTCTAAGTTTGCCACAACCAACTAAATTTACTTGCTGCACCCAAAGTGATGCCAATACTAATGTAACAAGATCAGCATATGACAAAGGACTTGCTGGCTAAAATAAAGTGTGCAGAAAGTAAAGATAAAGCTTCTCATTAATATTCCATCACAATAAACCTCACACCAACGGATACAACGATAACCAACTAAGGAGTGATACTCCACATTGCAAACTATCTCATATGATAACTTCTCTACTCATGGTACTAAGCAAAAATATAAAGATAAAGATAAAGATGGTGATACTGAAAACACCCCCCCCCAAGCTTGAAACAAGCTGGGAGTGTGTTGTTACCCATGGTGAATTACTCCCTGTCTGGTGATTGCGGTGATGATTGAGGCCCATTATTATAATTCTTCCACCAGAAAGGATTCCCATCAACAAAGGAGGACTTGGTTTCAAGGGTCCTGGCGCTGGCTCCCAGACTCATGCGATGAAACCTGGTTTCATACTCAAAATTTTGATTCTGCAGGTCATAAATTTGGGCCTGCAACTTTGTGGTGGACTGATGGAGCAGGAAGATATCATCCCATAACCTAGAGGTCTCCTCTTGGTGTTTATCCCTGAGCTCGGAGATGATCTTGTGATTGGCTTCTACACCACGCTCTATCATCTTCTGGTACCTAAAAACTTCATGTTCCACTTCTTCTAGCCTGGCCATGACATCTCCCTCCTTCTTCGGTCCTCGAACATCTTCTTGCACCATGACACCGTCAACCTTGCGCAACTCCTGTGGGTGCCTCTTCACCTCAGCCATGTATGGGTTGACGCTCCCCTTGAGAGGTTTGCCCTTCGGAGCTCCGGAAGAAGACATGGTGGATCTAAATCTTGATAGGAAACCTGACAGAAACTGCTCGAAAACAAACGCAACAAAAACACGAGATACGGACCTCGGGAGATCCGGGTAAATATATAGCGGAAAATAACGCGTGAAAAGGAAGCACAGGGCGAAGCGGAGTCGGAGGGGGTCTCCGAGGCGACCACGCCATAGCTGGGCGCGGCCCAGGTGGGGCCCGCGCCCTGCTGTGGCGTGGTGCCCTCGGGCACCTCCTCCGGCACTTATTCGTCTTGATATTTCCAAAATTGTATAAAAATAACTAATATAAAAGTTTCGAAGTAAAACGCGGACTTTTTCTTACCGAAACTCATACCTACTTCAAATCAGACTCTGCAGTTTCCTGTTTCTGAGTTTTAATAAATTCCTCCGGAGATACCATTTGAATAATATCAACATTTTCATTATAAGATTCTCCAGAAATATAATGTTTAAGTCTCTGCCCATTAACAACTTGAGGTTTGTCACCGTCAAGTGAATTAATTTTTATTGCACCAGAACGATAAACTTCTTCCACAATGTAAGGTCCTTCCCATTTTGAGAGTAATTTTCCTGCAAAAAATCTGAGACGAGACCTATACAATAAAACTTTATCACCTATGCAAAATTCTCTTTTTAAAATTCTCTTGTCATGCCATCTCTTAACTTTCTCTTTGAAAAGTTTAGCATTTTCATATGCTTCACTTCTCCATTCATCTAGAGAGCTTAACTCTAGCAACCTTTTCTCACCAGCTAATTTGAAATCTCTATTAAGCTCTTTGATTGCCCAATAGGCCTTGTGTTCTAATTCTAGAGGTAAATGACAAGCTTTTCCATAAACCATTTTATAAGGAGACATGCCCATAGGATTTTTATATGCTGTTCTATAAGCCCACAAAGCATCATTAAGCTTTCTAGCCCAATTCTTTCTAGACCTATTGACAGTCTTTTGCAAAATCAACTTAATTTCTCTATTTGATAACTCTACTTGACCACTAGTTTGAGGATGATACGGTGAAGCAATTCTGTGATTGACACCATATTTAGCAAGAGTTTTTCTAAAACCACCATGAATAAAGTGTGAACCACCATCAGTCATGAGATATCTAGGCACACCAAACCTCGAGAAAATAACATCCTTAAGCATTTTTAAGGAAGTCTTACCATCAGCACTAGAGGTTGGTATAGCCTCTACCCACTTAGTAACATAATCAACAGCAACTAGAATATGAGTATAACCATCTGAAGCGGGAAAAGGACCCATAAAGTCAAATCCCCAACAATCAAAAGGTTCAATAACAAGAGAATAATTCATAGGCATCTCATTACGTCTACTAATATTCCCAACTCTCTGACATTGATCACAGGTCAAAACAAATTTTCTTGCATCTTTAAAAAGAGTAGGCCAATAAAAACCTGATTGTAGAACCTTTTGTGCAGTTCTGTCTCCGGCGTGATGTCCTCCATAAGCACTACCATGGCATTTATCCAATATTTCCTTCTGCTCATGCTCTGGAACACATCTTCTCATAATACCATCAACTCCTTCTCTATATAAATGTGGGTCATCCCAAAAATAATGCCTCAAGTCACAGAAGAATTTCCTCCTTTGCTGATAAGTAAAAGTTGGAGGCAAATACTTGGCAACAATAAAGTTAGCATAATCAGCATACCAGGGACAATCATTCGAATTTACCTTTATAGAAGCCAACTGCTCATTTCGAAAATTGTCATCAACAGGAATAGGATCATGCATTATATTTTCTAATCTAGACAGATTATCAGCAACAGGATTTTCAGCACCTTTTCTATCAACAATATGCAAATCGAACTCTTGTAACAGGAGAACCCATCTAATAAGTCTAGGCTTAGCATCCTTCTTATCCATAAGGTATTTAATAGCAGCATGATCAGTATGAATAGTTACCTTAGAATCAACAATATAAGGTCTAAACTTATCACAAGCAAACACTACTGCTAAAAATTCCTTCTCAGTAGTAGCATAATTCTTTTGAGCTGCATCAAGAGTCTTACTAGCATAATGAATAACATTTAACTTTTTATCTACTCGCTGTCCTAAAACAGCACCTACAGCAAAATCACTAGCATCACACATAATTTCAAATGGTAAAGTCCAGTCTGGTGGTTGAACAATAGGAGCAGTTATTAAAGCCTTCTTCAAAATTTCGAATGCCTCTTTACACTCGTCATCAAAAACAAATGGAACATCCTTTTGAAGAAGATTGGTAAGTGGCTTTGAAATTTTAGAGAAATCTTTAATAAACCTTCTATAAAAACCAGCATGACCAAGAACACTACGAATACCTTTCACATCTCGGGGGCATGGCATTTTCTCAATTGCTTCCACTTTAGCTCTATCAACTTCAATACCTCTTTCAGAAATTTTATGCCCAAGAACAATGCCTTCATTAACCATAAAATGGCATTTCTCCCAATTAAGAACAAGATTGGTTTCTTCACATCTCTGCAAAACTTTGTCAAGATTGTGCAAACAGTTATCAAAAGAAGTTCCATAGACGGAGAAATCGTCCATGAAGACTTCCACAATTTCTTCACAAAAACCGTGAAAAATAGCAGACATGCATCTCTGAAAAGTAGCAGGAGCATTACATAAACCAAAAGGCATACGTCTATAAGCATAAGTACCATAAGGACAGGTAAAAGTGGTTTTCTCCTGATCTTCCTTTCTAACAGCTATTTGGGAAAAACCAGAATAACCATCAAGGAAACAAAAATGAGTTTTCTTAGACAACCTTTCTAACATCTGATCAATAAAAGGCAAAGGATAATGATCTTTCTTAGTAACCTTATTGACCTTACGAAAATCAATGCACATTCTATAACCAACTACAACTCTCTGAGGAATAAGCTCATCATTTTCATTAGGCACAACAGTTATTCCTCCTTTCTTAGGAACACAATGAACAGGACTAACCCATCTACTATCAGCAATAGGATAAATTATACCTGCTTCAAGAAGTTTTAATACCTCATTTCTTACCACTTCCTTCATCTTAGGAATTAAACGACGTTGATGCTCAACAACAGGCTTGGCATCAGGCTCAATATTAATAGCATGCTGACATATAGCAGGAGAAATCCCTTTTAAATCATCAAGAGTATAGCCCATTGCGCCTCTATGTTTCTTCAGAACTTGCAATAATTTTGCTTCTTCATCTCCTGAAAGTTTAGAACTAATAATAACAGGATATATTTTCTTATCATCAATATGAACATACTTAAGATTATCAGGTAAAGGCTTAAGATCAAAAACAGGGTCTTCTTTAGGAGGGGGCGCAATTCCCAGGTCCTCCACAGGTAAATCATGCCTAAGCATTTGAGGTTGACGCAGAAAGATGTCGTCAATCTCCCTTCTTTCTTCTGCAAAAACTTCACTTTCGTGGTCTTCCAAAAATTGCTGCAAAGCATTGTTAGGACCAACAGCAATAGAAGCAAGCTGTTCAACTTGAAAGTTCTCATTAGGCATTTCAGGTTCATAATGATTCTTAGCAAATTTTGAAAAATTAAACTCATAAGACTCTCCATCGAATCTAGTAAATTTCTCTTTTTGACAGTCAATAATAGCACCACAAGTATTCAGGAAAGGTCTACCAAAAATAATAGGACAAGAGTCACTAGCAGCAGAACCGAGAACTAAGAAATCAGCAGGGTATTTAGTCTTACCACATAAAACTTCAACATCTCTGACAATGCCAACTGGACAGATAGTTTCCCTATTAGCAAGCTGAATAACCACATCAATATCTTCCAATTCGCAAGGATCAATTTCCTTCCTGATTTCCTTGTAGAGAGCATAAGGGATAGCGCTGGAACTAGCACCAATATCACAGAGACCATAATAACAATGCTCACCTATTTTAACAGAAAGCACAGGAACACTAGGCTTTCGAGCTCTTTTAGGATGTGTAACCATGTTAGAAGCTTCTTCACAAAACACAATATGACCTCCTTCTACATTTTCAGTTACAAGTTCCTTAACCATAGCTACTTCATGTTCTACACTAATTTGCTCATCAGGTTCCCTAGGTTTACGTTCACTTTTGCTAACCACACTAGCCAAAATAGAGTGTTCTTTTACTTTAACAGGAAAAGGTATTTTTTCAATATAGGGTTCTGGTATAATGCGATCAACAGTTTGAACTTCAACATTTTTAGCAAGAGCAAATTAGCATTATCTTCATAAGGTTCATGATACTTTTCCCAACCTTGTCTAGGAATATCGAGATACGAGGCAAAGGCCTTAAAGTAATTAACAACAACTTGAGAATCAAGACCATAAGTAGCATTAAAATTACGAAAACTATCAGTCTCCATAAAGGATTTAATGCATTCGAAATCATAATTTATACCTGACTCCCTACCTTTGTCGTTCTCCCATCCTTCAGTATTTTCCTGGATACGATCAAGAAGATCCCATTTATCTTCATCCTTCATACGAGTGAATGACCAAGAACAAGAAGTGTCCAATAAATCTTTATCATGATAGGAAAGTCTTGCATAAAAGTTATTGATGACAATATTACTTGGAATCCCATGAACAGGGCATTTGAGCATTAATAATTTCAATCTCCCCCAAGCTTGGGCAATACTTTCTCCCTCATAAGGCCAAAAAGTGAATATAGAATTCCGATCCTTATGAATCTCACTTGGAGGATAAAACTTGTAATAAAAGAGAGGGACAATTTCAGCCCAGCTCAATGAAGGACCATTCTTCAGCAGACTATACCATTCAGCAGCTCTGCCATCCAGCGACAGAGTAAATAATTTCCTTTTAATAATGTCCATCGAAATACCTGCACACTTGAACAAACCGCATAGTTCATGTATATAAAGCAAATGATTACCAGGATGAACAGTTCCATCATAGCGGTTATCCATAATACGTCCAACAATTTTCGTAGGTATTTTAAATGGAACAATCTCAGCAGATGGAGGATCATCTACTACCGTAGCAGTGGTAGTAGTCCTCCCAAACAGCGAACCAAATGGATTTGACTCCATAACAGTCATTACAGTAAATAATTTCCTTACCAATTTCCTTACCAATAGCGCTTCACTCCCCGGCAACGGCGCCAGAAAATAGTCTTGATGACCCACAAGTATAGGGGGTGTATCGCAGTACTTTCGATAAATAAGAGTGTCGAACCCAACGAGGAGCAGAAGGTGCTGGCAAGTAGTTTTGATCAAGAATTCACTGTAAAAGCTAGCAGACAGGTTTTCAGTAGTATTCGAAACAGCAGGTAAAAACAGTGCAAGTAAATAAACGAGCGCGGCAACAAATGCAGCGAGTGGCCCAATCCTTTTGAGTGCAAAGGACAAGCCGAGTGTGTTACTTATAAGAGACAAATGTTCCTGAGGACACATGGGAATTTCGTCAAGTGCTTTCGCTTCGTGCAACTGGTTAATCTTCATTGTTTTGATAAGTGTTGTGTGGGTGAATCTATGCTAACGCACCGCCCTTCCTAGGACTAATACGCACTTGTGATTATACCCCCTGCAAGCATCCGCGAATGCAGAAAAGTAATTAAGATAAATCTAACCACAGCTTTAAACTCTGAGACCCTACGCTCCCTCGTGCACTATCTTACTAACGGGGGTTCAGGTTTCTGTCACTCCGGCAACCCCTCAACTAGCAAGCTAGGTACACGATGCATTCCCCTAGGCCCATAAAGGTGAAGTGTCATGTAGTCGACGTTCACATGACACCACTAGAAGAATGACACCACAACTTAAATATCAAACCATTAAATATTAACGCAGCATTATTTCACTACTAACAACATGACTTCCCCATGTCCTCAAGAACTACAAACTACTCACAAGACATCATATGGATCATGATCAGAGATGATATGGCAATGAATAACAATCTGGACATGAACACTAATCCACCAAACAAACTCAATAGCATCAATAACAAGGAGTAATCAACACCGGGAGAGTCTCCCCAATGAACTAGACAAGGTACAGCCCTAGATGTTACAGCAAGATGGATGTGGAGTCGGTGGAGATGATGGTGATGGCGCAGTGGATGGTGGTGATGATGATCCCGATGAAGTCCAGCGTGATGACGATGACGATGGCGATGATTTCCCCTCTCCGGGAGGGAATTTCCCCGGCAGGATCTCCCTGCCAGAGAGCTCTTTCTCTCTCGGTGGTTTCCGTCCCGTGGAGGCGGCGGAATATTTCGTGGACGTCCCCCCGTGCTTAGGTTTTCGGGAGGCAGATATACGCGAAGAGGCAACCTGGGGGGTGGACCCAGGTGGCCACGCCATAGCTGGGCGCGGCCCACAGGCCAGCCGCGCCCAGGTGTGGCGTGGGGCCCACCTGGCCCACCTGGCTGCCTCCTTTTGGCTGCCTCCGGCATCTGACATTATAAGACCCCCAGAATTGGTTTCGTGATTTTTGGAGTTCCGCTGATATGCTGACTTGACGACGCTTTTTCCAGCAGAAACCTGACTCCGGAAGGATAATTCCCAATAATCATCAAACATGCAAAATAAGGCAAAATAACATAAGTATCATGTATTAATATGAAATATAAGGATAGATAATGACAAATTATGATATAAAATAGTGATGCAAAATGGACGTATCAGGCCGCACAGGGACGGCGGCGCAGGCCGGCAGGCGGCAGTGAAACGCACGGGCGACGGCGCAGGGCGCAGGAGCGGAGTGCGCCACAAGGGAGGAGGGTGACCGGCGGCGCAGAGGCGGAGGGAGGCCAGTGGCGCAGGGGCGGCCGGCGGCGCAGGGCGCTGAGGCGACCGCGCAGGACGACATGAGCGAAGGGGAGGAAACATGTGTGGGTTTCCTCGTTTCCACGCGTGGATCGATCTGTTCTGCTCGCGTGGGTATGGATAAGAAACGTGGTGGTCGGATGGTGTGGCTGGGTCGGTGGGAGGAAAAGGGAGTTTGAATTTCTTTTCCCTCGCTGACAGGTGGGGTCGCGGGTATGCGGGTTGGCGGGTACGGGTTTGGCATCCCCATACTCGCCTCCGCTAGACCCGGCGGGTTTAGAATTTTCCCACTAAGCAGCCCCGCGGGTTTTTTTCTATACCAAATCCTCCCCATTTGAGGCGGGTTCCCGTCGGGTTTGCGGGTATCGGGTACCCATTGCCATCCGTAGTCATGATGTTACACTTTTTTATTGTTTAAATTTTCAAAATTTATTTGATTAAATAACAATGATTATGTAATAATATTTTTTGAATAAATAACAATGATTATGGAATAATATTTTTTGAATAAATAACAGTGATTATGTAATAATATTTAATATGGCATAATTCATATCTTTAAATCCGTAAATCGAATTTGACAAATAAAATGTCTAAATCAATTAAAAAATGAGAGGAATTCAAATATGCCATCCATATCATCTTTTGCGTCACAGAACTATCAATAAACTTGCTATCATGTATAAACATTTATAAGTTTTAAGTCAAATGACCAAGTTATAACCATTTCCACGGCATAGTTTGTGATAAAGTTCTCATATTCGATTAATATGTGTATCTTGGTATTGGAAAAAATAGTTCCGAAGGGATTTTTGAAATTATTTTTATAAATATCATTTTCCTTTTTCTAAGTTGCAAAAATGACTTTTTTTGTGAACCAAGTTCAAAAATATGGTGCAAAATGGCACCCATCTAATTCTCATAAATAGTAGTCCACATTTGATAGATAATCTCCAAGTATTAGGAATTTTCTTGATTTTTATCTAATTTCACCTAGTTTTAAATGAGTTTATGCTAATTTTTCGAAAGTAATCCAAATTTGAACTACAAGTATTTGATAGGTTGGTCTGAATTTTTTTTAAATCATTTTAACATACACAAGTAGTGGTTATATCACAAAAATATCGATATTTTTAGAGAATTTGATCTCTTTTGATGAATAGTCATGTTGGCCATTTTGATCTTTTTTGAAAGAAATCAAATAAAGTAAAAAAACCCTCAAAAAAAGATATCCTCTGGCATGGAGTCCTTTATGTGTACTACTTGCTATGAAAAATGATAAACTTGATTTTTGACAAATTGTTCAAAAACAATCTTCAACAAAAGGTCTATCATGTATAACCATGTATAAGTTTCAAGCAAAATGATCAAGTTATGGCAATTCCCACTGCATAGTTTGTGATAAATTTCTCATATTCTACAAATAGGTGTATCTTGTTATAGGAAGCAATGCTTCCGAAGGGATTTTTCATATTATTTTTATAAATATCATTTCCCGTTTTCTAAGTGGCAAAAATGATTTTTTTGTGAACCAACTACAAAAAATATGGTGCCAAATGGCACCCATCTAATTCTCACAAAGAGTAGTCAACATTTGATTGATAATCCCCAAGTATTAGGAATTTGCATGATTTCTATCTAATTTCGCCTAGTTAAATGAGTTTATGCTGATTTTCCGAAAGTAATCCAAATTTGAACTATAAGTATTTGATAGTTTGGTTTGAAATTTTTTAAAAATCATTTTAAGATACACAACTAGGGGTTATATCACAGAAATATCGATAGTTTTACATAATTTAAACCTCTTCTGATGAATAGTCATGGTGGCCATTTTGACCGTTTTTTTTAAGAAATCAAATAAAGTGAAAAAAAACTCAAAAAAATATCCTATGGCATGGAGTCCTTTTATGTGTACTAGTTGCTATGAAAAATGATAAACTTGATTTTTGACAAATTGTTCAAAATCAATCTTCACGAAAAGACCTATCATGTATAAACATATATAAGTTTCAAGCCAAATGACCAAGTTATAACCATTCCCACGGCATAGTTTGTGATAAAGTTCTCATATTCGACAAAAAGGTGTATCTTGGTATAGGAAACAATGGTTTCGAAGGGATTTTTCAAATTAATTTTATAAATATCATTTTCCTTTTTCTAACTGGCAAAAATGACTTTTTTGTGAACCAAGTACAAAATATATGGTGCAAAATGGCACCCATCTAATTCTCACAAAGAGTAGTCCACATTTGATGGATAATCCCCAAGTATTAGGAATTTTCTTGATTTCTATCTAATTTCGCCTAGTTAAATGAGTTTATGTTGATTTTTCCGAAAGTAGTCCAAATTTGAACTACAAGTGTTTGATAGTTTGCTCTGATTTTTTATAAAATCATTTTAAGATATACAACTAGTGGTTATATCACAGAAACATCGATAGTTTTAGAAAAATCAAATGAGTCATGGAGGCCATTTTGACCTTTTTTGAAAAAAAATCAAATAAAGTAAAAAAAAAACCTCTAAAAAAGAATGGCACCCATCTAATTTCACAGAGTAATCCACATTTTGTGAATAATCCCCAAATATTAGTAATTTTCTTGATTTCAACCTAATTTCGCCTAGTTAAATAAGTTTATGCCGATTTTTTGAAAATGATTTTGCCTAGTTAAATGAGTTTTTGTGATGCAAAAGATGATATAGTTGTCATATTTGGATTCCCCTCATTTTTCTAATCGATTTAGATATTTTATTTATTAAATTTCGATTTACGGATTAAAAAATATGAATTATTACATATTCAATGAAAAATAGAAAAAATGAAAAACACGACGGCTTTAGACCTGGTTGGTGTCTCCAACCGGGACTAAAGGTCTATCTTTACTCCCGGTTGGTGTCCCGTTTGACTCGGGACTGAAGCCGTGCAGCGTCCTAGCCGTTGGAACCGGGACTAATGCTCACATTAGTCCCGGTTCCAAACATGGCCGGGACTAAAACTCCGAACGGAAGACCTATTTTCTCTACTAGTAATCTGTCCAATGCTGAACAACGTTGATTTGCCCATTGACACTGTCCAACACGCCATCGAGAAAGGGATGAGTCGGCAATTCCTTATTTGATGCGTCCTACCACCCCCATAAAAAAAGGTATTCCTGAGTCATGCCTTTCTATAGTACCATCCTTAGAGAATACCTTATTTGCTTCTCCAGAAATAAATTCCCCAAAATAGTTTTAACCTTCCATATGATAATACCCCAGCATTTTTTTCATGAAATTCACATCAGACACAGGTGCAGTATTCAACTTCATAGTCTTGACCACTCCCTCGTTTTCTTCCAATGAAATAGGCCTGGACATCAACCGATTACCTTCAAAGTTGACCCTCCGCTCAGAGTTCCAGATATCAAAGAAAGTTCTAGATCCCCTCTATCTTCTCTCCTGAAAAGCTTAATGTGAAACTCGTAAATGTGATCTCTCCCCCGAAATAATTCCCTGGTCACTCTCCAAATTTGTAATCTGACACTTCTTTCGTCTTCCATTGGCTACAACATGGAAGTATGAGGTGTCTGCATCTCCCCCCTGCAGCCATTGCATGTGCCCTCTTTGTTTCCAGTATGCCTCATCCGATAAATAAAAGACATGTGATGTGCAAGTTGATTTTGAGTAGCCTTGTATGAAAACATCCAACGCTCCTTCAATTTCTATGGGAACAACCTGCCTCCACAGATATACCTCCATGCATTAGAGCAACTCTAGCAGATACCAGAAAATTCGGTACCGGATATTATTGGGTTGCGGTAAAAACTTTAAAATTTCCGTAACCTTACTGCCAGGATCTATTCTATGAAGATATGCTGCACCCCATAATGCTAGATCAAGAATACTTACAAACACAGTTACAGAAGATCTTGTGTTTGTCGAAATAGATGTTGGTGAAGCCAGATGAAGAATCTCACATCCATACCGGGAGGTGAGATTGTTGCCGGTTCGTCGTCGATGAACTACTTGCGCAGCCCGCTCTAACAGTATCCACACGTATGCTGCGCCAACCCGCCAAGTACGTTTACCGCCTAGAGCTACTAGCACCGACGAAGAGAGACTGCCTTTCGGCGTAGTCTAGGCGGTACATCTAATCGGGCTTGATTAGATCTATATGAGACTAGAGAGATCTAATTCCCAACACATAAGATCTACTAGAGAGAGATTAGATCAAAGTCTAATTAGAGCATCGTCTAATTGCACAATATCAAGAGAGGAACTTGTGCAAGTCAATTGGATGTGTTCTCCTTGTGGGAGGGGGTGGAGTATATAAAGGGGAGCAAGGAGAGGAGGTGCTTGGGGAAGGGGAAAACCCCTCCCCTTGGTGCGCCGGCCCTAGGGAGGCCGGCCCCTCTCCTAAGTCGGTTTGGGAGAGGAGTCCTTGTCCAACAAGGACTCCCTCCCTTCCCTTTCATCTTTTTGCCTTTTCCCTTTATTCCTTTCCTTATTCAATTCAAACTCCTTTAAATCTCCAAATTAAACAAGGAATGAGAGGGGGAGGAGTTGGTGCGCCGGCCAGGAGGGTGGGGCCCAGCCGTCCGACCCGCACCAGGTGCGGTTCGGCCCCTGGGGCTCCCCCCTTCTTCCTCTGGCACTCCCCCTCCCCCCTTCATGATAAACCTCCAAAACTCGTCAGGAACCAAATATACTATTTAGATAAAATCATTGACTCTATCCACTGATGTCGGAAACACTTCCCGGCATCCCGGAACATCTCATGTTCACCATATTTCTCTCTCGGGAAATTCTGCCCTATACCGGCATTATTTCCCTCTCATGATAACTTCACCGGAACACCTCCGAATCACTCCGGAGTTGTTCCTGTGACATCGGAGGAAATCCGACAACTTCTCACAACCACAAAACTACATCTTTATTCTCTCAATAAAAGGTTAACTCACAGCTTAAGTGTGTGACCCGAAAGGTTCGGTAAACACAAAGACATGTCCTAGAACTTACCAGGCAATAACCAGCATTGGGACCTAGACGGCCGTACTGCCTCCCGTGTGTTCACGAGTGAACGACAGAACCTGTGTGTTACTCATTACGCTAATCCTCTTACATAGACGATACCAATGATATCTCGAGATTGAGACAATGTGCTCTAGTGTGATCAAACCATTCGATCATAACACATATAATTCTCGTACCAATATCATTCTCTTTTCTCATTCCGTATTTTCATTGTCCCGTGATTAATCACGATGTGTCTGGCCAGATGATTGGGTGACAATAATAATACTGAGATGGCCTAGAGGATGTATCTCTCCATCATCTGGAGGAGTAAGTGTCATTCTTGAATAATCTTTGTTCCAATACATTATTCTACTCCACACCCAAAAGTCACCGTTTGGTCCCAGTTACGACAAGACGTTAGGTGACAATCAAAACATGAGTGTCGAATAAGCGGTCACCAGATATTCTAAGGGCAAAGGAATACAGCTAATGAAAACAAAACATATGATCAATTGCTACCTTCATCGTTGACGATTAGTCTCTTAGCAAGATCATACAGTGGGTCGGTTCAGTACTATTATCATTCCGATAGCAAACTCTCATAGTTGTGTGACTTATACAAAGTCCATGGTCAGGAAAACATGATCATCAAACAACAAGATAGGCTAGTCTTAGAGACGAGACCAGGAACGCTTTTACTTGTTCGTATCTCTACACCTGTATTGGAGGTTTTCCTCTTGAACACGTTGTATTTGATATTCAAGTGCCCAATACAGTTATAGCATAAAGATATAAATATTAATAATAAACTTGGAGATAAATAATAACTAAATATTATTGTCTCTAGGGCATATCTCCAACAGATATATCTTTTCCGGTTCCCCGGATAATGATTATCCGTATGAGTTCATCTCCGACAGAACAGTAACAGCAAAATGGATCCGGATATTCAAACTGATGACGAGAGAGGAGTTCGCGCGTTAATTTTACATATGAACTTGACTAGATATTGCAGTAGAACTGAAATTAAACTAGACTAGATGTGAAATTAAACTAGACTACGAACTGAAATTACACTAGAAACCCTAGATCTACGGCGAGCTTCCGGTGGCGAACTTCTACGGCGGCGAGCTTCTATGGAGGCGTCGGCGATCTCCTCTCCGGCGTCGACATCGGCGTCGACCTATGGGTCGATGTCGCGCTCCTCCTTCTCGGCGGGGACAAGCAGCGCACGCGAGCTCCTGCTCGTCGACCGCCGCTATCAGGCGCTCGCCGGCACCAGTAGCTCCGGCCTCCAACGCCATCGTCGCATCCCTGACCTACTCCTCGGCTATGCGGACGCGCGACCACGCCGGCAGAACTGTGTCGGTGAAGCGGTCGCAGCGCTGGCCGAGGGTCACGTGAGCGTGGACCGTCGGAATGGGAGGCTCCTCTGGCAGATCCTCGAAGTCGTCCGCCGGCTCCTCCCTCTTCCTCCTCCGGCTGCCGGAGGAGCTGCCCTCCCCGAAGTCACGCGGCAGGAGCCCCACCCACCAGCGGGACTTGTACGAGCCGCGCAAGCACGAGGCATTCGGGAGACGCTCGGCCGCCTCCCACGCCGCCTTCTCGGCCGCCCTCCTCACCACCTCGTCTTACGGCGGCTCCCGGCCACCTCTGCCCCCTCCACGCCCGCCGGAGCTGCGCAGGCTCGAGTCGGCCATCGATCTGTAGGTGGAAAGTGGGGAGGAGGCGAGATGCGGCGTGGATTGCTCGCCGGAGATGGGAGAGGGTCGCGGCGGAGCAGTGCTGGGTGCGGCGGAGGGGTGCGGTTTTGGTACCGAATCGACCCCTCCGCCCCGGTTATATAATGTACCAGGCGCCTCTTATCCGAGGGCCCGAATAAATTTTTCCAGGTCGGCATGTTTTCCTGTTTCTGATCGGACCAAAAAAGTAGCCCGTATCCCAAATCGGCCGGACATTTCCGGGCCGAGCGGCTTAACCGGTATCTGCTAGAGTTGCTCATAACAAGACATTCAAGCATTGCTTCTTTTGATTCTAGAAACACAATTTGGTAAGGTGAGGGTTAGAGATGACGCGTGCACCATCAGCGAACAAAAATTCACATCCTTGAAGACAAAGACTAGGATGGTGCAATTAAAGCTACATAATCACCAAGTTTGCACCGACCAAAACTGCAATAAAAAGAAGAAAGACTACACTAATCTTTTTTTGATAAAGGGATTTATTACACCCGACCTCTGCATAACATGTATGCACATAGCCGTAATCCAAAAGTTCGAAAAAAGAAATAAAAGGAGCACTAGATGAATAACAATCATGTAGAGGTAAAACGTCAAACCCTATGGAGTACCAATCCGCCGATCAAGCGACCATCCATATTGGATAAAAATAACCCTCGTCACCTCTTCCAGTCGTGCACATGCCTCCATAAAGAGGTCTCAATACCCTGCCCGTTGTAATGTGGACCATGAACGGAGAATACTTGTGCACCGGTAGAGTATCTGCAAACGAGAAAAATCGTTATCAATGAAAAGCTTGTCATTTCTACATAGACAAAGCGAACATATAACGGCTATCGCTCCCACCCTAATAAAAGTTCTAAACTTTTTATCAATCTCATGTAACCAATTGCCAAATACATTTGCAACGGACTTGGGTGGATACAAGCTAGAATCTATCTGGATAGATGATCAAATAGAACGTGCAAAACTAAACTCGAAAAATAAGTGTTGTATTATCTCCTGTTGTGGACAAAACTACACTAATCTAAGCCGACATGGAAAAGCAAGAACTAAACTATCTTGTAGTTGGTCGCAGTACCTTGCACTTGGCCGCCTTAAACTCTGCTTCACGTCATTTCTAGACATACCAGCCAAATAAGAAGGCACAGAGAGATAAAATATCAACTCCGATAATGTATATATATTTTAGATAAAAGTCGTCAAATGTCCGACTTTAAATTATTAAATACACATACGGCTAGAGTTATTACATGGTGCTGAGTAAATCAGCTTACATGAAAATGAGCAAGAAGCCAACAAAAAGATAGAACAAGACACACCGCTTGAAAATGCTCCAAGTCCTCATAAGCCGCAAGGATCGTAGACCATAGATGAAGCAAATGCGAGATCTTGATGTCGGAGAAGCTGAGCCTCTGAGTCATGCCTAGGGTCAACAACAACACAGGCTTCCCGTGGTCGATCCACCATATGTGTCCAATTCCGAAGAGGGACCCTGTCGCCTCGCTCTCTCTCGAAGAGCACCGTAGCTTCGGAAGTTAGAGAAGTTTACCCAAGAGCACAGGTGGAAAGGAGACAGCAAGGCTGCCAAGGCAGGTAAGCCTGTTCACGGTTTGGTTCTGAACCGGTCAAACCGTCGAACCAAACCAGACCAAACCAGTTTCACGGTTTGTGTAATGGCTGGGTTCAAACCGGGTAAAACCGTGGAACCGTGGAACCTCGTGCGAGCCGTAGACAGGGACGGCATATGGAGCTCGTCGATGCGCTCGTGTCCACGTTGCGGCACTCCGACTCCGACGCCGCGTCTCGGGCGTGCGCGGCCGTGCTTCTCGCGGATGTGACGGCGGCCATGGCGTCGAGCAGAGCGACGTCACTCCCAGAGCAGGTGTTCGTCGAGACTGTGCGGCTGCTAAGCGACGAGGACGGTGGTGCCTCGGCCGCGACGACCTCAGCGCCAGCGACCAAGGCGGCGTTGCGTGTTCTCGCCGGGCCGACGTCGCACACGCGGAGGAAGGCGAGCCGGCTTGGCCTTCTGCCCAAGCCGCGGACGGGCAAGGAGGAGCCGCAGCTTCCAGCTTCAGCAAGCGCCATGGCCTCCGCCATCGATCTGAAACTCTGAATTTAACTGAAGATTTGCGAAAGAAAAGTTGGGCGGCTGAATAAATTTGGTGCAACCGGAGCTACACGGTGAAGCTTGATCGATCGATGGCTAGCTAAAGAGCAGTGCCAGCAGCTTGAGGAGGACGCCGTGTGCAGCTCCGGTGGCGGTGGACGCGGTGCTGCACGCGCGAGGCTGCTAGTGCCTCGTTCAGGACGCCGTCGGTAGCTCCCACAACGGTGGACGGGGTGCTAGACGCGCCGAATCAACGTACACTGGGCGCCGGCAGAGCACGCGGTTTGAAACCGTCAGAACCAGGTAACCCGGCTAAACCACACCGTCCCAAACCGTTAATTTCGTGCTGGTCCCGCGAAACCGCGTTAAACCAGTTAACCCGTGTTTGCACAGGCTTAAAGGCAGGGTAGATGAAAGAACACTACCATCCTATCCTATCGGAGCCAGCACAACATCGCGAAGACCACTGTCGACGACTTCCCACAAACCACCCCAGCAACCGGCACACACGAGCTGAAGGGAACGACGCTAAAGCCTCATCGCCGCCCATCCACGAACGGACCAACGGTTTTCACATGGACCCTTGGCGACGCCCCCAACAAGGAATACGAGAACATCGCCGTCCCTGACACCAGCAACCACCGAGCAAGGTTGTCGCTTGGGTACCATGACCAATATCCAAAGTTCCAAGCACACTGGCCACAAGAGGGTGACATGAACAGACGATACACCTTGATCTGATTGGGAGCACGAAGGCCCGACCACAACCGACTCACGTTGAACGCCTCACCGCCCTCCCGGTCGAGGTAGCCGTCCAACACAACAAGTTGCAAAACCTACCCTTGCCAACCTCGCTCACCGCCGATCCGGCTCCTCCAAAATCCTGTGTCCATGCCTTTCGCCTGCTAGAGCCTAGAGACCCCGGATGAGTGGCAACTGGCAGCCCGTAGCACCAAGCCTGAGGGATCTGGACATCCCAACCAGATCCACACGCATCTTCTCGGGCCACCGGACACCGGTGAAAACGGACGCACCCTCGCGTCCATCCTCGACCAGCAAGGTCTGAGAAGCCTGGGAACTCGGGCAAACGGCCACACATCACCATGGACGAACCTCACCAGATCAGATCTAAGGGCGGACACCATAGGGAAGAGGAGCAGGAGAAGGGAAGAAGAGGTGCCTCGACAATATACGCGGAAGCATAACTTTATAGCTTTTCATGTTAGGATTGTATGTCTTCTCATTATGGATTATATGTTATCCTCTGGTTAACTATACCATATAAATGTATATACTTCAGGATGTTCAGCCGCGGCAACAAGCTAGATTACCAATTGTTTTTCCGTACGAGAGGTGCTTTCAGATCTCTGGGCTGGAATGGGCTGATATGGATGGTATGTTCTACTAATGCACTAATGAATGCACTGGTGTATGCATTGATCATACGGACTACAATATCATTTATTTTATTTGCCATCCTTGTGACTGGCCCATTTATGTGTCTAAGAGCTCCAAAACAAGTTATACCCAACACGCTACGCCGTGCGGTATCATTATGGAGTCCAATGATTGCAATTATATTGGTTCACCCCCCTACATATTATACCATGGCCCCCTTGGATGAATATATGAGTTACCATGCAGACAGTTTTAACATGCACACAGTGTTCGTCATTCACAAACCCAGTGTTACCATGCAGACAGTGTACCTGATACTACTTATTTCCGTGCTCCTACTGATAATCAGCAGGTTACAGTTCCCAAGTATCATCAAACTAGTAGACTGGGCTCTTGGCAGGAAAATAGTGTTTTGGCGTCCAGTTATTCTGAACATGAGCATGGTTGCAGCAATAGTGATGTTCATTTCCACTTTCAATATCTCATATAAACTGACTTTTATCACACTCGACATATTGGTTATGTTGGTAGTGTCGTTAGGCAACCTTCAGATTCCAGCGGCAGTATTACGCATTGTGGTGGCACGAGTTTATGGCATCCCTAAAGTAAAAGGCCACTATGGTGCTCATGGTGACGAGGCAAACCCTGGGAACATGACAAACCTTGATTCATCTCTCTACATCTTTTATTATATGGTACTTGGCCAAGGAATATTTTATATTGTTGCGAGCATCTTTGAGACATTTTCATTCATCCTACGGAAATCCCTCATTCGTCGTGCTGGATTTAGAGGCTCCGGAGGGGTCAAATATATTAATTTGTACTACTCGTATGCCTTCGACAAATGCATGGAAGGGGCTGTGCTTGGTCCAGTGAAGACAAGCCTCGCCAAATTCGCAATGGATTCTTTACATTTAGACTCACCCAAGATGCAACGATATGGGCTTAAGATGCTGCGCATCCTTCTAAAAAAGGATCCCTTAAAGGCTAAAGCCATATCAGAACTCACCACTTCCACGAAGACAATGACTTGCTTGGTCAACATGTTGGGCTGGACAAGTGAAGGGGATAAAGATATTAGATCGTCTGCCGCAATGGTCATAGCCGAGATCGCTAATAACCTGCAATTTGTCCATATCCCTGGTGCAATGCAGCTTATAGCCTCACTTTTGGACACCGTTGATGTACGAGAAAATATAGATCCTCTTTTGGACATTGGTACTAGACCTGACCCAAAACAAGATAACCCGATTCAGAGAGTTAGCAGGAGTGAGCAGACCTCCCCGATGCTGAAATGGTTGAAGAAGATGGCAATATATTGTTTTATTCCGAGGGAGGATCCAACTAACATGGATGAACAAAAGCCACGTATACTCAGATTCTGGAAGTTCTCTGTTTCGGAAGAAGAGCCGTCGACAGATGTACATCTCCTCCCTATACTAGGAATGTTAATTCTTGACAAGCTAGCTAGCTTTGATCTTGAGAGTTGTATAGAAATCTACAGAGAAACTGGTCTCATCTCAAAGATCATAGAGTTCACTACCAAAAGAGTTGACGTGATAAATATCAATGAGACACATCAAGAACTTTTGAAAGGTTCATCACTAAAGTTGCTGAGAAGGCTTTCAAGTACTGAAGGGAAATTAGGTGTAACTTTGCGTCAGAAGATTTTAGAACATCCCTTCATTCTGAGAAATCTTGCACAGATCTTTGATGACAATGAGAGCAACCAGGAACTTAGGGAGCTCACAGCAGAACTCGTTAGAAATCTTGCCATGGATGGAAATAGAGAGGAGATCAGTGAGAACCGAGTGATCATTAGCAGGTTGATGCATGCATTTCTCAGCCAAAGTTCACCACTACGAATGATCGCCGGGCAAGCTTTGGCAGTTCTGGCAATTGAGAGTGCGAACAACTGTTTGGCAATGTTAGCGGAACCAGGGTATGCATTCATCAAGGAACTCGCAGTCATGATTCATGTTGACAGGTACAGGTACATAGCGTCAAGCCTGTTGCGAAATATGTGTGTGCATGCTCGAGCTGAGTTTGGCAACTCGGACCTGAAAGAAGTCTCCTACATTCTGCGAGAGGTAACTCTGTAAATTTAATCTATAATTTAGAGGCAAGATATTGTAACTTAATATATACATATGTTATTGCAACTTTTCTTTGTAGATGGCATCATGGATTATCTGTTTACACTGCTATAGTGCAATGCACAATGCAACTGCATAAATAGATGGAGACATCATAGTTCATTTCTTTCAAGAAGGGGGAATCCACGGTCTCTACATCAATCGATGCATATAGCCAGTTTATTTCATTATTTGAAAGTGTTACGCAAAGAGTACAACTCAAGCATCCCATAGGGATTGGGATTTGCTGACTTGGTGGTTGCTGACTTTTGGTGACTTTGAGTCCACATGTGTCAGTGACTCAAAGTCACATGACTCTGTGTAAGTCAGCGAATCCAAATCCATCCCATAAGGTCGATGAATGGATCAACCATCTAAAAATAATAAGTATGGAGCGCATGTGCATCAACATGTTATCTTATCAAGCCACCAGCCACACCAGTTGAATAAATCCCGTATGATACCAGCCGCAGAGGTTGAATATATTCCAGCTTGCTGCACCCATCCATGACTGGCCGTTGCTCCCCCGGTTGGAGATAGGACCACCTACGGTTTACCATATTTAATCATAATAATTGTGAAGTGAAGTTTAATCATGGCTTACATTGCTTAGCAATTTTCACACAGGTGCTGCAAGGAATAATGGATGCAGAAGGAGCGGAACTGGAGATCCTTGTCGGCCTTAGTTCACAAATATGCGAGGTCATTCCTAGAGACTTTGCACAAGAATTAGAGGTTGGCCAGATTAAGGAAATATTTATAAAGAGGCTTGTTAATGCACTTAACTCAAATATGATACCTGCTGCTCACTGTCCTGGAATAAGGAGGGTGGTAGTTGAGCATGTCATATCCATGGTAGAGTGCAATCCTAGCTGCGCAAGCTGTTTCAACAAATACTGGATGATGGAAGCACTGCTAATGGTAGAGCATACACCTACGAGGGTTGAACATTACAGGTTCTTCTCGGGGGATGCAGGACTCATGAAGCACAATATACCTCTATCCGCTCTTGTGTCCAGAGCAAAACAATTGATGAGTCGTGAGTAGCCACGAGGCATCAGCAGTGCGATCTGAACATATCTGTAATATTACTGTATTACTTATCTATGCTTGGACTTGTAAATACACTCAAGTTACTCACCATAGTATGCAGTGAGTTATTTCATTGCCATCCAATGAGAACTCATTAACAGTTTATACTAAAAGTGATGTAATACCATGGATATGTATAGTACTTATTTGTAGAGATAAATGATGTATGTATGGCTGTCATAGAAAGATGTATCTGCTGTATGATCCAAAATGAAATGTCCCGGTACTTGCGCATTGTCAGGTGACGAGGCTTTAAGCTGTGTTAACTTTTGTGTTTCGCACTGGCAAGTTGGCAACTGAGTAGTTCTAAGATGGAGGTAAAATTTGTGTTTTATTCCAGCACTACAAAACACCGAAATTTCTGGTTTCCAGATTCGAGGAATTGGCAATTAATTAAAGAGACAATACAGAGTACCTATCTCCTAAATTATTAACTGAACCGATATTTGTCCACAATGCACCGCTAGATCTGAGTAGAGTTATAGCGCAACTGTGCACCCAAGCTAAACCTCCAAACGGCATACGCAGTTCACGCAACCCAGAGTTTTCTATCTAATATGTGACCACCAGAGCTGTAAAGGTTCCCTAAAACAACAAAAGCTGTACAAGACCCAACAACCGCGCACATTTTCATTCGCAGTTACGGGTACATGTCTCAGTGATTGTTCAGGGGCAGTTTTCTATCTAATATGTGACCACCACAGCTACGATTAGAGATAGGACCCGACCACCTACAAATTACCATTTAATCATAAAAATGTTAGTGAAGTCTAATCATGGCTTACATCGCTTAGCAAGTTTCCCTACAGGTGCTGGAAGGAATAATGGATGCAGAAGGGGCGGAACTGGAGATCCTTGTTGGACTTAGTTCACAAATATGCAAGGTCATTCCTGAAGACTTTGCACAAGAATTAGAGGTTGGCCAGATCAAGGAAATATTTATAAAGAGGCTTGTTAATGCACTCAACTCAAATATCACTGTCCTGGAATCAGGAGGGTGATAGTTGAGCATGCCATATCCATTTTAGAGTGCAATCCTAGCTGCACAAGCTGTTTCAACAAATACTGGATGATGAAAGCACTGATAATGGTGGAGCATACACCTACGAGGGTTGAACATTACAGGTTCTTCTCAGGCGATGCAGGACTCATGAAGCACAGTATACCTCTATCCGCTCTTGTGTCCAGAGCAAAACAACTGATGAGCCGTGAATAGCTATGAGGCATCACAAGTGCGATCTGAACATGTATATGTAATCATATTGTATTACTTATCTAGCTGGGACTTGTAAACACACTCAAGTTACTCACCATAGTATGTAGTGAGTTATTTCATTGATGTCCAAGGAGAACTCATGAATTAACAATTTATACTAAATGTGATGTAAGACCATGAATATGTATAGTACTTATTTCTAGAGAGAAATGATGTATGTGACGAGGTGACGAGGCTTGCGCATGATCCAATATGAAATGTCACGTACTTGTGCATGTCAGGTGACGAGGCTTCAAGCTTTGTTAACTTTTGTG
Source organism: Poa pratensis (assembly GCA_947311845.1). Taxonomy (NCBI): domain Eukaryota; kingdom Viridiplantae; phylum Streptophyta; class Magnoliopsida; order Poales; family Poaceae; genus Poa; species Poa pratensis. Next base: position 19,106,241 of record CAMZMU010000092.1, on the reverse strand, counting down.
TTCCGCACTAGTAAATGGTATGGCAACTGAGAAGTACTAATATGGAGTTAAAATTTGTGTTTTGTTCCAACACTAAGTACAGGCACCGATATTTCTGCTTTCCAGATTCGAGGAATCGGCCATTAATTAAAGAGACAACACATAGTACCTATCTCCTAAAACTATTATCTGAACCGATATTTGTCCACAATGCACCGCTGGATTTGAGTCGAGATTTAGCGCCAATGTGAACTCAAGCTAAACGTCCAGACGGCATACGCAGTTCACGCAACCCAGAGTTTTGTATCGAATATGTGACCACCAGAGCTGTAAAGGTTCCCTAATAAACAGAAGCTGTAAAAAACCCAACAACCGCGCACATTTTCGTTCACAGTTACGGGTACACGTCTTGGTGATTGTTCAGGGGGCAGGTGTGTCTATAACCGTGAACAAACCAGAAGGTAGATCTTGATTAGAGGGCACAAAATCATCCTTGGGGCCGACCGGCCGAGCTTCATAGTTCTATAGACTGAACCTTCATAGGAGATGGAGCCTTTGGCGAGCAGCCTCCTGCAAGTGTCTTCCAGTTTCAGTTCCTTCTCCGAACCTTCACTGGGCTAGTGGGCTTCTCTTGTCTATCTTATAACGTGATCGAAGTGCGTACATGGAAATTTCCTGGACTTCTCTTGTCTTCGCGGCTCGATCCGCCCATTGTTTACATGACTGGCCGCCTGGACAGAACACTCGCCCGTGAGCAGACAAACACAAATATTGGCACGGCCTTGACACTAGAACTAGCAAATTTCGCGGGGCTTCACCTAACAAATGGGATGAATACTCTTGTCTTACGAAGGCCTGATGCGACTGTCACCTTTCGGTCGCGCATGTTTTATTGGTACACATTAGTAATTCATGTAATCATGTGCATGGTTGATTAATAATAGTTTTCACACAATAATCGCTCTGTCCCGTTGTAGGCACTCCTAGATAGGGATGAAAACGGAGCGGAATCTTTTCGACTTTTCCGCGGAAAAACGGAAACGGAATGGAAATACGGAAACGGAAACGGAATTTTGCAAAACGGAAACGGAAACGGAAACTTTTATGCGGAAACGGAAACGGAAACGGAACAGCAGATTCCGGCGGAATGACCACGGAAACGGAACTTTCCGTTTTTGCTATGCGGTGCTTTCCACATCCAGTAGGGTCAGTAATTCCAGTAGAAACATTTAGGCACATTACATGATATGAATAAAAAAACAAAAGGATCTGAAGCTACCGTGTATAGGCCATATATACTCGCATATCATGTCCCTCTCGAGTCGTTACCAGTTCGACATTTCAGTGTAGCACTAGTGTTAAGGACGATAGTAGATGTTTCTTAATGTTGCCAAAGTTGATAGCATATGCACACTATATTATATAATCATGATAACTCGTTATATTTTATTTCATCTTAGAAAATTGACAATTTTGTTGGTTTGATTGAGTTTTCGTGCATTATTTAAGGGGTTACTTTGTTCCGGCAAACATGCGCTTTCTGTTCCGTGTCCGCACCGTATTCGGTACATATCTGTTTCCGATAATTTTTGTTTCCGTATTTGTTTCCGGGGTTTCTGTATTCGTTTCCGCTTCCGCAAACAAATATGAAAACAAATATGGCACCACTCAGTTCCGTCCGTATCCGCTCCGTTTTCATCCCTACTCCTAGATTTGGAAAGTCCATTTGGAGGCCGAGCTCCATTGATCTCGGTAATAAAAAAATCAATTTAGTTTAGGCTAAACATAATGATAAATCTGGCAAATTTTCATAATTTAGAAAGCTGTGCACTTTTCACCGATCCAGATTTACACATTTATTTTTTGCTCATGCCAAAATACAACGAAATTTTCATTACGATTTTGCGCAGTTGTAGATCTCAACATTATCTATATCTAGAATTTTCTCCAAATTTAAAAACATAAAATGCTAATTTTGAATTTTAAAAAAACCGAGCACCATGGAGCTCTGAGTCCAAATCACCACCACTCCTCCTACTTTGTAGTAAAGTGAAAACTGATAATTATTGCAAAACGTGATGGGAAAGAAAATTTTCAGTTGAATAGACATGTACGGAGATAAATTTACACACTATTTTAAGCTTTCTATATCCCACAAATGGACAGAAATTCGCTTTGGAGCTCGGGCTCATATGCTCCCGTTATTTTCGACAAAATTTAGCAAATTGAAAACTCATCAAACAATTCGGAAAAAAATCATGCATGTACCTGACCATGTTGCGCACCACCATGATTTTTTTCGCGCCGAAATGACATCGTATGCGCCCTGTACAAAAATGACAAATTTCGTGTCAGATTTGAGATTCAAAATTTGAATTTTCTGACACGAAATTTGTCATTTTTGTACAGGGCGTGTACGATGTCATTTCGGCTCGAAAAAAATCATGGTGGTGCGCAACATGGTCAGGTACATGCATGATTTGTTTCGGAATTTTTTGATGAGTTTTCAATTTGCTAAATTTTGTCGAAAATAACGGGAGCATACATGATATCTGACCCTACTTATTAATGTCCATTAAAAATGATCATTTCATTTTCTTGCAAGAGATAAAGAACTGGCTCATTGCTTTGACTCACGGTCGGAAATTTTATCTAATCCAGTAAATATGTTTTCATGTAGTGAGCTTGAACATGTTGCAGAAAAGAAGGCCAAACATTTAGCATCTAGTTGCCGTTTTTTTTTGAGATTTAAAACGGGCTGCCTTTATTCATAGCATAAGTCTGAATCTAACAAGTTCATCAACCAAACCGGTGGACATCCCAACCAGGTGTTACACACATTATTCTCGCAGCCCTCCTTCGCCATTCGATGCGCAACTACGTTTCTAGTACGTCGCACGTGTTTGACCGAGAAATCATCAAAACCCTTCAAGAGGTTCTTGATCTCCTCGACCAGGGGACCATGGACTGACCTGTTGTGGCACCCCGCTCTGGCACATATTTCCAGAGAGGCGGTCGCCCCGTGCGCCAGCCCAAGATATCTGGACGCACGTTACGACAATGCAACATAGCGGAAATCATCACACAATCAGGCACAAAGTGCTACAAAAGGGTTTAGAAGGCCATCGAGGCATTACAAAATATCAAGCCAAGCATGGCCCAACTCAGAGTTTCAACTGGCGGCGGAAGACATAAATGAGGCAACGGCTTGGAGCGGCTCCACTCCACAGGCATCTGGCTGGGCTACTGATACTAGCACGCTCTTGCTCCACTTCTGGCTAAGGTAGAAGAATCCTCGGCAGTATCTGGCCACAAACACAAGGCCCGTGAGTACATTTGTATGCACTCAGTAAGAATCGCCACTCACTACAAACAATACAACAATCTTGCAACAAGATATACAGTGGAAATAAACTCCTACAACATGTCAAGTGTACTCTAGATACATGACATAAAAGTAGCATGGCATTGACAACCAAACATGTCGTAAGCAGACAACGGGGGTATCACCAGTACAGAGTCGAACCCAGGTGGGGTTGGATCGTGTACCGGCAATCATACAAAGGGCTTACCTGTGACGATTAAACGGGTGTATCATTTGGTACCAAGTAACATAACAATATTTATCATCACAACTAGGCCCAACGGCCTTGCTACATCTGTCAACTGCTAGGCCCACTGGCCTTATCCTTTCACTTGGGCATGCACGAGTGATGTTGGCTCAGGCCTAACTCTAGGCTCCCAACGATCACACCGTCATCCCCAAACACGGTAACCATCCACAGCTCAAGTAACATTCCCTGCATCATCTTATTGTTCGTTTAGTGAAATCAGGTTGTTCAACTTTCTTTCAAACAGAACTTATGTTTAACCTCCTGACTCGACAAAGACAATAGTGTGACCGACACTGAACTGTTGTTCCATAACATTGGAACGAGGCTAGACATCCAGATTTGACACTCTCGAGAGGTTGCAGTTTCCACCCATCTAGGTGCACCATATAGCCGGTACTTTAGGAACTCTTCCTTAAGACGACCTGATACACGTACATGACCGTTCACACTACTAAGACACTTCCTGTATAGCTACCGACATAACTCTATGTCTTATGACGAAGTGAATCCGGCACGTCCCCAACCCATGAGCAACACCTAGCTCTGGACCCTTCGCAAGACTAGCCCCGACCACAAAGGTAACCGACTAGACTTGCCAAATTGGTAGCATCAAAGAAGGCTCAATAGGATACGTAGGTCAAGGCCCGCCCATATGAGCGACAGTGGTAATGCTTTCGATGTTCAGATTAGTGGCACTATGGACTGACCCTATCGATGTTTGGAGGGGTGTTTCATTTAATCAAGTTTCATCATAACAAGTCCAAACAACAGAGGATTAGTCCAACACAATAATCACAATATCATAATAATATATCATCAAACGACAAGACATTAGCAACATAATATTTCAAGCAATAGTTCGTTTGTATTGACCGGGTGACTATGGCAGAGATACCTCCGACCAGTGCCATCGCAGATCAATACAAAAGTTAGCACAGGTTGTTGGCGTCGATCGGGTGACTGTGGCAGAGATACCTCCGACCAGCGCCATCACAGATCAACTACCAAAGTTGGTAGGGCATGTAGTGTCCAAAATGAACCGAAAAGCACTCATAAGAAAGAAAGCATCCATTCCACTCAAGGATTAACCCGACGTGGTGTCAGCAATCTTGGCAAAAAGAACCAAATGGAAAGCGAATGTTTTTTTTGAACACCAGGACCATAGGGAAAAATCCCTATGGTCAGTTTTTATATTAATGATGGGGTGAGTACAATGGAAATTACATCAGGGGGGTGGAAGGTGAGGGAAGTAAACATATTAAGCCCGAAAAGAAAAACTACTCTGGTGTTCAAAAATTGGCACTAAGCCACTGCAGCAATGGTTGCACATCTGCTGCTAACACACGATAATGATGTAAATAAACGTCGTTTTGGAATTTGGCTTTCCATCGCCCCACCGTGGGTTGAATCTGCTGAAAAATCAGGTCGTTTCTCATCTTCCAAATGTTCCATGTGGCGCAGGCAAAAACCTCCAGGAAACAAGGTCCTATAAATGATCCCTTGGCTGCCCCTATCATACCGAAAAGGTGGGTCGATAAATTCCATTGGATCCCTACAGCTTCCCAACATACTGCAGCAAATGGGCATCGAAAGAATAGATGATCTCGAGTCTCCAGTTCACCTCTATCACATAGCACATAGTTCGGACCCCCCTCCACATTCCAGTGTTTGCGGATCATGAGATCCTTGGAAAGCGAATGTCCCAAGCGTCGCAGTCCTGGCGGGCATATGCCAACCACGTTTGATGGAGGGAGAAGAAGCAAATAACTCTTTTGGCAAATGCCCCAACTTCGAGGATCATAAGACGACATTCGTCTGCACCTCACCTCGGCGAAGAAGAAGAAGCAAACAAAGCCACGCAAGTGCGACGCGCACAGTTGTAATATACCCCATTCCTTTGACTGTGGCGGTTCCTCCAGCCCATCGCCTCGGGAATGGGGGGGGTGATGCACGGATAAGCAATTATATAGTAATGTGACAACTTAAAATGCAACATGGCACCGCTGTCGATGCTCGGAAATAAACATGGCAGACAAGTATACACATGAAATCATATCGACAATCATCAACATTGACTAGCAGGCAAAACACAACAAGATAAACTAGACAGGAGCTCATAGCAAGTGGTTAGCTTGCCTCCGAAGATCGACACCACTTGGCTCAGGGATCACGGACACGTCACGGTTTAGGATCTCGGTTTGCCGGTACCGCGGGATACACCTAAGCAGGCATACAAGGGTGCTGAGCATACAAGTATTTTACAAAAAGGTAAAACTGATACTACTGGATAGAACTTTTCAAACTAAGAATTTACAAATTTGAATCACCTCAAACGGAGTTACGGATCAAAAGATCCGGCCGTGCGACGGATAGCTATCTGCTGCTCACTCGAAAAAAAAAACAGAAAAGGCTGAAACTGAGCTGGGCTGGGCCGGACGCGAGTTCTCTAGAAATTCGTCTTCGCGCTGGGAAAACGTAACACGCCGGTTACGCCTCCACTTAAATGACGTGGCAGCTGGGCCAGGCTGGGCCCGCCTGTCGGCGACACCAGCTGGGCCAGGAGGGAGCCCGACGCAGCTCCGGTGGGCTCGGCCACCGGCCGTAGCCTGTGCTCCAGTGAGCGCCCCTAGCCACCGAGGGCACGGGGAGGATCGCCCCGCCGCGCCGCGTCCGAGGATGGAGGCCACCGACTCGGGGAGGCAAGGGAAGCGTCGCCTCGTGCGCGCGTCCGGCGAGCTCGCCGCCGGCGGACGATGATGGTGCCGAGGCTACGGCGCACCATTTCGCGAACGGGTTGCACTGGAAGAACCAGGAGAACTAGAGGAGTCTCCCCATCCCTTTAATTGGCGAGTGAAGCTCGGGATAGCTCGCGGTGGTCCGAGGACCCGCGGCCACAATTCCGGCCAACACGGTCGAAATCGAGCTCCCTTCGCCAGCCAAATTTGCAGAGAGGTCCAGGAGAAGGAGGGAGATAAAAGGCCGTGCTTCGCCGAGGCCGGGGAGGCTTTATATTGGAGTTTGAGGGGGAGGCCGCGGTGAGGACGGGATGCGGTGGTGGGTGAGGTGCCCCGTGGCTGCAGCAGCGGTGCCTCTCCAAGCAATTGACGCGCGCGGCCACTGTGGAGCGAGAGGGACGGCTGGAGCAGCTCTGCGGCTGACGAGAGGGTCCCGCGGCGGCGCTGTAGCGTCGGCGCGTCGGCTTGCGCTTGACGGCGATGTATCGTCGGTGCGTCGTCTAGCTCGGCGGCGCTGTAGAGAGGGTGAGCTGGCGCATGCGGCACGGGGTGGTCGAGCGAGAGGAGGGGTGTCTCTCTGGACTGGTTTCAGGTGCGGGAAGGGAGGAACGGCGACGACCCGGAGGTGGCGGCGTCGCCGGCATGGTCGCGCCAGTGGTGACCACACTACTGAGGACGCCGACATCGGCATCGAGAGGACGTGCTCAGCTCCGGGCTCCAAAAAGGAAACTGATCGCGTCACCTTGTGCCAAAATGAAATTCCAACTAGTTTTCAGAACAAAATTTTCCCAAACAACCAGCTTGGTCCATACCAAATTTTCCATAAACCTAGGGGACACCAGGTGCTCGATGAAATGATCAAGGTCTTGCACATCTCAGAAAAATCCCCAAAATTCACAGTAGGTTAGAAATGATGTATATAGTAGGTCTGTGGAGTTTGAGATCAATTGGGAACTTGGAAGTTGGTCAAAGAAATGAGTGTCCAAAAATGCCCTTATGGCATGGGTATGACAAGTGTGCTTCCTCAAATTATTTTGAGCTGATCTTCTGAATATGAGGTTATATATGGAAGGTTGTCAATTTGGCAAGGTATCAATGCCAAATGATTTTTGTAGCTAGGAGTTGCTTTGGAAATAGCAAATAAGCATGGAAAGAGCATTACAAAGGAAGTACCTCAAATATTGCTCAAATGAGGTTGGGCCAATGGAGTGAAATGTTCAGGAGGTGGAATCATGCACCTTCCCAAAATTGCATAATTTCTAGATGAGTGGAAGGTGTCTAGATAATTTCTGGATCGAAAATGGCATATTAGAGAATATGAATAAACTTGGAAGTATTAGATGGGACTATGAAATATTTTCCCATGGGAGTGATGTATATGTATGAGGGAACCATATGGTAGCTTGGTAGAATTTATTTCAAGCTAAAATTGCGGTGGAGGCTTTAGTAGGATAGACAGAAAGGATTTTGGAATCACCAAATGGAACCAATGTTTGACAGATAAAACAATGTCATGGAATTATGGTGGAGGTCGACAAGGACTCGAGGATTATTGGGAATTTTTTCTAAGAGAGCGAAACCAAAGTCAAATCAAAGACCAACAGGTTCGAAGAAAACATTTTGAAACCGGAAAAAGTTTTCCAGATGCGAGAAAACACCACTAAAATTAGGGACGGATTTTTGGGGTGTTACACCTGTCCATCGCCATACTCGTCACCTTGCTCACAGCACCCAAACAATCCATCTCCACAACCAGCTTCGACACACCCTGACTCTTTGCCAATTCCACAGCTTCGCGACATGCAAGCAAGTCAACACTCTCCGGGTCCGAAAGATGGGGGAAAAACGGCATACTCCCATTACAAAGTGGCCATGGTGGTCTCGTAAGACATCACCCCCTCCTCCAGCTCCCGTAGATTGCTTGAAAGCCCCGTCCGAGTTCACCTTGTGCCAGTCTGGCTCGGGAGGGAGCCAGTGCTCCTCCTTCGCTAAAGCTCTAGTCACAGCTGCAGTTTTCAAATTGTTCCACTCCTCAGCTAGAGCCACAACCCGGCGAGCTATTGCATCGGGATCTTCGATCATTGGCTCGTCGCGATCGTCATTGCGTGCCAACCATGTCTGATATAGGTGTCGTGGGTTTGTCACGTCAGACGTCATAGATGACTTCGTAGGTGTGGGATTGCGCGAGTCAATCGTCTCCGAGCTTAAGATCGTAGGGAACGAAGAAGACACAGATTTACCCAGGTTCGGCCCCTCAATGTGAGGTAAAGACCTACTTCCTGCCTACCCTAGATTGGTATTGATATGATGTATAAGGTGTTACAATGGAGGCGATCCGATCTCGGTACTCACCGTATCTTTTAGGGTTTGAGAGCTTGAGAGCTTGACCCCTTCTAAGCACTGCGAGTCCTCTTTATATACACAGAGACTCGTCAGGTTACAATAGTTCTTCACGGAGCCGGTTATCTTCTTGCCTTCCAAGGCAGGTAAACGCTGACCTTCTAGATCTTTCCTTATAGCATGTTGCGACTCTCTTGCGCCGGCCCATCTCCGTGTAAGCCCATTGATGGTGTGACTACGAACCTATCATAAGCCGCATTATACTTGTGGGCCGCGGGTTAACTCATTTATTATTCTCCCGACATTAGCCCCCAAGATTGGTTAGGACTTCATGGGAGTGGATCTTCCAACTGCTGAAGCCGTACTGTGAATGCCCTGGCCAATCTCTGTCTTGTGCGACTCAAAGCCACGATGCTGCATGCGACTCATCTTTTCAATTCTTCTTATCTTATCGGAATTTCCTTTTCCTTTAACTGCGGGCCGTTCCCCATTCTTTGGACGTAATCTGTTCCGCTGATTTCGGGCTCCCCAGTTATAAGCTACGGCGACCTAGGTCAATCTTTAATTGCCTCGGTTTTCTTTTCCATTCCTCACCGCGCCGCCCTCTTCCACAGCCAATCTCAGCCCCCAACTTTCTCTGCAATGGCTCCCAAGGCGAAGATGGCCGAGGAGAAGGCCTCGCGCAGGATTTCCTGCAACTGGGATGGATCTTGGGTGACGGAAGAATTTTTGCAGGACCTCGCTACCAAGGGTTTCCTTCCTCCGAAGACTGACTGCCATTGGCGGGCGCCCGAGGATGAGGTCACGCCACAGCCCCAACCAAACGAGCTGGTGATGTTTACAGAGCACGTGGAGCGCGGATTCACGCCTCCCGGCTCCCTCTTCTTCCGCAACCTTCTACGTCAATTAGGTCTCCGCCTCCATGACATTGGGCCTAATTCAATGCTCCAGGTGAGCAATTTCCACATCTTGTTCGAGGATTACCTTGCCGCGGACCCCAGTATCGATCTGTGACTTGCGTCTTTTACTTGCAACAGCCAACTTGAAACAAAAGGCGGCGCCTACGTCCAGTGCGGCGCCGTATCTCTGCAGCGCCATAAAAATATGTTCTTCCCAAGCTAACCATGGCCAACAGGCCTAGGGATTGGCATTAATCTTTTTTCTACTGCCAAGACACTTCTCCTGAGGGCGAGACTCGCCTTCCTTCTTGGTCTGATACGGCTTTCGAGCCCACTGAGGCACTCAAATCCAAACCCCGCCAATCCGTCATGTCTTTTATCAACGAGTCCCTGGACAAGACACATGTCTTAATCAATCGCGGCCTAACTGGCCTTGATCTCATATCTTGCTGGACAAAGTGGCGTATTCAGCCAGTGAGTCCCCGGCAGTGACTCTTCATCGAGTGTTCTGGCACGTCCGAAGACATTGATCGCCTTCCTGCCGCAGATTGGGAGAGTGAAGAATGGTTACGTTTATCTGCCACGTGACCGAGGAGAAGGAGGTATCCTTTGACAAAGTGGGGCTTTGCCCCTTTTAGTGTGAACAACAAGCCTTTCGAGGTAATTTGCTTTGTAATCCTCTGTCTTTGTGTTGAAGCTGTACCCCCTTTACTGCAAATAATATCTTCTTTCTCCTGAATCAGGCTGATGAAAGTTTTGGGTCGCTTCCCGCGACCGATCTGGGTGCCGCTGCTGCCAAGCGTGCGTTTTGAGCCACCGCCTCCGCCGAAGACGACATGGGAGCCAATTCTGGTAATACTTTTGCTTTGGCGTCCTACTTGTATGCTTTCTTTCTTGCTTGTGTTAACACATAAGTCTGTGATCATAGATTCTGGGTTCCAAGGCCTGTCATCGCCATCAAGTGACGGCCTTATTGCTTCTGTCAAGATGGCGCCAGGGTTAGCAACTTTTCTGCATGCTTGTGTTTTTCCTCTCCGCTATTCGCACCCTTTTTATGCAAAACTTTCATTTTGGCAGGGGCAAGGTTGACACCGAAGTGGCGACTGACCTGGGGGTCATTCCTGAGGCCATAGTTGAGCCGCGGGCTTCCGTCGCGGCCGATATAGTAAGAGGGCGTCGCTACTAATGATGACGCGCATGTCGCCTCGGATCCCGACGCGGCTGCCCAAGAGACGGCGTTGGCGGATAGCACTGCCCTTGCTGCAGGCCAAAATGCAGGAAAAACAGCTGTGGATGTGACAGAGGAAAATCCCAAGGAATGGCTTATTGAACCGCGTGCGACTGACAACCAGCTGCTTCTTAGGTCGCCTGTTGGGACCGTGTCTTCCTCGTCCTCTAGCCGCGCTGATCAATTGGCGCAAGCCATTCTTGCACTGAGTGAGAAACAGGCTGCTGAGCTACGCAAGGCATTGCTTTGTCTATCCACTGCTCACAAGGTAACATTCTGACCTGCTCTGTTTATCCCTAGCCTCCAAGGATCGAGTTATTGCTTTGGGCCAAAGGAAAACTTGATTCTTCTTTCTAGATTTTCATTTGCTTCTGCAACTGTAGGAATACCTTGCATTTTTTGGTTAACTGCTCTGTCATCACTTGCTATTGATGTTTTTTCTTGCAGGAGGAATTGCAGACTGTGGCGGCTGAAAAGCAGGCTTTGGAGAAATATCTGCGGGAAACCCCTGGTGAACTTGAAAAGCTGCGAGAACTCCTTCAGCAGCGTGATGCATATATTAAGAAGAAGAACGCCAGGATTGGTGATCTTACTGACGAGTGCTTCAAGTTCTCTGAACAAGCCAAGGCCACCGAGCTGCGGCTTAAGAAAGTTGAGGAGAAGTCCCAAGAAAGGGTCAGTGAGCAAGATCGCCAAATTCGCGCTCAAAAGGACGCCAGTGCTCAAGCTAGTGAGGATGCACGGCTAAAAGCTGTGGAGATTGGGCGCCTCGAGAAGGAGCTAGCCAAGCGGGGTAAGGAGCTGACGAAGGTATCTAACGCCTCCAATCTTGTTCATGGCAAGGTGTGCATCATGACACAGGAGCTGGCTGGTACGTCCTGCAAACTACTGTTGTGCTTTTGATATTGACCTCTTGTATACGCCACTGTATTCACTAGTAAGTGTTGTGTTGCAGGCGAGGATTCTCCATTGCTTAACGAGCGCACCCAGGAGCAACTGGATTATATCCACGAATTTGCGCAGAAAACTCGCGAGGCCATGAAGCAACTCTCCAAGTGCCTCCTCCCGACCAAAGTTGTTCCTGTTGATAGTGAAGGGCTTCTTAAGAGGCTATCAAAGGCGCCCCAATATTTTTTGGATTGGAAGGAGTCCTCTGCTCGTGCCGGCGCGGCTCATGTCCTTGCTCGAGCCAAGACATATTACCCAACTTTGATGCCGCCAAGGTTTCGCAAGGCAGGTCGCAGAAGAAATCAGATGGCACCGTACTTAAACCAGAGGAGTATGTGGCCACATGGAAGAGTATGCGCGGTCACGCAACTGAGCTTGTTGATGGGGTAGACCTGGCCACCTATCTGGGGAAGTATCATCCAGATGGGAGTAAATTTGAAAGGTTGCCAACCGCATCAACCGGGCCTGCGACTTCGCAAGGCAGACTCTCTCCTTCAGGCGTTACAAGCTTGTCGTGGGGTAGAAAACACGGCAGATGCTACTTGAGGGTAGCTTAAACTTTTGGGCAAGGCGACTCTGGTGTCTGGGTGTTTGTTTAGCACGGCAGGGGACAAAGGTTTACCCAGGTTCGGCCTCTCCATTGGAGATAAAGACCTACTTCCTGCTATCTTATTATTAATCTCGATCTCTGTCTCGATAACCCGGCTACTACAACAGAGCCGGATCTCGATCTAGGTTACAAGGATTGTATGTCTCGCCTAAAGCTTGGGGTTACGAAAAGTCTTCCTTGTCTAAGGGGCAGGGGCCGGTTTATATAGATACCGGGCCTCCTGGTCGCGTACATGATAGGCCGGGTTCTACCCGAACTCTGAGTCCTACTACTACTCCTTTATCCTTCGTGTATTCCAAGTATAGAACCGCCTCTTGAACCGCCTCTGGACCTTCTGGAACATTCTTCATGAATAGCCGGGTCATCGCCAAGATACCGGCCCAGCACCGTAACCCGGCCTATGCTGAGGGTTAACTGGCCTCGCCGGGCCTCCTGCCTGGCGGGTCATGTTTTCCTCGTCATGGGCCTACCGGGTTATTATCCCTCCATCAGTAGCCCCCAGGTTAACCAGGTAACCAGGTTGCCACGCTTTGCTTCTATCTTGCGTTGTTTGTTTCTTGATCAATGCTGGTGTTCTGGCTTGCCTGGTTAATCACCTGAAATACAAAGATAATAAATATGTACAAGATATCAAGTTTCATTTCCCTCTGTCTTGTTAAGCCAGCTCTTCTTGGCGGGTTATCTCATGACCCGGCTTTCTCATTCTACACCGTGTATCTCCGGGTTTCACACCCAACACTTAGCGAAAATTTCTACTCAGCCATCTCACTGAGACACCATAAATGAGTTGGAATATCCTTTTTGTCCTGTCTGATTGTCGCTGACTTCCCGGAGAAGATGCTTATCTTATCCACTCATTTTTACCATGTTACCCCTAGGGTTTTCACCGCGGTTATAAATATCTGGCCACGACCTCGCGCAGTCATTTTCCCCATTCTCAAACTCATCTCCAACTTCGCGCAAGCACTGTAGCAGCCGCAGATCCGATCTCGAATCGAGCTCTCCAACTTCAACTAATCTCCAAGGTAACTCCAATCTTTGTTTTTACTTGTGCTGCGCACCCGATTCCGCTCCTCATTTTGTCTAGATTCAATCTGCACTCCTCTATCCACATTTGCATCTGAGCTAGGGTTCTTATCATGTTCATCGTTCTTCGCCATTGTTACCGCTTAGGCACCTCGTTGATCTCCAACCATGGTGAAGGAGAAGAAGATGGCAGGAGGGCCCAAAGCTGCAAAATCTCTTGCAAAGAAACCTCCCAGCTCCGCAAAGGGCGGATCTAGCGGTGCGCCCACACCGCTCCTGTGAACTGGACACGGTCCAGCGCAACCAAGACCACGCTCCAGTCATTCGTGAACCGGGGTGAACTCCCGCCTCAGGAGGAGATCCAGTGGCGTGCGCCTGGAGAGGAGACCCGGCCCACTCCTGAAAAAGGTGAAGTGGTCGTTCTTTTAGATCACGTAACCCGGGGTCTCCGCCCCCCGGGTTCTCTCTTTTTTCGTCAAGTCTTTAAGTATTACGGGCTCACTCCAATGGATGTGGCGCCCAATTCAATCCTGAACATCAGCAACTTTGTTGTTTTCTGTGAGGACTATCTCCAGATTCCTCCATCCCTTGATTTCTTCCTTGACATTTTTTACTGCAACCCATCTCGTAAAAATCAACCTCTGGGCCCGTATGGGGGCGTCTCCATCCAGCGCCGCAAGGAATGCAATTTCCCGGCTCTCGCTTTGGCCAGCCACCCTAAGGGGTGGCAAAACACTTATTTCTATTGCAAAGACACCTCTCCAGAAGCAGATGAAGCCAAATTCCCGGCCTTCAGAAATTCTGCACTGGTGTACACCCCCAAGATGAACAGTTACGCTGAATTGGAAAAGCGAGAAGCACTTGAAGGCCTCCACAGCCGGGCCAGAGCCCTACTCGCCCATGGCCTCCGTGGGACAGATTTGGTTAAGTGCTGGATCGGCTGGTTTATCCAGCCACTGAGTATCAGAACCCGGCTCTTCTATGAATACACAGAAGAGACCACAGATGATATGCGATATTCTGAAATCACACTGCTTGACGACCAAGTTGTGAAGAACGCCAAGAGGCTTCTTGGTGAGAAGAAAACTAAGATCGCGGAAAACGGGCTCGCCCCGTTCAGCGCCAAGAACAAACCTCCCACGGTAAAACTTTTATCTTTTCATATCCCTGCAGATCATAACCCGGTAAATCTTGTATACGGTTTTACTCATGCAACTTTTTCTCAGGACTCCAAGTGGTGGAGCGTTGACTACACCCCCACTTCCTCTGCTGAAGAAGACACAGAGAGTGACAACCAAGAAGAAGAAGAAGAGAAGGTGAGCTAGACTCCCTAGGCCGGCTCTTCATCAACTTGCTTAACAACGAGGTCCCAAACCCGGGCCCTTCTACTGACAATCCGGCTCATCTTATTCCAGGCCCCTCTGACCCGGCTTCAGATGCATTGCCGGGTCCTGAAACTGCTGCACCCACTCCACAAAAGCGGACCCGAGCCGCCATTGCAAAGGTGCCAATTTCTCGTTTTTCAACTTGTACAACGAACTCATCTCAAACTCAAGTACCAACACAGGAAAAGGAGCTTGAGAAGGAGGCCGAGGCAAACAAGAGACCGCGGACCCGGTCTTCTTCAGCCCACGTATCCTTGAGCTCAGGTATCCCTCAACAATCTTTATCAAGCTGGGCCAAATCCATCCAGAAGACGCCCAGCTCAAAGTATCCTTTAGCTGGAAAAATCCGGGTCCCTAAACGCTCTCGTTCATCAGATACTTCTTCCTCGGACGCTGTTAGCACGCCCGAGGATTTTCACATCAATACCGGGTTAGAAATGCTTCACTATCTCTTCTTTTTCAATACTTTGCAATCTTTGCTGTGACTAACTGCTTCTCTTTTGTTTCAGTGCTAAGGCTATCGTGGAAGAAGAAGACCCGGATTCTCCTCCAGTTGCCTCTCCTCCACGCACAACCACTGAACCTTCTGAAATGGAGGTACAAATCGAGGAGCCGGCTCGAAAAGAAGAATCTGGCGCTGAGAACGTGGTAGCCTCACCACCAAGTCCCCCTGCTCCTGCTCCTGAACCAGCTACCAATGCTTCATCTCCTGGACACGGCTCTGGGACAAAAGAGATTGACCCAGAAGTGCAAATCACCGGGTCTCATCAAGGCCCGGTTCCTAGTGCCTCTCAAGCTCTTACCAAGATTATTACTCCTGAAGTCAAAGTGGATCCCTCTGCCAAGGGCAAGGACCCAGTTTCTTCTTTGGATTTGGCGGCTTTGGATTCCATGTCCACACCTGCTCTGTGCGAGGAGTACTTCTCTCGCATTGCTTATCACAAGAACTTGGAGAGTGAACTTGTCACCCTACTTCAGAAACGATACCAGGTGCACAATATTTACTGTCCTTTTACTTCTTGTAATCTTTAATATAGTTATCTATAACCATAACCTTACTAGCCCCCAAGCTCCAAGATTATCACTTGTTGATGAACTTGGTGCTTGAAACAACAATAACTTGGCAAAAAACTTCAACCTGTATCCCCCAAGGCCCGGGTTGTATGTTTATAACAAGCCGGGTCTTGAAACACTTTCCGCTATCAAAATCATACTTCATAGAACAAAACTTTGAACCATGTAGCCCCCAAGTGCCGGGTTAGTTGCCCGCAACAACCTGGGACTTTCACACCTTTAACTCCACAAATCATTAAAAACTTCAAAACTGTAGCCCCCAAGTGCCGGGTTAGCTGCCCGCAGCAACCTGGGACTTCACTTTTCACTTCGTAAACTTTAAAACCTTGTAAAGAACTCTGACTTGCCTCTTTTTTTTTAACAGGAGCATGTGAGCAAGGCCAATGAGGAAGTAGCCCGGCTCCAAGGAACCTTAAAAGCTGAGATTGAACCCGGGCTAAGAAACCAACAAACTTCAAGCCCTGGAAGAAAAAATAACTACCTTGAAGCAGAAAATTCTGATCTGAAACGGGACATGCAAGAGCATGAAGAAAACTTTCAAGAGCAGCTGACCAACCTTCAACAGAAGTTGGATGCAACTACCAGCGAGCTATCTCGCCTGAAAAAGATGATTAGTGCTATGGTTGCCTCTCTTGTTGGTAAGCATGATGTTCTCAAACCCGGTAAATTTTTCTCTTCCAAACCCGGCATATAAACTATGCCTAACACTAGTTTTCACTTTGCAGGCGCGCGCGATGGTAACATTCGCAAAACCGCCACCGAGAAAATCAAATGTATGTATACACTGGTGCGCCAATTATATTTTGGTAGCTGCGAAGTCATCAAAACCGCCAGAAATTGGGAGAACCCGCCCAGCACTTATACTGAAGTACTGGCTCATTTATCCACGATGCCAAACTGGATCCAATTGCTGAAGAGGTCCGCGTGCAGAGCCGGTGCAATGCGCAGCTTGGCCTTGGCCAAAGCCTATTATCCCAACTTGGAACCGGGTCCCCTTGCATCAGGATTTCCTCAGTTCAACGCAGATGGCACTGCTTTTGATCGGAAAGCGTACAGCCGGGCTGTGAAGCAAACCCGGCACGTGGCTACCCAAATTGCCAATGGCTTGAAACTGAATTCCATACAATACGGCTACAGCGAGACCAATGACGAAATTGTTGATGAAGAACCTCAACGCATTGACCTCCTTCAAAGCTACAAGGAATCAATTGGTGAAGGCCCCACTGTCCCCAGTACTTCCGCTGCGCCAAGCTCCTCAACTCCCACTGTGCCACCACCATCGCGCGCACCAGTGGAAGATGAAGATGAAACTACTTTCAATCCCTTCAGCTTGTGACATGGCGCAACAACAGAGCCCCCAAGAACCGGGAAGTAGAAGCAGAAACGGCGAAGGATGACTCGGCCAGCGCCAAGGAAGATACTCCAGCCACCACTCCTTCCACTAACCCGGCTCCTGAAGCCGGTTCTTAAACAATTGCTCAGCAGCTATGTCTGCATAAAAACTTGTCTTATTTGGCCCTTGGGGCACAGTATTGTAATAACTTAGCCGTATTTTGATACTATGCCTGTGATGTGCGCTCGTGCGCTGTAAAACTTTGCAGTAATCGTATTATGTCTTTACCTGTCAAAATACTTGTTCTTCTGTGGTTTCGATGACCCTTTTGGTGTCTTTAACTGTGAGCCGGCTTTCGCATGGATACCCTGGCGCAACTTCTCTGAGAAAAACAGGGTCGAACCAAGTCCCAACGGGCTTCATGGTTGATTGAATTTCCAGGTGTGCAATCAGGCCATAAAGTCGCGAGTCACATCAGCTGCACAGCAAGATAACCAAGAATACTAGTGGCATAAAAGCCGGGTCTTGGGATTGCAGCTACAGACTTTTGCAGTAAGAGCCCCCAAGACCTGGATCAATGTTTATAAAGTAAAGGGCTTATGCCACAGTACCCCATTGATCCAAAATACTGGCGGGACGCACTCTTTGGGCGTCCTCAAGATATAAAATCAACTAAAAATGACTGATACTGAAACTAAACACACATATTACTCAATAGAACAAACTGTGAACTGCTCTGCCGGGTTACAATATTTGAAACCCGGATAACCACTGGGCCGGGTCCTGGGGAAATAACTTAGCACTTTTCAATAACAAGCCCCCAGGACCAAGCTGATCAAAAGAACTATTATGATGCAAATAAAAAAATAACCGGCTTAAAAAAGTAAACTGAGACAAAGAAAATTTCTGTTCAACCTTTACTTTATTGACAGAAAAGGTTAGGTCAGCAAGCCGCCTCATTAAAAACCTTCCAGTCCCCTTAGGTACCCTGGTAAGGAAAAGAGCGCGTCTGAAACCTGCTGCCTGTTACATCGTGTGTTACAACTTTTACATCTTTCTCTTGCTAAGTATAATATGGGCGCAGCTGCGCAATGTTCCACGGCCTCTCACGCTCTTCCATGGAAAAGGTGGAGTGTGTGGTATCATTGACTGTCTCTGACTTTTCTCTTGCGTCCACTAAGTAGTATGAACCATTGTCCAATTTCTTGCTTACGATGAAGGGCCCCTCCCAAGGAGGTGATAACTTGTGCATCCCTTCCTTGGACTGCACCCATCGCAATACCAGATCACCCTCCTGGAAAGTGCGAGTTTTAACCCGGCGACTATGATACCGCCTCAAATCTTGCTGATATATTGCTGATCTTTCCAGTGCTTGCTCTCTGTTTTCTTCCAGCAAATCCACAGAATCTTGCCGGGTCTGCTCATTTTCTATCTCAACGTAAGCCGCCACGCGAGGCGAGTCATGAATAATATCACTTGGCAAAACTGCCTCTGCCCCGTACACCATAAAGAAAGGGGTCATCTTTGTAGATCTGTTGGGTGTTGTGTTAATTCCCCAAACAACTGATGGCAACTCCTCAACCCACGCTCCGGCGGCTCTGAGACACGGGACCCGGAGGCGTGGTTTTAAACCTCTAAGCAGCTCCTGATTTGCTCGTTCAACTTGTCCATTGGCCTGAGGATGAGCAACTGAGGCAACATCCAAACGTATACCATTATTTCCACAAAACTTTGCCATCTCTCCAAGTGACATATTAGTACCATTGTCTGTGATAATACTATGAGGATATCCAAACCTATGTATGATCTGCTTCATAAACTTGACCACTGTAGCCGCCTCACAATTTGTAACAGGCATAACTTCAACCCACTTTGTAAACTTATCAATGGCAACCAAGAGGTGGGTTTTCTTGCAAGGAGACATGCTAAAAGGACCCACCATGTCAAGCCCCCAAACTGCAAAAGGCCAAGTCAAAGGTATGGTGCGCAGTTCCTGAGCCGGCACATGAATCTGTCTGGCATATCTCTGACACCCATCACATCTATTCACCAAGCGCTCTGCATCTGCCTGGGCTGTGAGCCAAAAGAAACCATGTCTAAAAGCTTTTGCTACCAATGACCTTGTTGAAGCGTGATGACCACAATCCCCTTCATGAATTTCCTTCAAAATTTGCCGGCCCTCCTTTCCAGAGACACACCTCTGAAACACGCCTGAGACACTTCTCTTGTACAACTCGCCATCAATAACCACGTAGGCCTTGCACCGGCGCACGATCTGCCGGGCTATAACTTCCTGTTGTGGCAACTCACCACGCAAAAGATACGCCAAATAAGGTTCTGTCCACTCTGGGATCTCATGTGTTGCTGCTACCAACTGTGAATCCGGGTCCTCCTGACCCGCCAGCTCCTCTGCATCCTGAAGCTTGACTGATGGCGTCCATAGCTCGTCCAAGAAAACATTTGGTGGAACCGGCTCTCTGCGAGAACCGAGTCTTGACAAAGCATCTGCAGCATCGTTTTTTCTGCGGTCAATATGATCCACCTGATAGCCTGAAAAGAACCCGGCTACTCTATCCACCTCTCGCCTGTAAGCCGCCATCGTTGCATCTTTTCTGTCCCAAGTTCCTGACACTTGCTGCGCCACAAGATCTGAATCCCCATAGCACTTGATACGCTTGACATTCATCTCTTTTGCCATACGCAAACCATGCAACAAAGCCTCATATTCTGCCACATTATTGGAACAATCAAAGTGAATTTGCAAAACATAACTCAACTTATCACCTTTGGGAGAAGTTAGCACAACTCCAGCTCCTGATCCTTGCTCTTGCTTAGACCCGTCAAAATGCATAACCCACGATTTGAGACTCGGGGTGAGAGGTGGCGCATTCAACTGCGTCCAATCATTAAGAAAATCCACCAATGCTTGAGATTTAATAGCTGTGCGAGGCACATACTCAATGTGATAATCCCCCATCTCTATGGCCCACTTGGCAACTCTCCCAGTAGCTTCTGAATTTCTAATAATATCTGCCAAGGGTATAGAACTAACCACCGTAATTGGATGCTCCTGAAAATATGGTTTCAACTTTCTACTGGCCATGAAAACACCATACACTAACTTCTGCCAATGCGGGTACCTTTGCTTGGTTTCTGATAACACCTCACTAACATAATAGACCGGCCTTTGCACCGGTTTTTCTTTTCCTTCCTCTTTTCTCTCGACCACCACCACGGCACTCACAGCTTGAGGCCCGGCAGCGACATATAATAGCATGGGCTCCTTGGGACCCGGCGCCGCCAGAACTGGCGCTTCTGACAGCTGTTTCTTCAAAGCCCAAATGCCTCATCTGCCTCTTGATTCCACACGAAATTATCTGTTTTCTTCAGTAACTTGTACAAAGGAATTGCTTTCTCTCCGAGCCGGGAAATAAACCGGCTTAACGCTGCCACACAACCCGTCAACTTCTGGACATCTCTCAGTTCCTCTGGCTTTTTCAAGCTTTGAATGGCTCTAATTTTTTCCGGGTTTGCCTCAATTCCCCGCTCTGACACAATGAAACCAAGTAACTTTCCCGCTGGAACTCCAAACACACACTTTGTAGGATTAAGCTTCATCTGGTACTCCCTCAGATTTTTGAATGTCTCTGTAAGATCACGAATAAATGACTCGGCTTTCTCTGACTTTATTACCACATCATCAACGTAAGCATGCACATTACGCCCAATCTGATCATGAAAACAATTCTGAATACACCTCTGATAAGTTGCCCCTGCATTCTTCAACCCAAAAGTCATGGTCTTGTAACAAAAAGCACCAAAGGGGGTGATAAATGACGTTTTTTCCCAATCATTTTTGTTCAACTTGATCTGATGATACCCTGAATAAGCATCCAAGAAACACAAAAGCTCACTACCTGCTACTGCATCCACGATTTGATCAATACGCGGTAACTGAAACGGATCTTTGGGACAAAACCTGTTCAAACTTGTGAAATCAATACACATCCTCGTTGTTCTTTTTCAGAACCAAAACCGGGTTAGCTAACCACTCTGGATGAAACACTTCCATGATAAAGCCGGCCTCCAAAAGCCGGGCTATCTCCTCTCCAATTGCTTTCCTTCTTTCTGCATTCATTTTCCTCATACCCTGTTTTACCGGCCTTGCCTTAGGATCAACATGTAAGCTGTGCTCAGCGAGTTCAGTTGGAATGCCTGGCATGTCACTAGGTGTCCATGCAAAAACATCCCTATTCTCACGGATGAACTCGATGAGCGCGCTTTCCTATTTATCAGTTAAGTTGGTCCCAATGGCGAACTGCTTGGAAGAATCTCCAGGCACAAAATCCACCATCTTTGTATCTCTGGCAGCTTTGAACTTTGCCCTATCATCCTCTGTTGTTGGCCTTTTAAGTGCTGTGTTATCCTGCGGGTCAAGATTTGCTCTGTAAGCTTTCAATTCCTCCTTAGCACAAGCATGCTCTGCTAAAGCTGCATCCCCCTCATCACACTCTGCCGCAATATCTCTGTTACCATGCACTGTAATGATCCCATGAGGACCCGGTATTTTCAACTGGAGATACACATAACACGGCCTTGCCATGAACTTGGCATAGGCCGGCCTTCCCAACAATGCATGATATGGACTTGGAAACTTTACCACCTCAAACGTGAGCCACTCTGATCTGAAGTTATGGATAGACTCACCAAAAGCTACCTCCAATGAAATTTTACCCTCTGGTGTAGCTGATTTTCCCGGAACTATACCATGAAAAATTGTTGACGTTCTCTGCAACTGTGACTCCTTCAAACCCATGCGCACAAACGTGTCCCAGTACAAAATATTGATGCTACTGCCACCGTCCATCAGCACTTTCTTTAACTCAAAACCATGAACTTGGGGAGCCACAACCAACGCAAGAAGACCCGGGTGCTCCACCACCTCTGGATGATCCGCCCTACTCCAAGTAACTGTATGCTCTGACCACCTCAAATATCTCGGAACTCCTGCAGCCACTGTGTTAACTGCCCTCTTGACTATTTTCCTCTCTCTCTTGGTTGTGCCACTTGTGTATATATGATACTGACCAAGTTGCCTTGGCTGCTGTGAAAATCCACCTTGGTTACTTGTGTTCTGATTTTGGTTCTGACCCGGATTTCCCGTAGGTACCGCGTTTGCTCCAGTCAAAGGTCCCGAGGCCGGGTTACCACCCGTGCCGGGTCCTCCACTTCTATTTGCTCCTTGCAAAGCTCTCTGCACCTCATTGTTTTTCCACCTGTTCAGATCCACACACTGAGCCAAAGAATGATTGGCGGCTCTACCGTTCTTGCTATGACGAGGACACGGCCTGCGACTGAGCATCCTTCCAGTGAGCCTACGGCCTTTACTTCTGGCAAGTCTGGCAAGCCTCCGATGCCTCCTTCCCACAAGCCAAAAGCTGGGAAAAAATGAAGAAAACAATGATATGGTCATTTTAGGCCTTTGTGGCTTGTAATAACTTTGGAAGTGTTTTCTTGATACAATATTTATTTCTTAGTACTCTTAGCAGTACCAATTTTGACCAATAAGCTGGTCCTTATGATTTGCCTCGATTTCTCCCTTACTCAGGCCCTCCCGCGGCTCAGTATTTCCTAGGGTAAAATGCGTGTTCAGGGTCGAGAACGTCCATGATAGGCAATCAAGCTCTATTGACACTGCACCCCAAGTACTTTGGCTACATACTGCGAGTCGCATCCGAGTGAAGGTTGAGTATAATCACGATATGCCACTGATTTGGCGATTCCAAGGTAACAAGCCGCGCTCATAAAGCTGCAAAGCCCCCAAGGAATCAATGATTAAAGAAAATAAAAGACTCAGCAACTCAATTGGTAATTTGAGGCGAAACGACATCCTCTTGCATAGCAGAGGTGCCGGCTTTATTTTATAATCATGATATGATACATAAGTTAAGGTCGCGCCTGGGTGGCGGCCAATTTTGATACATGTGGTTGGATCGCGCCTGGGTGGCGATCCCTTTTGATACATATGGTACGGTCGCGCCTGGGTGGCGACCAATTTTGATACTTGAGCCCTGAGTGGCTATAGACTAATACTTTTAACCCTGAGTGGTTCTGTTGTGGTTGCCCATAGCGACTCGCGATGAAAAAGATGAGGTGTATCCTCATTACTGGTGTCCTGCGGCTTTTACTTTTCTCGCCTCTCTGTTGGCAGTTATTTGGAGCCGCAGGTCAGGCAGGTGCCTTTTGGCCTTTATGATGTCATCGAAACTTCGTTGCGGCTCAGGAACGGGCACGCCTTTGGCAATGCAAGCGGTTCTGGCCATGGCCTTGTCGCCCTCTTCGCACTCTCATGCGATATCTCTGTCACCATCGATTGTGATGACTCCCTTGGGACCTGGCATTTTGAGCTTCAGATATACATAGCATGGTCTTGCCATGAATCTTGCAAAGATTGCTATGCCGAACAGTGCGTGGTATGGGATTTGAAAGTCCACAACTTCAAACCAGACGTACTCGCTCTGGAAGTTGTCCTGAGTTCTGAAGGCGACTTCTAAATTGATTCGCCCCAGCGGCTGAGCTGAGACACCTGGCACGACACCGTGGAAGGTTGTTCTGGATGGGTGCAGCTGCTTCTCTTGGAGGTTCATCCTTTTGAAGGTCTCATAATATAGTATATTGATGCTGCTACCTCCATCCATTAGTACCTTGCTTAATTTATAACCTGCGACTTGAGGTGCAACCACGAGCGCAAGCTTGCCTGCTTCATTTATTCTTTCAGGATGATCTTCCCTACTCCAGACAACTGGCTGCTCTAACCACTTCAACCATTATGGTATGGCTGGCACCACGGCGTTGACAGCTTGGTTACGCCGTCTGAGCTTTTGCCCCCTTTTGGAGGTGTTAACCACGATGGTATGGTATTGACCTAGCTGTTTTGGGAACTGCGGCTGATCTGGTGGTGGATTGGGAGCCGCATGGTTGTTGCCTCCGCCATGGTCGCCTCCCTCATTGTTCGGATGGTTGTTATTCTCATTAAGTGGCTGTCCATCCTTCCACTTTTTGTAATGGTAGCATTGTGCTTTGGTGTGGTTAGCCGGGCGTCCATCTTTCCCTATATGGATGTCGCAGGGGCGATTGAAAACCTCCTCTAAATTTATTGGGTGGAAGTTCCTCCCTCTGCCATTGTTTTGCTTGAAGCGAGTGTTGGTATTTGCGACTAATCCTGAGTTTCCTTACTCATTCTTGCGCTTACTATTACTCGCACTGTTGTTGTTGTTTTGCTGTTGTTGAGGCTTGCTGCTATTCTTCTTTCCTTTGCCGACAACTTCCGCTTCTTCACCATCTGACGCATCCTTCGTCTTATCTGAACCAGCGTATTTATTAGCCGCGGCCATCACCTCGCTGAGGCTCTTGACCTTGTCTTTCATGCGGCCTAGCTTCTGTACCAGTGGCTTAAATTTACAATTTTTCTCCATTACCAGGACGGCAGAGCTAGGGGGTATGTTATCCGATGAGTGTATGATTTCTGCTACCCTTCTCATCCAATGGCAGCTTGACTCGCCTTCCTTCTGCACACAACGCTCGAGATCTTCTATACTGCAGAGTCGCTTACATGTTCCTTGGAAATTCTTGATGAAAGCTTCTTTCATCTCGTCCCAGGAGTTTATTGAGTTTGGTGGCAAGTTCTGTAGCCAGATGTGGGCAGCGCCTTCTAACATCATGTTCAGGTATCGGGCACATATCTCTTCGGATGCATTAAAAATGATCATGCCCATCTCGTAATTGTTGAGCCAAGTTACTGGATCCATGATGGCATTGTAGTTCACGACCTTGCGTGGTCCTTTAAAATCTGCTGGGAACGGCTCGGACCTGATCCGTTCGCTGAAGCAGACCGGCCCCTTGAGTCGCGACGATAGATTTGACGGGACTAGCCTTCCGATCTGATTAACGACTATGCGAGGCTGCACAACTTCTGCTGGCTGGGTTTGCTGCGGCTGATTCTGCACTGCCGGTTGGTTTTCCCTTTGTCGCCTCGCAGAGCTTGAAGTCGCAACCTGAGGCGACTCAGCGTGGATGCTTCTTTCAGCCGTAGCCCGACTGTTGTATGGGGTGGAATGCAGTCGTCCTGCGTGTTCAGACATGTTTGCCTGCTGTACCACCGCCGTGCTCAGCATCTCAATGGCACGTCGAGCCTCTCTGTCAATCGGCGTGTTTCCTGCTGGCATTAGCCCGGACAGGATGTTTGTAGCCGCGTAAACATTATCCACTGGGCTTACGTAATGCCCTTGTGGTGTATGGAACCTTTGGGGCTGAGGTGGCGGCTGTTGCACAAATGCTAGTGGTGGTGATGGAGGTGTCATGATAGCCCTATTGTTGCCTTGTACCAGGGCTCTTGATCCTGGTGCTTCCGCCGTTCTTGTCGCTGCGAATGATGGGGCAACCGCTGCGGCTAATGGCGCTGAAACTCGCGGAGCTGCGACTGATGGTGCCACGTACGACGGGGCCGCGCTTGATGGTATGGCGACTGGGCGTACCATGCTGGTGGCTACTAATGGTGCCGCCTCTGTACGAGCCGCGTTGATTACGGCTGATGGAGCAGTATTGGGAGATGCTGCAGCTGCTAGTGTCGTAGTCATGGGAGCCGCGACTGTAGATCTGGCAGGGGGCGACTGGAATAGCTCCAGGGGGTTAACTATGTCGGCTCCTAGCCGTATGCGACTGGCCTGGCGCCTATGTGGAAGAGTACTTGGTCCTGCTCATTGAGACCGCATGGCGGCGTCTTCTGTAAGCCGCCGCTGCTCCTCCTGAAGGCGCAAGTCCTCACGTGCTAACCTCACTAGTACAGAAAAGGCTATCAGTGGCGCACCCTTTTTTGATTCTGTGGCGCACCCCCAGATTTGCTCGGTGCGCCACAGAATTCTCACATTTCTGTGGCGCACCTGGCGTGGTGCGCTCTCAAAAAATTGAAAAAAATCAAAAAATGCAAAAAAATATATAATGTTTCAAAAAAAATCAGAAAAATCAAAATATGAAATAATATGAAAAATCCTAATTATTGGAATTATTTTCGGATTTTTTGAATTTTTTGAACTGATACCTTCCCGCTAGGTTACCCATCCTCAAATTGCTCCAACCCTAGCCGTATGCGACTGGCCTGGCGCCTATGTGGCAGAGTACTTGGTCCTGCTCATTGAGACCGCATGGCGGCGTCTTCTGTAAGCCGCTGCTGCTCCTCCTGAAGGCGCAAGTCCTCACGTGCTAACCTCACTAGTACAGAAAAGGCTATCAGTGGCGCACCCTTTTTGATTCTGTGGCGCACCCCCAGATTTGCTGGGTGCGCCACAGAATTCTCACATTTCTGTGGCGCACCTGGCGTGGTGCGCTCTCAAAAAATTAAAAAAATCAAAAAATGCAAAAAAAATATAAAATGTTTCAAAAAAATCAGAAAAATCAAAATATGAAATATCCTAATTATTGGAATTATTTTCGGATTTTTTGAATTTTTTGAACTGATACCTTCCCGCTAGGTCACCCATCCTCAAATTGCTCCAACCCTAGCACGCTTAACTTCTAAGTTCCACCTAGTTCACCTACCATTGTGCTACTCAAGTTCTTATTGATATATAAATCATATGAACCCTCTTAAGTCTTGTATGTGTATATGTGTGGTATGTGTTATAAATGTGTGTTTTTAAATTTCAGATTTTTCAAAAATTCTAAAGTTTCAAAAGGAGATTCAAAAGTTTCAAAAGATCCAAAATAATTCAAAAAATCCAAAAATTCAAAAAAGTCAAAACACTTCAAAAAATTCAACAATCTTCTTTGTTATACATTTCTGTGTCTTTTTTGGACTTTTTGAATTTTTTATTTCTTTTAAATTTTTTAATTTTTTTCCTTTTTTTGATTTTGCTGCGAAAAATCGTCTGTTTGAAATAACTTTTTTTCTTTTGGAATTAGAGGAATCTGTGAATTGCGGACCGGGTAAACCCGGTTGGATTCGAACTCGGATTTTTCTCTAGTTTTTTTTTACATATTTTTTGCATTATTTCGACGTCGTATGCAAAAGTTATGGCCGTTACAAGTTTTTTTCCCTGTTTGTTAAAGAAAAGGTCAAAATTCATATTTCAAAATTTTTATACCTACTAGACACTCAAACCTAACTACATGTCAAAGGATTCTATTTATTGAAATTTTTATCATTTTCTTTTACTTCCTGCAAGACTAAAAATGCGATCCACGGGCGGGGGGGGGGTGGGATTTGAAAAAAAAAATCTGTGGCGCACCAAGCTTGGTGCGCCACAGAATGTCACCTTTCTGTGGCGCACCTGGCAGGTGCGCCACAGAATTTTTTTTTAACCCGCCCCCAGATACTTTTTGTGGCGCACCTGGCCATGTGCGCCACAGAAATGTGTCTTTCTGTGGCGCACCAAGCCTGTCTAATTTCTGTGGCGCATGTGGTTTAGTGTGCCACAGAAATGTAACTTTCTATGGCGCACCGGGCTTGGTGCGCCACAAAAAATAATTCTGTGGCGCACCAATTAAGGGTGCGCCACAGAATGCCAACCTACCTATATAGGGTTTCCCTACTAGTGCCTGCTGCGCTCGTCCACTATCCTCTGGACTTCATCATAGAGCCCAATTCTTGCGGCTTCTATCTCTGTTGCCCTGGCTGCGGCATTGACCGCAGAAATTGGTGTAAAGAGCGGGCTGCCTTGTGGTAGAGTAGCCGCTGCGTTGAAGACTACTCTTTGTGCCATTTCCCCCACGGCTATAGCTCAAGATGGGGTTTCCCTGTTTGCGACTTCTGACGCCGCGACTCCTGGTGTGGCCGCAGCGGGTGCCACGCCGCCTGAACCGAGCTCTACGACTCCTGATCCAACCGGCGCGACTTCTTCTGTGGCTTCTAGTACTGTAGGGGCCAGGCTGCCTGGTGGTGGCATACCCAGGCATTCTCCTGCTTCCATTGTCCTGTAAAGTCCCTCCATGTGTTGACTGTGCATGGATGGTGATGTGAGATCCTGGCTCAGGGCTTAACAGGATTGATAGAATATTCATATCAATAAGTTGCAACTTCTTTTCCGAAAGCTCATCTGGAAGGAACTCCGAGGTTAAGCGTGCCTGGCCCGGAGTAGTCCAAGGATGGGTGACCGACCGGGAACTCGTTCCCGGGTGCGCACGAGTGAGGACAAAGTGCGCAGAAAAGACTAGTATTGATCTATGGGGCCAGTCTGGAGATCCTAGCGAGCTGCCAGGGGTGACAGGCCCGGCCCGGGGGTGGCCGGGGTGTTACAATTTGGTATCAGAGCCGACCCTCGCGGTAACTCGGGCGTGTGCGGGTCAGTGGGCGGACATGTTGGAGCATGTGCCGGCACTGGGCGCACAGACGAGTGCCAAGGGGGGAAGTTCCTGGACTGGGGGCTGATCGACGAGGGCGTCGGTCTTCTAAGGGGGGAAGGATGTGAGATCCTGGCTCAGGGCTTAACAGGATTGATAGAATACTCATATCAATAAGTTGCAACTTCTTTTCCGGAAGCTCATCTGGAAGGAACTCCGAGGTTAAGCGTGCCTGGCCCGGAGTAGTCCAAGGATGGGTGACCGACCGGGAACTCGTTCCCGGGTGCGCACGAGTAAGGACAAAGTGCGCAGAAAAGACTAGTATTGATCTGTGGGGCCAGTCTGGAGATCCTAGCGAGCTGCCAGGGGTATCAGGCCCGGCCCGGGGGTGGCCGGGGTGTTACAGGTGAGCTACCTCCCTCGGGGTTTCCGCCCAACCTCTCCTCGAGGACAAACTCGATGGATTGGGCTTCCTCGCCTTCAAGGTGTGATGGTCTGTTGTTGGTAGATTCCTCCTCTTCGTCCACGGTTACAGTGACTCCTTCTTCTGAGTCGCCCTGCCGTGATGAGCACTCAGATCTGCTGCTGATGAAGCCGACGAAGACGTGGATAGATCCAAATGGGATGATGTGGCCAGCTTCCAGGTAATCAGCTTCCGGCCCCTAATTTGAATCGTCGATGAGGGGCACGCCGTTGACCGTGATGATTCGGCCGACGGCGAGATCTTCAACTCCTACCATAGATCCTGCGCGGAACGTGACGCTTTTGACTGCAGGCCCCATGGTGGGTGCCAACTGTCATGGGTTTGTCACGTCAGACGTCATAGATGACTTCGTAGGTGTGGGATTGCGCGAGTCAATCGTCTCCGAGCTTAAGATCGTAGGGAACGAAGAAGACACAGATTTACCCAGGTTCGGCCCCTCAATGTGAGGTAAAGACCTACTTCCTGCCTACCCTAGATTGGTATGGATATGATGTATAAGGTGTTACAATGGAGGCGATCCGATCTCGGTACTCGCCGTATCTTCTAGGGTTCGAGAGCTTGAGAGCTTGACCCCTTCTAAGTCCTGCGATTCCTCTTTATATACACAGAGGCTCGTCAGGTTACAAGAGTTCTTCACGGAGCCGGTTATCTTCTTGCCTTCCAAGGCAGGTAAACGCCGACCTTCTAGATCTTTCCTTATAGCATGTTGCGACTCTCTTGCGCCGGCCCATCTCCGTGTAAGCCCATTGATGGTGTGACTGCGAACCTATCATAAGCCGCATTACACTTGTGGGCCATGGGTTAACTCATTTATTATTCCCCCGACAATAGGGTCCTCATCCGAATCACCAATTCGCCGGCGTCCAGTGATCTAAACCAGTCCAGCAACCTGTTCTTCATTGCTGTATGCGAGCAGATATCCGACGCCGGGACACAGAGAGGAAATCCTATGAGCTGTCTCACAGTATCCCAAATTCGAATCGAATGCGGGCACTTCCAAAACCTGTGAAGGATAGACTCCTCGCGATTGCAGACAATACACCGAACCCCTTCTTTAATATGTCGCATGCTCAATTCGTCGCTGATAGCCAGATCATTCCGCACTAGTCTCCAACAATGTACTTTATCCTTGTTTGGAACATCAGCACCCCATATCGCAAGCCACCCTTGATGTTCATCGCTAGAAGAGCAGGCTCCTACCTTGCCTGAATTGCAATGTTTGAGCTGCTGCTTTAGATGATATGCCGACCGGACAGTAAAACACCCGTTTTTGGTGTAATTCCATGCTAGATAGTCTTCAGTTCCAGCTCTACCCACGGGTATTTTTAATATGTCCGTGACATCCGTCTCAAACAGAGTCTCATTGAGTTTGTCAGTATTCTAGCCTCCTCCATCCGGGAGAAGCAGATCAGCAACATGCTCCACCGTCCTCTCCGGCTTATGACCCAAGGGTCGTTTTAGGGAGTCTCTAGGTATCCAATTCTGCTCCCATACCTTGATGTTCTTGCCATCCCCGATCCTCCACACCACGCCTTCCTTGAGAAGTTCCCACCCGTACAGGATACTTTTCCAAGTATAGGATGCCCTCTTGGGACACCCAGCCTTCATGAAATCTCCGTGTTTGTAGTATCGGGCATGCAGGACTCGAGTACAAAGGGATTCCGGTACCGTTGCTAGCCTCCATGCTTGCTTGGCTACGAGCGCTTGATTAAAATCAGCATAATTCCGGAAACCCATGCCACCACTGCTTTTAGCTGAGCACATCTTGTCCCAACTAATCCAGTGAACCTTCCTTTTCCCATCCGCCGCACCCCACCAGAATTGAGATGAGACTAAGGTTAGCTTATTGCATTCACCCTTTGAAAACTGAAATCAGCCCATGGGAAAAGTTACTAATTGGAGGCACCGTAGGAGGCTCCACGTTAATCCTCACGGTTAGAAAATTTTATCCGTCCGATCTACCCATAATTTGTCTTCAGCCGTTAGATAAAGTGGTTCGTCAAAGTGCGCAAGCCTGACTCCTCTCGCACGTATCTATCTCCGCTTGAGTTCGAGTCCAAGAAAACGCAACCTTCAGATCTGTACCTAATTAAATCGTGCTATGCAGAGGGGCCCGTAGTCCTGAAAAGAGAATTTGTCAGGCATACTCCTTCCATCCATCGCCTAGAACTAAACCCTCTCTTTTTTCTCAAAAGTATATAATGACGCCCTCCTCTTTCGTGCAGCTCGGAAACATCATCGCCGCCGGGCATCCGAAGTGAAGCCATCGCATCAATATTGTCTTGCTGCAGACGTTCTTACCTTCAAAAGAACTTGCATGCGCTTCCTGATGACTACGATCACCCACGGCCCTCGATGAGAAATCTCAAGCTCTGTCCGCATGGTCTAAGTAGGGCAGGATTGACGGGAGACAAATTCGAATAACGTGTGGGTGTTAGCGCCACTCGGCAGCCTCGCCGGTGATGGGTGATGGCGGCTACCTTTCTTCAATCTTCCGTCTGTATACCTCATCTGCACCAACAACTCTGGATTGGAAGACTTAACTGAACAGATTCAAAGGTTGGAGAAGGACATTGGGATACTTAATTTGGTCGTGTTCTTCTAGATGGAGATTAAAAGATTGGATAAGGAGATCGTGGAAACTTGATCGGATCGTGTTGTTCTAGATGGATTTCACCCCGGTGGGGCTTTGCAGTTGACACCGGATCTCCTCAAGCCCACAAAATTGAACTGAACGTGAGAAGCCACCCATCAGGCAGCCATCCTCTTCATCTTTCACTTATAATTCTGCCCCATTGTATGGCTCAGGGTAACCAAACCTAAACTTTGTTTTCTCATCTTCATGTGGACTCCTTTGTGTTTCCTCCATTGCCATGGTTCAAATTTTCATAATTGCACGTATGGAATAGATTCTCAGGTTTTATGCAAATAATTACTTGCAGGTAATCTGCCACATGGGAAATATGCATGCTGTGGGTCAGTTATGATTTGGCAGTAGCTATAATTTTTTCAGATTGTTTTGACCAGTACTCTAACTGAATAGTGCTTATCTTGCTTAGTGTTCTTGCGTTTTCGTGTGACAGATTATGAATAAGTTTTGTTACTTTTGGGACTGCTTGATTTATCAATCATAACAACAAACAGGAGCCAGTGTTGAATTCAGCTTTACAGATTGATGTCTGCGCTCCAAAGAAGGATATTATAATCTTCAGTTAATCGTGGTTAATATTTTCTGAGATAAGAGATCTTATATATCAGAACTTACAAAGTTACAAAGCAATGTCAGCATTCTGGATGTGAGAGAAGTAGACTCGCCTGATATAAAGGAAATTAAACTATGAAGTTGGCCGAAGTTCGGACGGCCGAACTCTAACAGGAGCTACCCATCAGCCGTAGTATCTCAGGTAAAGTTCAGATCCGTTCAATGCTCTGATTTATAAAATTCAAGAGAAATAGTTCTGTTCGTTCATAGATGCATTGGTAGGATCCTCTCGGTGCAAACACATAATCAATTGGGTAAGATGCAGTGTGCACTTGCCTCTCTGTGCAAGTTCCGGGTCCAATTCCTCCTCTCTACTCAATCCAATTACCCTTGCTTCTTTTTAGCAGCTTACGAAGCTAAGATGGTTTTCAGAACTTAATATCCAGTTGTTGCCATGCACGCACACAAATAAGAAGCGTTCT
The DNA here is from genome assembly GCA_947311845.1 of Poa pratensis. Taxonomy (NCBI): domain Eukaryota; kingdom Viridiplantae; phylum Streptophyta; class Magnoliopsida; order Poales; family Poaceae; genus Poa; species Poa pratensis. Next base: position 19,073,568 of record CAMZMU010000092.1, on the reverse strand, counting down.
CAGATGGCATTGACTGCAGTTTAAATGAGATTGTCTGACGTAAATAGTATATGTGTTCACGATTATGTGCACTTCCCATGACAATATTATCTGCACTATAGGGAGGTAAACAGAACCATGTAATCCCTGCAGTAATGCCGTGTGTTCACGTCATGGACAAACCAAACACCGACAAGCCAGTTCATTTGAAGTTTAAAGGAGGCCAACTGAATTTTCGATTAGCTTTTCTATTTGATGTGGTTGATGACAACATGCATGAACTCAAGACATGCTCAAAACAGAATTTGGTTGGCATAGCTGACAGTCTTCTGGGTTTTGTTGTTCTACAGTGATCCAAATACTATTGCTATATAAATTCTTCAAATTAAATCGAGGAATATCCCATTTTATAAAATAGAATATGTGTTCACTATGATACGACATAGATGACTAAATCATCAGTATATTTTTTCTTCTGAACCTACCAAGTTATGCCTATTCATATTCATAACCAGTCTTCTAATATGCTTATACCGTTACCTATTTTGTCTTTTAAGTACGAACTATCCTTTTCTTTTTTCAGAGTATATCTACAGTTCATATAAAGGCCATGCAGCCAGTTGATTATATTAATCTAATTCATGGACATATTTCCATCTTTGTGTTTGGAGGAAAAGCTTTGAATAGAATCAGCATCCAGTCCTGAAGAATACAGACGTGGAGATACCTCATAGGCACAAGAACCATGTATAACATGCTGTGGGTATTTGGGATGCTAAATAACCAAGCATGAACTATGGAAAGGATTCATCCACCTGGGCCACTCCTTTTGGTATGATAGCTGCTAAATGAATATATTCGAATTTTAGCTGCTCTAACCCACTCATGTATGTATGCAAGAAATTTTTATTTACATCAAACTGGCATCTTTGTTCAAACAAATTCAGAATCTGGTGTGTACTCTATTTTGATTACGAAGTCTCAGGTATCAAGTAATTTTATAATCGTTGTAAATTTGATTAATTTCCTTTGGTATTATTAATGCCTCAGCTTACATGTCAAGCAATATCTTACTCATAATATCAAGTATAAGAACATCGAAGAAAAATTCATGCATCATACATTTTCAAGGACACGTGCAAAAAACGAGGGGATGAATACTAGGATGTTAATTAACTAATTTAACCAATGGAACCGCCCAGATTTCGTGTATCCATGAAGAAAAAATCTTCTCATGTCGTTACTCCCTACAGTAGCAAAATAAAAGATTGATAAATAGAAATACGCATCAATACTACTACAGTAGGAAGCCCTAATCAAGGTGCAAATTTCTTATACATAGGCAAAAGCAAGTTTTGTATTCAACATATATATTAGTGTGGGTGATATAACTTTTGTCCAGTCTCTATATAGGAAATAAGGTGGAAAAGGGTGCCTGCTTTCGCAAATCCGTATGGACATTATTTCTACTCAAGAAAGAGCTGCATGAAACTGCCTATACTATTTCTCGAGTCTATATAGTTAATCCTGCCCCTGTATGATTTCGGTAGGGTGTATGTAAGGAGTCCAATATGTTGCTTATGGAAATTTTTGAAATTGGTGTATTTGGATTAGAAGGTAACGTTAATAACTAGCCCGTGCGGATGCACGGGTTGACGACTAGTTATCCATAATCAGCCTCCCTGGCACAAAGGCACTCTGTTCTTCCGGGATTAAAATAGGAAGAATTTTCTTGAGTCGATTTGCCACAACCTTGGAAGCTATTTTGTAGAGGACATTACACAAGGATATAGGGCGAAATTGACTCAATAGCTCGGGAGAATTGACCTTCAGGATCAGCACCAAAATTGTGTCATTGAAATCAGCAGGCGTTTCCCCTCCCGCCAAGTAATCTTTCACAGCTTTGCACACATATGGTTGGAGAAAAGACCAGTGTCTTTGATAGAACAGGGCCGGTAGCCCATCAGGGCCTGGTGCCTTTGTTGGGCCCATTTGAAACAGAGCTTGCTCTATTTCTTTATCAGTAAACGCTACTGTCAGCGTAGCATTCATCTCCTCTGTGACCACATTGTCAATTAGATCCAGCACCTGTGCGCTGTTAATTGATCCTTAAGACGCATATAAGCTGTTGTAGCAGGCCAGTGCCATCCCACACATCCCCTCATTGGTTTTACACCACGTACCGTCCTCATTCTTAAGACCACGAACGGTGTTTTTCCTACGTCGATGAGAGGCCCGGTTCTGAAAAAACTTTGTGTTCCTATCTCCCGCCTTCAGCCCCACTCTTGGCGAGACCGCTGCTTATACATCACTTCTTCTTTTTCATAGGCTACATGCAGTTGTTGTTCTATGGACCGAACCTCCTGTGAGGTACCCGAGAAACGATCTCTCGCCCTTGCATCATCAAGCTGAGCTTGAAGCTGCTTCAGTTCTGCACGAACGGACCCGAAAGACTCAAAACTCCACTTCTTCATGTCCTGGGATACTTGTCGAAGCTGTCTCCATAAGTCATCCAAACCCCTCACCCCCGTGTCATGATTTTCCCAAGCAGATTTAATCATGTCCTCATACCCCTCATGTTTAAGCCACATTTCTTCGTACATAAACCTTCTTGCTGGCTTGAAAGAATCAGGGGGAGGGTCAGCCAACACTTTGATCAGGAGAGCCATATGATCGGACTCTTCTGTCACAATATGCTCAACATGGGTGAGAGGGAACATCTCCATGAACGGCGCCATCGCCGTTGCTCTATCTAGTCTGACCTGGACATTATCTTGGCCCTCCCTTCTATTATTCCCTGTGAAATCATACCCAAGATAGCCCAAGTCCGAGAGGTTACACACTGACAGACACTCGCTAAAAGCCTCCATCTGTGACCGGCTGCGTGGGTTGCCACCGAGCTACTCACTTTGGTTAGTCACCTCGTTAAAATCTCCTGTGCACAGCCACGGCAGGTTGTCTTGAGAGCACAGATATCTTATTGCATCCCATGTCTTGTTCCTCAACTCGGTCCTTGGTTCACCATATATTCCACTAAACCTCCACACCTTCCCATCATACGTGATCTTGGCATCTATGTAGTACTGACACCAAGGTCGCACCGAAACCTCAACACCCTCTCTCCACCATAGCGCTAGGCCACCACTTCTGCCAACACAATCCACAGCCACGCCATGTGGGAAACCTAGACTCCACCTTATTCTTTCCATCGCCTTTGATTTTTCTTTGTTTCGCATAAGAACACCACCGCTGGGTTGTATGACCTACACAGGTCCCGAAGTTCGCCCACCGCCGTGTCCAACCCCAGTCCACGGCAGTTACGGGCAAGGATATTCATTGCTCCCGGCGACCCTGTCTTACAGGGTCCGCTGATGGATCTTCGAGTCTGTCAAAGACGGAGGATGCAGGGTCCTCAAGCCTATCAAAAACTGAATCAGTCCTCTGCCTCTTCCCTGCCGAGTCCGAGCCTTCTCCTCCAACCACCTGTACTAGAACAGGCATCCAAACTTGCATTGTGCCTCCCTTTTTCGGCAGATAGCCCTGTAGCACAATTGTTTTTTCACGGTTCTCCTCCTGTCCGGCCTTCCTCCGCCTCTTTTTATAGGTCCCCGCTTTGTTCTTGGAAGAGCCCACACCATCAGGGACCTTAGAGTCCCCCTGGTCACGCGCCCTAGCCCTGTGGCCTTTCTCCGGGCTTGTGACCTCTCCCCTCTCGCGCCTATGCTCAAACTCGCCAGTGCGAGATGAACCCGAGTGGGCATGTGCATGTGTCGGCTCCTCCTCGGCGGTATGTCGCGAACAGACACACCACCATGATATCGGTCAGACCCCGTTGATCTGCTACCCAAGCTCGATATCTACATTGTGGGGCGCTCAGTTTGGACAGGCTTCTTGTGTTTCTTCGGCTCAGCATGGAGCCATTCTCCCCATTGCTGAACCACTTCCTTCTCACCATCACAATTGTCTCCTTCATGGACCAGCCTGCCACAATCGAAACAAAAGTGAGGAACCTTCTCGTATTGTAAATCAAACCATCTACCCACTTCATCTTCCTTAGATTCCTTTAAACTAACACCTCGGAGAAGTGGCTGGGTAACTTTTATCTCAACCCTGATCCTCAGATCTTCACCCCACGCCACTCCCTCCTCATCAACATCCACAGAGATATATCTTCCTATCCAACCACCAATAAGTTCACCGTCATCATGTCCATTGGTAGATCCAAAACTCTCACCCAAATTTGCATAGAATCAAACACCATATCAGATGGACGAACCGCCCCATCATAGTCCTTCAGAAGAACTGCACTGAAATCGAACTGCCATGGGCCGTTCCTCAGGGCGTGATTCCAATCTCCTTCCGACGCGAACCGGACCACAAACCTATTGTCACGGATATCCTTGAAGTGAGCCGCGTGATGAAGCCCCCAAGCCCTGTGCATCGCGCGATCTAGTGCACCAATTATCAGTTTCCGTGATGAGCAGACCTTGCCCACCACCGACCAACGGGGCCGAGGGACTGATAATCCCCAAGAGCAAGGAATCACTGTAGCACAATTCGATAAGTATTTGAGTGTCGAACCCACGAGGAGCTGAAGGTAAACTATCTATTCTCTAAAGCCCTATAACCCTCTTATATGGCCTTTTATGCAAAGCAATAAATATGAAAGGATCTAACTAATGGAAGCAAGTGACGTGGAATGGGTTTATCTAGTAGCAAGTTTCTTAGAGCAAGTTTCTCTCAGCAGTTTTCTCAAGCAAGTTTCCCAAGCAGCAAGTAGCAAAGATCTCAAGTAGCAAATATCTCAAGGGAGCAAGTGTTCTAGCAATTGTTATTTCATTCGTGTGGTTGTCACAATTAGTGAAGCACATGTTTCAGTCTTAGTTGTTTCTTTTAGGTGGGAGCCATAAATAGGTGTAGCCAAATAAATGAGCAATTACACAACTCTTATGATGGATCTCATGGCCAAGTAAATGACTGCACAAGAGTTATTAAGACATAAAAGTCCCACCATAGCCTTAAGTTCTAGGGTCCCCCAAATATCTCCCCATAAAGTAACTTCAAGTCTCAGACACCGGTTTCTCTCTACTCCGACATGTCCTACTCAATCCATTACACTACGGTGATCACCTTACATGCATTCCCCAACATATGCGTGCACTCATATATTGTACATAAAGACAATCATAAAAGATAACAACACTTGTATGCAACCAAACAACGAACTATTTCACTATTGCCATGAACAAATCACTTCTCAAACACAGATGGGAGACACAATAGATCAAGGGAATAGTATATTGCATCACACATCATGTTTGCCAAGAGTTTACAGTGGGGAGATGGAGATGATCTTGCTGTAGATGTTGATGATGAACACGCCGGAGGGGGGTGGAGCCCTCCGGAGGCGATTCCGGCGGCGTTTCCCCCCTCCGATCTTCTCCGGCGGCAGCCTTCTGTCTCTCTGTTTCGTGGTTTTGTGTTTCTCCGCCGCCTCCTTCCAGAGAACGTCGGGGGACCTTTTTTATAGGTGTTTTTAGGTCAAGACGAGTCGGTGGAGAAAATATCAACGACAACGGAGCCTCGAGGGCCAGATGGGTGGGTCCCACGCGGCCTGGTACTGTGGCCGAGTGGGCCCCCCTCTTTTGGCCCTCGGGCCTCCGTTTGATCGCTTCCTTCGCCCACAGGTCTTCTTCCTTCCAAAAAACGCCCTAAATTTGCATGTGATTTGGACGACGTTTGGGTCCCTGAAACATTAAAATACAAAACTAGGGTTTTCTGCCTGTGCAGGGTTAATTCCATAAAAATAGGAAATAAATGAATATTCCCAAAAATCATTATAAAACATTGATATAACCCTTATATGATGCAAATATGATTGGAATATAAGCAATTAAAGTGCAAAGTTCATGTATGCATTTTACATGCATCAACATCCCCAAGCTTAATCCATGCTCGTCCTCGAGTATGAAGATGATAAAACTAACATGGACTTTGCAATTTAATACTTAACAATGATATCAAAGATGATTACTATTGCTACATATAGTCAAATGATTCATTCTTCAAAGGAGTAGCAATATGCAAATAGTTTATGAAGTGATATCAAGTATTCAAGACAAGGATGTTCATTGATAGTTCACAAAGTGTAACATAGAGCAAGTAATATGGAACACATGTATGCATAATGATAAGTAGAACATCCTACAATGGTCATAGAGTGTAGATGAAAATCTGAATATGATAGGTGTACACTTTGGAAAGATGTATATGTGAGTAGAGGTAAAGCATGCATAAGTTTCATCCAACTTCCAAACTCTTCTACTTAAGTTAATGATTGCAATGTGGAATTCTTGGTGTCAAGCTCTCATTCCCCTATCATAGCATCTTGAATGATTAAGTTAATGTGAAAGCAAATATGAGTAGTGTGCTTGACAAAGTAAAGGTTGGATGTCTCATGCCCCTTGAATACAAGTACCTACACCATGATTACTCAACTTAGGAAACAAAGCAAGTTCAAGTTATATATCATTGTAAGTAATAATAGTATCATCAAGAGCGTCAACTGGGGTACCTCTTGTCCCAGGATATGGAACAAGCCCATATCAAAATGACAAGACAAACAAACAAGATGAAAAACCTCAACACCCTTTTTATTTACCATTGGAATAGCTTTTTATTGTAAGGTGTGTCATAGATAATTCACCATAGCATGTAAGTAAATTTCCACCATGAATAATGCATGGCTTAGATTAGCGGCCCAGGCGTCTCTCTAACCATTTATACAAACTCATTTAAACTTCTTCATTTCCACCTCATTTCACCATGATAGGCATCCATAAACAAAAACATGATATCAACTAAATGAGATGAAGGAGCATGTTGAAAGCTTTGCATGTGACAGCACATATGGGCTAACTCCCAACCTCGAACATTTATCAAGCCACTAGCATCATAATCTTAATCACAATGGGTCATGTTTTATTTATTGCAATGATAGTAAAATGTGCATCAAGTTCGTGAGAGCTATATAACCAACTTTTCCCATGGCAATCAATAACATAATCATTTTCATTCAGAGGTATAGATAACACAAATATCATGATGAACATACTCGGAATAGCATATAGCTAGTAGGTAGATATGGTGGACTCACTGGAATAACTTTGGTTGAAGGTGTTGGAAACAAGTTTTTGCTTGTTGGAGTTTTTGGGCTAGCAAAAGGGAGAAAGTTGACCATCTAGATGCATGCATGAGTGTCCATAGAACTAACTAATCCATGTTAAACCAAGTAAAATAACAATCAGCACCAAAACATGAATAAGTGATAGCTCTTCAAAAAGATTTGCAAACTATTACTCATAAACAAGCTCATGAATCATGCAACTATATGTATCATTAAAAATCAACTCAAACATCCCTTTTCCCAATCTTATAAAAGCATCCAACATATTTCAACCCATATTTCCAGTAGCTCTCCATATATAAATGATAGTGTGGTGGTCTCTCAAGACTCAAACAAAAACAAAAACGACGCTCCAAGTTTATGCGATAAAGTGTTTCGATCGAAAAACAGAAGTTGGACGTGTGCAAACCGAGAGTGTGTAGGTCCAGCGGGGTTGTCTTCACATCCCCAAGCTTATGGTCTTCACCATCCTTGGATAGCTCTTGGTGCATCTCCTCCAATCCCTGTGAAAAAACTTCAAAACACCGTTTCTCCCATTCTTTTCTGTGGGGTGCATTAATAGTGATAAACAAATAGGTTTCTTGCTGCATATAATCCTTGAACAAAAATTCATATGAGATGTCCAGAAAGTGTATAATGTTGTATGCCTACTCATAAACTCAATTGGATCAAAAAGATTCAACTTAAAAGCTCAAAGCATGCATCAAACAAAATGGGACAGAATCTGTCCAGAAAAACAGCAGCAGCAAAACGTATTTTTCTACCCTACCAAACTTTCTCGAAAAATTCCGAAAAAATTCATGCATACAGAGGATGAAAAGTTGCAACTACAGTTCAAATATGAGCTCATTCGGAGTTACAGAATAAGAATTAAAAATCATACCGTGCACAGATTCGTGCAGGAATAAAATCTCCGAACTCAAATAGCAACTTTTCAAGACCAACATGGGTAAAACTTGGCACTTTATTAAAAACTCCTGAACTAAACTAGACACAAGATCTCTTGTTACAGCAAGAGGACACAAAGAAAAATCACACACAAAAATAACCGGGTTGCCTCCCGCAAAGCGCTTTCTTTATAGCCATATAGCTAGGCTTACTTACTTGGTATCAAGATGGTTGAAGTGAGGTGGCTTGGCATCCCCAAGCTTAAATTCTTGTACTTATTTGATATATGTAGGGTGAGCCTAGGGGTACATCCCCAAGCTTGAGTTTTTGTCCCTCTTGATCTTGTTCATCACCCTCAATTCTTCCACCTTAAAATTCTCTTTACACAACACTCGTCACAAACTTGATTAGAGGGGTTAGTGCCTTCATAAATTAAATCCACATAGGCACAGCAAAGACATATCATGAATTGATTTTAAACATTAGCTACTGTTACTATGGTTATGTAATGCTCCTTGATCAAAAGAACCGCACAAAACACAAGTAATGAGAGTAATGCAGAATAAAGACAGGATATGTCAAAAACTGGACAGCGAATTACTATTATCACTCTTTTTATTTGGTTTTAGCTTTGGGAAAAGTTTAAATGATAGAGATTTGCAATGGTTCCATTGGCATGAACAACACATGTTCAAGGTCGACCCCAACTTCTCCATTACTCATCCTTCTCATTAACTTTCCCAAATTTTATAAAAAATGAAAATCCTAAACTAATTGTCACAAATCAGTAGGTAAAGATATTTTACATGTTGTGAGGATATAAAGGTGTGCTCAAACCGAATAGGAAGTTAAAGCATAAAAACACACCACAGAATATTAAACCATCAACTTTTAAGTCTAACTCTTTTCCTATGCATTGGCATTTTATATATGAATAAATAGCAGCAATTTTGTGATAACCAATGCATGTAGTGATCAGTAGCTTGCATTTTAAATAACATAGAAACATAAAGAGGATTCTTATCTCTTCCTCTCTCATAATAGTTGCAAGCATTAAAGTTAAACATACCCACATAGTTTTGAATAGAATCACCACATAAAGACTTATCATCTAATGAGCATAATGGATCATCAAACTCAATTAAATCACTTTCATCCTCAACGGCTTCCCCAAGCTTAAACTTTTCCAGAGCATTAGCAATAAAGGTGTTCAAAGAGTTAGTACCACAAACATGAGTGTTATGCAAATAAAATTTAATTTTCTCCTCAAACACTTCATGTCCTAACTCAAGATAGATATTATACAACTCTAAATTTTTTTGGTTCTTTTCCATTTTCTAATTTTTTTGTGTTTTAGATTTATATGTTAGTATGCAATGCAAACAAGAATAAAAGTTTAGCACAACGCTCCCCGGCAACGGCGCCAGAAAAGTACTTGATAATCCCCAAGAGCAAGGAATCACTGTAGCACAATTCGATAAGTATTTGAGTGTCGAACCCACGAGGAGCTGAAGGTAAACTATCTATTCTCTAAAGCCCTATAACCCTCTTATATGGCCTTTTATGCAAAGCAATAAATATGAAAGGATCTAACTAATGGAAGCAAGTGACGTGGAATGGGTTTATCTAGTAGCAAGTTTCTTAGAGCAAGTTTCTCTCAGCAGTTTTCTCAAGCAAGTTTCTCAAGCAGCAAGTAGCAAAGATCTCAAGTAGCAAATATCTCAAGGGAGCAAATGTTCTAGCAATTGTTATTTCATTCGTGTGGTTGTCACAATTAGTGAAGCACATGTTTCAGTCTTAGTTGTTTCTTTTAGGTGGGAGCCATAAATAGGTGTAGCCAAGTAAATGAGCAATACACAACTCTTATGATGGATCTCATGGCCAAATAAATGCACAAGAATTATTAAGACATAAAGTCCCACCATAGCCTTAAGTTCTAGGGTCCCCCAAATATCCCCCATAAAGTAACTTCAAGTCTCAGACACCGGTTTCTCTCTACTCCGACATGTCCTACTCAATCCATTACACTACGGTGATCACCTTACATGCATTCCCCAACATATGCGTGCACTCATATATTGTACATAAAGACAATCATAAAAGATAACAACACTTGTATGCAACCAATCAACGAACTATTTCACTATTGCCATGAACAAATCACTTCTCAAACACAGATGGGAGACACAATAGATCAAGGGAATAGTATATTGCATCACACATCATGTTTGCCAAGAGTTTACAGTGGGGAGATGGAGATGATCTTGCTGTAGATGTTGATGATGAACACGCCGGAGGGGGGTGGAGCCCTCCGGAGGTGATTCCGGCGGCGTTTCCCCCCTCCGATCTTCTCCGGCGGCAGCCTTCTGACTCTCTGTTTCGTGGTTTTCTGTTTCTCCGCCGCCTCCTTCCGAAACGTCGGGGACCTTTTTTATAGGCGTTTTTAGGTCAAGACGGAGTCGGTGGAGCAAAGATCAACGGCAACGGAGCCTCGAGGGCCAGATGGGTGGGTCCCACGCGGCCTGGTACTGTGGCCGCGTGGGCCCCCCTCTTTTGGCCCTCGGGCCTCCGTTTGATCGCTTCCTCTGCCCACAGGTCTTCTTCCTTCCAAAAAAAACGCCCCTAAATTTGCAGGTGATTTGGACGACGTTTGGGTCCCTGAAACATTAAAATACAAAACCAGGGTTTTCTGCCTGCAGGGTTAATTCCATAAAAATAGGAAATAAATGAATATTCCCAAAATCATTATAAAACATTGATATAACCCTTATATGATGCAAATATGATTGGAATATAAGCAATTAAAGTGCAAAGTTCATGTATGCATTTTACATGTATCAGGGACTTTCGCCGGATTTACTCCTGTGATCACCAATCCCAAAGCCTCCTTGTCCGTAAGCAGAAGATCTCCCATCTTTGCCGACAAACTGGTCGCTAGCTCCTCCGCCCCAAACTTCACCGGTGACCTAGACGGGCTCTCGAAGAGGCACCGTTTTTGGCCACGCCGCGTGCAGGGGACGCCATGAGCCCGATCCAACCGCTCCCGCGAGCGCCGCGCTCGAGAGCAACCGTAACACCCGGCCTACGATGAGAAACTCACCGTCGAGATCGCACCGCCGCTGGAAACAACCACCCTCAAGCATGAAAACCCTAGCTCAAACACGATCGCCTCCCGATCGCCCTAGAGAAACTTCCGCTGTATCTGGTGGACACTGCATCTAGTTGCCGTTAAGAGCCCATTTTTCACTTGGGCGTGATTGGTAGTCTGCATGTAGTCAAGACAAGCTAGCAGGTTGCAAAATTCTGATGGATGTATGTCCCATGATCTCCTGTGCCAGATCAACGCGTTCATCACAGCAGTTCAAAACCGGAACCACTAGAAACGGTCGAATCGGCAGTTTTCATGGATGCAGGCCCGATGGAGCGCAACGACTACACGCGTGCGGATGAGCGGGAACATACTCCATAATTCCCAAATGCCTACTCTCCCCCTTCCAGTCCTCTCACCCGCTTCCTAGTTTCTTGCTCAGTTCCTCTCATCTCTCTATGTTCTCGGTTTCTCCTTCACTGGCGCATCAAGAGCACTGCAGCAATCATCTGCACTGGAAGACGAAGGCTGGCCACCTCCTTTCTCTCTCTGCATGCAACATCTTCATCGAGACCAACAAGTTCGTGTCATCCCGTCGGACTTCGATGTCTTCGTCCATGGTTGTATAACCTCTAACGACACTCTTACAACGATCATATGCCTTGTAAATCAGCAGATCGGATCTTGTTCTCTGATTAGTCATCACATGCATGGTAGATATACACGTTTTAGGGCTCAATGTGAGTACATGGTTCGATTTTTGGGTCATCGTCGTTGTTTTGGTCTCCTTCTAGGAATGCAACAAGGTTTATATGAGAATTTCATTTGTTTAGGGTTTAATGCCGGTGGTGCATGGGGGAAGTAGGCCGCCGCTGCTCCCAAGGGCGCACACGCTCCACGGGTTATTCGTCATCCAATGTTGTCAATGGGTAAGTAAATCTTGAACCAAAGAAGACGCTTACCGTTATTGGTGTAGGATTTCCACCCTATGATTTTCTTACCAATTAGTAGGTGGTGTTTTAGATTGAGACATGCGAGTCTCTTTATCTATCTCTATATCTCTTATAAAATAAAACCCCACTAAATGTATTTATCATTTTCTATCTCAACATGCAACGTATCCATATCACCTACTATTTTAGCCAATCAATTTTAGATGTCATCCCCACTAACATTTATAAATAATTGTATATGTTACATGCATCATATTCACATCATCTATTTTAAGCCATATAATTGTCAATGTCATCAATTTTGGTTAAACACATCATACCTCTTTATTCATTCGTAATCAAAGTTACATCATCAACCAAAAGAGGTAATATGCTTGAGGGTGGATTGTTGTCAAATATATAGTTTCACGTCATTAAATTTACCCTCTCAAGTACAATTGAATCACTCATATTTATGTCAACAACGTCATATTTCATGTGTCTTACAACTTATTTACATAGTAAAGTTTCTAAAGAAATTCTAGCTGCAATGTGCGGGATATTGTTCTAGTTCTTTTGATGTAGAGGTCTTCATGTCTCTTTCTGTTCCAAATCAGGCAAAAAGCTTTTGTTCTTTATTGATAAAGGTTCATGTTCCCTGATGATGCATGTAAAATGCATACATGAACTTTGCACTTTAATTGCTTATATTCCAATCATATTTGCATCATATAAGGGTTATATCAATGTTTTATAACGATTTTTGGGAATATTCATTTATTTCCTATTTTTATGGAATTAACCCTGCACAGGCAGAAAACCCCGTTTTCTTATTTTAATGTTTCAGGGACCCAAACGTCAACGAAATCACCTGGAAATTTACGGGCGTCAATATTTGGAAGGAAGAAGACCTGTGGGCGAAGGAAGCGAACAAACGGAGGTCCGAGGACCAAAGGGGGTGGCCCACGCGGCCAGGTACTGTAGCCGCGTGGGACCCACCCGTTTGGCCCTCGTGGCTCCGTTGCCTTCGATCTTTTCTCCACCGACATCGTCTTGACCTAAAAACGCCTATAAAAAAGGTCCCCCGACGTTCTCTGGAAGGAGCGCCGCACAAACACAGAAACACCGAAACGGAGATCAGGAGCTGCAGATTGGAGGGGGAAAACTCCGGCGGGGCGCTGCCGGCGTGGTCTCCATCTTCTCCATCGACTTCTCCACCGTCTCCATGATGAAGAGGGAGTAGTCCACCTCTGGACTATGGGTTTGTGGAAGTAACTTATGTATCTCTCCTCTCTTGAGCTTCACTAATTAGCACCGTATGAGCTGCTGAACATGATTACGGTCACCGTTGTAATACCTTTGTGGTGGATCTTTATGAGTTAATATATGTTTGAGATTGCAATGTTTGTTTCAGTTATGAGTATAGATGCATATTATGTACCCCGTTCTTGTCTACTTGTTTTGATCAAGCATGTTTATGAGAGCGTGTGTGGGGAACGTGTGCATTAGTTGGAGTAACGGGGGGTGGCTAGTGCAGTGAACGTGAGAGAAAGTTCTGCGATCCACTTTGGTATCTTTACCTTACTTTGTTGCCTCACTAGGGATAAACTAAAATACCATGCTACCGGGGATGTGGGCGTGACCATTGCCACTACTCCATGACTAGATCTAGCATGTTCTTATTTTCACTTCATGTCATGATACTTAATGCTATACTCTGAGTTATCTTAATTACTGAGGTGTTATGATTTAGTTCGCATCTTGGTGGAGTATAAGAGAGGTTAATAACCAAAAGATCTCTATGTTAGGACGTGATGCCCATATATCTAAGTAACTTGTTATCAAACCCTGTGTTGCAATCTCATATGTTAACTGTGTGTGTTCCATTGTCTACCACTTTATAAAGAGAGAGTGCATTTGTGAAACCATGAACCCCAGTCCATTTTTAATCATAAGAAACACCTTTCCAACACCATATACCACTTTTCTATTTTCAGCCATCATTAAATCCGAAAATACAAAAATACTTTTCATCTTGCATACATCATTCAAAAACCCAAAAATATCATTTATCATTGCATCCACCATCATTGCATATTTATTTCTTGTTTGCATTGCATAACTATCCTGATATCATTCTTACACCTTGTGCTTGACAACCACAGGTGAGGTTGAGGACCAAAACATCTAACCTTGTTTTGTAGGTAACCAAAAGAAGGATAAGAAGATAAATCTACCACTTCAGATTCCCCGAGAGTTCGATATTAAACCCTCGAGTCACCCCTCGTGGGGAAAACTGTCTTCCACTTACTATACACTCTGCACTTGGAGTCTCAACCTAATCCCGTTTACTTTTGCAGGTATCAAAGCCTTGCTCTTCGGGACCATCGAGACGTTTTCTGGCGCCGTTGCCGGGGAATCGTAGCTGAGAGATTTATCCAAGGGTGTGCATCATCGCATTCATCTCACAACAAAGTCAACGTCACCAACTTGTGCTAACACCTAAGCTTGGGGAGGTTGCACCTACGTGAGCACCATCTTATCCATCTTTACTTACAAAGCAATTTATTTGTTTTGTTAGTGTTATTGCATATCATATCATATTTATTTCAGTTTTGCATAAAAAATTAAAAATACCAAAAAAAAACTTGCTATAATGGAAAAAAGAACCTTTTGACCATTTAGTGTTAGGAACTTTCCTCAAGATATGAATATTCCAGTTGGAGAATTTGAGATAGATCCTAATGTCACTAAAATGATTTATGAACACCGTTTGTCTGGGAAACCGAAAGAAAATGCTCTACTCCATCTTAACAAATTTAATGAAAGATGCAAAGTGTTAAACTTGACTCATGCCAATGCTAATGTGATCAAAGTAAAGCTTTTTCCTTATTCCTTAGCTGGAAAAGCTTTAGATTGGATATTAAAATGGCCACCTAAAATTTTAGCAATTGGTTTAACCTAAAAGCTTCATTCATTGAAAGGTTTTGTTTTTCAGAAATGGTTTACAATATTAGACAAATAGTTATCACCTTTAAACAAAAAGAGGATGAACCTATGGTAAAAGCATGGGAAAGGTTTAGAGGTATAGCTTATGGAATGGAACATGGCATGAGAGATTGGATGCTCATGCATATATTTTATAGAGGATTGTCTGAAACCTCTAAACTCTTTTTGGATAAGGAATGTAAGGGTTCTTTCATAAATGTTACTATTGCTGATGCTTACATTCTACTTGATGGCTTGCTTTTGGAAGTGAAAATTAAAGAAAGTTTAGAAAAAGCCCAAGTACCTGAAGATGTCATTGATGACCGTTATGAAATATTCAACCTATACAATAGGGAAAAGAAAGTTGAGGAAGTTAAAATGCTTAATGAAGTCAAGGATCCTTTGCTTGACTTAGAAAATTGTAGCTTGCATGAATTAATATCTATCTTACAAAAATTTGCAAGTGATCCTTCCATCAACACTAACCAAGCAGGTTTTGGTTCTTATATTGCTAATCATGTCTTGAAAGAAAAGATTGCTAGGTACAACCAAGAGGCTATGATACCACCTAAGCTTGGGGATATGTGGATACCTAAGGTACTAGTAACTATTGGAAAAGAGACACACCATGCCATACTTGATCTAGGATCTAGTGTCTCTGTTTTATCTAAATAACTATATGAAGTGCTTGAATTGAAAAATTTTGAAAAATGCTCTATTGAACTAGCACTTGCTGATGACTCTATTAAACATGCTTTGGGAAAAGTAAGTGATGTTATGGTAGAGTTACATATGACTTTTGTGCCTGTGGATTTTCTAATCATGGACATGGGGAGTAAAACCTCTAGTCCTATTATTCTTGGAAGACCTTTTCTTCGTACCACAGGTGCTATCATTGATTCAAAGGAAGGGAATGTAAAGTTTCAGTTTCCACACAAGAAGTGCATGGAACACTTTCCAAGGAAGAGGGAACCACCAAAGTTCAAGCTCCCTCATGAGCTTCGTCCACAATAAAACAACAAGTAAGAAGCCTAGCTATATGGCTATAAAGAAAGCGCTTTGCGGGAGGCAACCCGGTTATTTTTATGTGTGATTTTCTTTGTGTCCCCTTGCTGTACCAAGAGACTTTGTTTATAGTTTAGGTTCTGGTGTTTTCAATAAAGTGCCAAGTTTTACCCTTTTTGGTTTGAAAAAGTTGCTTATAGCGTTCGGAGATTTTATTCCTGCACAAGTCAGTGCACGGTATGATTTTTAATTCTTATTCTGTAACTCCGAATGAGCTCATATTTGAACTGTAGTTGCAAATTTTCATCCTCTGTATGCATGAATTTTTTCTTAATTTTTCGAGAAAGTTTGGTAGGGTAGAAAAATACGTTTTGCTGCTGCTGTTTTTCTGGACAGATTATGTCCCATTTTGTTTGATGCATGCTTTGAGCTTTTAAGTTGAATCTTTTTGATCCAATTGAGTTTATGAGTAGGCATACAACATTATACTTTCTGGACATTCATATGAATTTTTGTTCAAGGATTATATGCAGCAAGGAACCTATTTGTTTATCACTATTAATGCACCCCACAGAAAAGAGATGGGAGAAACGGTGTTTTGAAGTTTTTTCACAGGGATTGGAGGAGATGCACCAAGAGCTATCCAAGGATGGTGAAGACCATAAGCTTGGGGATGTGAAGACAACCCCGCTGGACCTACACACTCTCGGTTTGCACACGTCCAACTTCTGTTTTTCGATCGAAACACTTTATCGCATAAACTTGGAGCGTCGTTTTTTGTTTTTGTTTGAGTCTTGAGAGACCACCACACTACCATTTATATATGAGAGAGCTACTGGAAATATGGGTTGAAATATGTTGGATGCTTTTATAAGATTGGGAAAAGGGATGTTTGACTTGATTTTTAATGATACATATAGTTGCATGATTCATGAGCTTGTTTATCAGTAATAGTTTGCAAATTCTTTTTGTAGAGCTATCACTTATTCATGTTTTGGTGCTGATTGTTATTTTACTTGGTTTAACATGGATTAGTTAGTTCTATGTATACTCATGCATGCATCTAGATGGTCAACTTTCTCCCTTTTGCTAGCCCAAAAACTCCAACAAGCTAAAACTTGTTTCCAACACCTTCAACCAAAGTTATCCCAGTGAGTCCACCATATCTACCTATTGGCTTTATGCTATTCCGAGTATGTTTAACATGTTGTTTGTGTTATCTTACCTCTGAATGAAAATGTTTATGTTATTGATTGCAATGGAAAAAATTGGTTATATAGCTCTCACGAACTTGATGCACAATGTTCTTTTATTTGCATAATAAAACTTGACCCATTGTGATTAAGATTATGATGTTTGTGGCTTGATGAATATTTTGGGTTGGAAGTTAGCCCATATGTGCTGTCACATGGCAAGCTTTTAACACGCTCTTCATCTCATTTAGTTGATATCATGTGCTTATGTCTATGGATGCTTATCATGTTGAAATTAATGTGGAAATAGAGTGAGTTTAAATGAGTTTGTGTAAATGGTTAGAGAGACGCCTGGGCCGCTAATCTAAGCCATGCATCATTCATGGTGGAAATTTACTTACATACTATGGTGAACCTTCTGTGATACACCTTGCAATAAAAAACTATTCCAAATGGTAAATAAAAAGGGTGTTGAGATTGTTCATTTTGTTTGTTTGTCTTGTCATTTTGATATGGGCTTGTTCCATATCTTGGGACAAGAGGTACCCCAGTTGACGCTCTTGATGATACTATTATGCTTACAATGATATTTAATTGAACTTGCTTTGTTTCCCAAGTTGAGTAACACATGGTGTAAGTACTTGTATTCAAGGGCATGAGACATTCAACCCATTCTTTATCAAGCACACTACTCATATTTGCTTTCACTTTAACCTTAATCATTCAAGATGCTATGATAGGGGCAATGAGAGCTTGACACCAATGAATACCTTATTGCAATCATTAACTTAAGTAGAAGAGTTTGGAAGTTGGATGAAACTTATGCATGCTTTACCTCTACTCACATATACATCTTTCCAAAGTGTACACCTATCATATTCAGATTTTCATCTACACTCTATGACCATTGTAGGATGTTCTACTTATCATTATGCATACATGTGTTCCATATTACTTGCTACCATGTTACACTTTGTGAACTATCAATGAACATCCTTGTCTTGAATACTTGATATCACTTCATAAACTATTTGCATATTGCTACTCCTTTGAAGAATGAATCATTTGACTATATGTAGCAATAGTAATCATCTTTGATATTCATTGTTAAGTATTAAATTGCAAAGTCCATGTTAGTTTTATCATCTTCATACTCGAGGACGAGCATGGATTAAGCTTGGGGATGTTGATGCATGTAAAATGCATACATGAACTTTGCACTTTAATTGCTTATATTCCAATCATATTTGCATCATATAAGGGTTATATCAATGTTTTATAATGATTTTTGGGAATATTCATATATTTCCTATTTTTATGGAATTAACCCTGCACAGGCAGAAAACCCCGTTTTCTTATTTTAATGTTTCAGGGACCCAAACGTCAACGAAATCACCTGGAAATTTACGGGCGTCAATATTTGGAAGGAAGAAGACCAGTGGGCGAAGTAAGCGAACAAACGGAGGTCCGAGGACCAAAAGGGGGTGGCCCACGCGGCCAGGTACTGTAGCCGCGTGGGACCCACCCGTTTAGCCCTCGTGGCTCCGTTGCCTTCGATCTTTTCTCCACCGACATCGTCTTGACCTAAAAACGCCTATAAAAAAGGTCCCCCGACGTTCTCTGGATGGAGCGCCGCACAAACACAGAAACACCGAAACGGAGATCAGGAGCTGCAGATTGGAGGGGGAAAACTCCGGCGGGGCGCTGCCGGCGTGGTCTCCATCTTCTCCATCGACTTCTCCACCGTCTCCATGATGAAGAGGGAGTAGTCCACCTCTGGACTATGTGTTTGTGGAAGTAACTTATGTATCTCTCCTCTCTTGAGCTTCAATAATTAGCACCGTATGAGCTGCTGAACATGATTACGGTCACCGTTGTAATACCTTTGTGGTGGATCTTTATGAGTTAATATATGTTTGAGATTGCAATGTTTGTTTCAGTTATGAGTATAGATGCATATTATGTACCCCGTTCTTGTCTACTTGTTTTGATCAAGCATGTTTATGAGAGCGTGTGTGGGGGAACGTGTGCATTAGTTGGAGTAACGGGGGGTGGCTAGTGCAGTGAACGTGAGAGAAAGTTCTGCGATCCACTTTGGTATCTTTACCTTACTTTGTTGCCTCACTAGGGATAAACTAAAATACCATGCTACCGGGGATGTGGGCGTGACCATTGCCACTACTCCATGACTAGATCTAGCATGTTCTTATTTTCACTTCATGTCATGATACTTAATGCTATACTCTGAGTTGTCTTAATTACTGAGGTGTTATGATTTAGTTCGCATCTTGGTGGAGTATAAGAGAGGTTAATAACCAAAAGATCTCTATGTTAGGACGTGATGCCCATATATCTAAGTAACTTGTTATCAAACCCTGTGTGCAATCTCATATGTTAACTGTGTGTGTTCCATTGTCTACCACTTTATAAAGAGAGAGTGCATTTGTGAAACCATGAACCCCAGTCCATTTTTAATCATAAGAAACACCTTTCCAACACCATATACCACTTTTCTATTTTCAGCCATCATTAAATCCGAAAATACAAAAATACTTTTCATCTTGCATACATCATTCAAAAACCCAAAAATATCATTTACCATTGCATCCACCATCATTGCATATTTATTTCTTGTTTGCATTGCATAACTATCCTGATATCATTCTTACACCTTGTGCTTGACAACCACAGGTGAGGTTGAGGACCAAAACATCTAACCTTGTTTTGTAGGTAACCAAAAGAAGGATAAGAAGATAAATCTACCACTTCAGATTCCCCGAGAGTTCGATATTAAACCCTCGAGTCACCCCTCGTGGGGAAAACTGTCTTCCACTTACTATACACTCTGCACTTGGAGTCTCAACCTAATCCCGTTTACTTTTGCAGGTATCAAAGCCTTGCTCTTCGGGACCATCGAGACGTTTTCTGGCGCCGATGCCGGGGAATCGTAGCTGAGAGATTTATCCAAGGGTGTGCATCATCGCATTCATCTCACAACAAAGTCAACGTCACCAACTTGTGCTAAGACCTAAGCTTGGGGAGGTTGCACCTACGTGAGCACCATCTTATCCATCTTTACTTACAAAGCAATTTATTTGTTTTGTTAGTGTTATTGCATATCATATCATATTTATTTCAGTTTTGCATAAAAAATTAAAAATACCAAAAAAAAAACTTGCTATAATGGAAAAAAAAGAACCTTTTGACCATTTAGTGTTAGGAACTTTCCTCAAGATATGAATATTCCAGTTGGAGAATTTGAGATAGATCCTAATGTCACTAAAATGATTTATGAACACCGTTTGTCTGGGAAACCGAAAGAAAATGCTCTACTCCATCTTAACAAATTTAATGAAAGATGCAAAGTGTTAAACTTGACTCATGCCAATGCTAATGTGATCAAAGTAAAGCTTTTTCCTTATTCCTTAGCTGGAAAAGCTTTAGATTGGATATTAAAATGGCCACCTAAAAATTTTAGCAATTGGTTTAACCTAAAAGCTTCATTCATTGAAAGGTTTTGTTTTTCAGAAATGGTTTACAATATTAGACAAATAGTTATCACCTTTAAACAAAAAGAGGATGAACCTATGGTAAAAGCATGGGAAAGGTTTAGAGGTATAGCTTATGGAATGGAACATGGCATGAGAGATTGGATGCTCATGCATATATTTTATAGAGGATTGTCTGAAACCTCTAAACTCTTTTTGGATAAGGAATGTAAGGGTTCTTTCATAAATGTTACTATTGCTGATGCTTACATTCTACTTGATGGCTTGCTTTTGGAAGTGAAAATTAAAGAAAGTTTAGAAAAAGCCCAAGTACCTGAAGATGTCATTGATGACCGTTATGAAATATTCAACCTATACAATAGGGAAAAGAAAGTTGAGGAAGTTAAAATGCTTAATGAAGTCAATGATCCTTTGCTTGACTTAGAAAATTGTAGCTTGCATGAATTAATATCTATCTTACAAAAATTTGCAAGTGATCCTTCCATCAACACTAACCAAGCAGGTTTTGGTTCTTATATTGCTAATCATGTCTTGAAAGAAAAGATTGCTAGGTACAACCAAGAGGCTATGATACCACCTAAGCTTGGGGATATGTGGATACCTAAGGTACTAGTAACTATTGGAAAAGAGACACACCATGCCATACTTGATCTACGATCTAGTGTCTCTGTTTTATCTAAATAACTATATGAAGTGCTTGAATTGAATTTTTTTGAAAAATGCTCTATTGAACTAGCACTTGCTGATGACTCTATTAAACATGCTTTGGGAAAAGTAAGTGATGTTATGGTAGAGTTACATATGACTTTTGTGCCTGTGGATTTTCTAATCATGGACATGGGGAGTAAAACCTCTAGTCCTATTATTCTTGGAAGACCTTTTCTTCGTACCACAGGTGCTATCATTGATTCAAAGGAAGGGAATGTAAAGTTTCAGTTTCCACACAAGAAGTGCATGGAACACTTTCCAAGGAAGAGGGAACCACCAAAGTTCAAGCTCCCTCATGAGCTTCGTCCACAATAAAACAACAAGTAAGAAGCCTAGCTATATGGCTATAAAGAAAGCGCTTTGCGGGAGGCAACCCGGTTATTTTATGTGTGATTTTCTTTGTGTCCCCTTGCTGTACCAAGAGACTTTGTTTATAGTTTAGGTTCTGGTGTTTTCAATAAAGTGCCAAGTTTTACCCTTTTTGGTTTGAAAAAGTTGCTTATAGCGTTCGGAGATTTTATTCCTGCACAAGTCAGTGCACGGTATGATTTTTAATTCTTATTCTGTAACTCCGAATGAGCTCATATTTGAACTGTAGTTGCAAATTTTCATCCTCTGTATGCATGAATTTTTTCTTAATTTTTCGAGAAAGTTTGGTAGGGTAGAAAAATACGTTTTGCTGCTGCTGTTTTTCTGGACAGATTATGTCCCATTTTGTTTGATGCATGCTTTGAGCTTTTAAGTTGAATCTTTTTGATCCAATTGAGTTTATGAGTAGGCATACAACATTATATACTTTCTGGACATTCATATGAATTTTTGTTCAAGGATTATATGCAGCAAGGAACCTATTTGTTTATCACTATTAATGCACCCCACAGAAAAGAGATGGGAGAAACGGTGTTTTGAAGTTTTTTCACAGGGATTGGAGGAGATGCACCAAGAGCTATCCAAGGATGGTGAAGACCATAAGCTTGGGGATGTGAAGACAACCCCGCTGGACCTACACACTCTCGGTTTGCACACGTCCAACTTCTGTTTTTCGATCGAAACACTTTATCGCATAAACTTGGAGCGTCGTTTTTTGTTTTTGTTTGAG
This sequence comes from Poa pratensis, assembly GCA_947311845.1. Lineage (NCBI taxonomy): Eukaryota > Viridiplantae > Streptophyta > Magnoliopsida > Poales > Poaceae > Poa > Poa pratensis. The sequence continues at coordinate 19,050,993 of CAMZMU010000092.1, read as the reverse complement.
TCTTGAGAGACCACCACACTACCATTTATATATGAGAGAGCTACTGGAAATATGGGTTGAAATATGTTGGATGCTTTTATAAGATTGGGAAAAGGGATGTTTGACTTGATTTTTAATGATACATATAGTTGCATGATTCATGAGCTTGTTTATCAGTAATAGTTTGCAAATTCTTTTTGTAGAGCTATCACTTATTCATGTTTTGGTGCTGATTGTTATTTTACTTGGTTTAACATGGATTAGTTAGTTCTATGTATACTCATGCATGCATCTAGATGGTCAACTTTCTCCCTTTTGCTAGCCCAAAAACTCCAACAAGCTAAAACTTGTTTCCAACACCTTCAACCAAAGTTATCCCAGTGAGTCCACCATATCTACCTATTGGCTTTATGCTATTCCGAGTATGTTTAACATGTTGTTTGTGTTATCTTACCTCTGAATGAAAATGTTTATGTTATTGATTGCAATGGAAAAAATTGGTTATATAGCTCTCACGAACTTGATGCACAATGTTCTTTTATTTGCATAATAAAACTTGACCCATTGTGATTAAGATTATGATGTTTGTGGCTTGATGAATATTTTGGGTTGGAAGTTAGCCCATATGTGCTGTCACATGGCAAGCTTTTAACACGCTCTTCATCTCATTTAGTTGATATCATGTGCTTATGTCTATGGATGCTTATCATGTTGAAATTAATGTGGAAATAGAGTGAGTTTAAATGAGTTTGTGTAAATGGTTAGAGAGACGCCTGGGCCGCTAATCTAAGCCATGCATCATTCATGGTGGAAATTTACTTACATACTATGGTGAACCTTCTGTGATACACCTTGCAATAAAAAACTATTCCAAATGGTAAATAAAAAGGGTGTTGAGATTGTTCATTTTGTTTGTTTGTCTTGTCATTTTGATATGGGCTTGTTCCATATCTTGGGACAAGAGGTACCCCAGTTGACGCTCTTGATGATACTATTATGCTTACAATGATATTTAATTGAACTTGCTTTGTTTCCCAAGTTGAGTAACACATGGTGTAAGTACTTGTATTCAAGGGCATGAGACATTCAACCCATTCTTTATCAAGCACACTACTCATATTTGCTTTCACTTTAACCTTAATCATTCAAGATGCTATGATAGGGGCAATGAGAGCTTGACACCAATGAATACCTTATTGCAATCATTAACTTAAGTAGAAGAGTTTGGAAGTTGGATGAAACTTATGCATGCTTTACCTCTACTCACATATACATCTTTCCAAAGTGTACACCTATCATATTCAGATTTTCATCTACACTCTATGACCATTGTAGGATGTTCTACTTATCATTATGCATACATGTGTTCCATATTACTTGCTACCATGTTACACTTTGTGAACTATCAATGAACATCCTTGTCTTGAATACTTGATATCACTTCATAAACTATTTGCATATTGCTACTCCTTTGAAGAATGAATCATTTGACTATATGTAGCAATAGTAATCATCTTTGATATTCATTGTTAAGTATTAAATTGCAAAGTCCATGTTAGTTTTATCATCTTCATACTCGAGGACGAGCATGGATTAAGCTTGGGGATGTTGATGCATGTAAAATGCATACATGAACTTTGCACTTTAATTGCTTATATTCCAATCATATTTGCATCATATAAGGGTTATATCAATGTTTTATAATGATTTTTGGGAATATTCATATATTTCCTATTTTTATGGAATTAACCCTGCACAGGCAGAAAACCCCGTTTTCTTATTTTAATGTTTCAGGGACCCAAACGTCAACGAAATCACCTGGAAATTTACGGGCGTCAATATTTGGAAGGAAGAAGACCAGTGGGCGAAGTAAGCGAACAAACGGAGGTCCGAGGACCAAAAGGGGGTGGCCCACGCGGCCAGGTACTGTAGCCGCGTGGGACCCACCCGTTTAGCCCTCGTGGCTCCGTTGCCTTCGATCTTTTCTCCACCGACATCGTCTTGACCTAAAAACGCCTATAAAAAAGGTCCCCCGACGTTCTCTGGATGGAGCGCCGCACAAACACAGAAACACCGAAACGGAGATCAGGAGCTGCAGATTGGAGGGGGAAAACTCCGGCGGGGCGCTGCCGGCGTGGTCTCCATCTTCTCCATCGACTTCTCCACCGTCTCCATGATGAAGAGGGAGTAGTCCACCTCTGGACTATGTGTTTGTGGAAGTAACTTATGTATCTCTCCTCTCTTGAGCTTCAATAATTAGCACCGTATGAGCTGCTGAACATGATTACGGTCACCGTTGTAATACCTTTGTGGTGGATCTTTATGAGTTAATATATGTTTGAGATTGCAATGTTTGTTTCAGTTATGAGTATAGATGCATATTATGTACCCCGTTCTTGTCTACTTGTTTTGATCAAGCATGTTTATGAGAGCGTGTGTGGGGGAACGTGTGCATTAGTTGGAGTAACGGGGGGTGGCTAGTGCAGTGAACGTGAGAGAAAGTTCTGCGATCCACTTTGGTATCTTTACCTTACTTTGTTGCCTCACTAGGGATAAACTAAAATACCATGCTACCGGGGATGTGGGCGTGACCATTGCCACTACTCCATGACTAGATCTAGCATGTTCTTATTTTCACTTCATGTCATGATACTTAATGCTATACTCTGAGTTGTCTTAATTACTGAGGTGTTATGATTTAGTTCGCATCTTGGTGGAGTATAAGAGAGGTTAATAACCAAAAGATCTCTATGTTAGGACGTGATGCCCATATATCTAAGTAACTTGTTATCAAACCCTGTGTTGCAATCTCATATGTTAACTGTGTGTGTTCCATTGTCTACCACTTTATAAAGAGAGAGTGCATTTGTGAAACCATGAACCCCAGTCCATTTTTAATCATAAGAAACACCTTTCCAACACCATATACCACTTTTCTATTTTCAGCCATCATTAAATCCGAAAATACAAAAATACTTTTCATCTTGCATACATCATTCAAAAACCCAAAAATATCATTTACCATTGCATCCACCATCATTGCATATTTATTTCTTGTTTGCATTGCATAACTATCCTGATATCATTCTTACACCTTGTGCTTGACAACCACAGGTGAGGTTGAGGACCAAAACATCTAACCTTGTTTTGTAGGTAACCAAAAGAAGGATAAGAAGATAAATCTACCACTTCAGATTCCCCGAGAGTTCGATATTAAACCCTCGAGTCACCCCTCGTGGGGAAAACTGTCTTCCACTTACTATACACTCTGCACTTGGAGTCTCAACCTAATCCCGTTTACTTTTGCAGGTATCAAAGCCTTGCTCTTCGGACCATCACCTGCTTTCGATTGGTGCTGAAATCGCTCTCGGTAGACCATGCTCATAACATTTTAGAACTCAGAATGATTTTCAGAGGAAAATTAGGATCTCTTTAATAATAGATTAAGATATATATATACAAATTTAAGAGGTGTCACTGACCTTAAATTGGGAGACGCCAATACAAGATACTTTCATCTAAAGCTTATTAACACAAAGCGGCGGAAAAACCGCATGCAACGTTTGTGGTGCAACGGGTTCTGGATCTCTCAGCATGAGGAAAAAGATAAGCTTATTTCAGACCATTTATCCAAGATCATGCATCGCCCCCGTCCCCCGCACTCTGGATCTTTATTGGGAGGCCCTCGGTTTGCCCACACATGACCTTGCTCATCTTGATGATGATTTCTCTGAGGAAGAAATCCATCTGGCTATCCTTCGTTGCGTTCTGGGAAGGCTCTGGGTCCAGATGGTTTTTTCTGGAATTTTTTACAAGTCATGTTGGCTGCTGATTAAAGCTGATCTCATGGTTGTCATCAACTCCTTTCATGCCTTGCGCACAGACCATTTGGATCTTCTCAACACGGCTATGATGGCGTTGATTCCTAAAAAAAGATGGTGCGGAGTCAATTGGTGATTTCTGCCCTATTAGCCTCATCCATGTTGTTGAAAAAATATGCCAAGGCAAAGGCCATCTGTTTGCTGCCGCTCATGGACACGCCTGTCTCCAGATGCCAGAGCGCCTTCATAAAGAAAAGAATCATTCATGACATCTTCATGGCGGTGCGAAACACGGCTCGTAGACTTCACAAGTCTAAAACCCCAGTGTTGCTTATCAAGCTCGACATTCCTAAGGCATTGGACTCTGTTTGTTGGGACTTCCTTCTGGACCTCCTTCAAAGGCTTGGATTCCCGCCGCGGTGGCAGAATTGGTTGGCTGCGCTTTTCCATCATGCCACGTCAAGAGTTATACTTAATGGTATTCCGGGGCCACCAATCATTCATGACAGGGCCTTCGCCAGGGTGATCCCCTACCCCCGCTGCTTTTCACAATTGCCATCAATCCGCTGCAACGGCTATTTGCTCATGCTTCCAATACGGGCATCCTTTCACCGCTTCCTGGCCGCGCCGCCCTACTTCGGATTTCTCTTTATGCGGATGATGCCGCCATCATTCTAAAGCCTGATAAAAATGATGTGGAGGCCCTGGCGGCTCTTCTTGACTCCTTTGGGTGGTCAAGGGACTTGTCACGAATGTCTTTAAGAGCTCGGTGTCTTCTTACCAACGCGAGAATCTGGATCTTGATGACATCCTGCAGAATTTTCCCGCCACTGGAGCAAGCTTCCCGTTGAAATACCTTGGGCTTCCTCTGTCTCTCACGAGGCTCCGCCGTGTCGACTTTCAACCTCTTCTGGATAAAGCTCAGGCTTATTAGTTCTGTGCCCCGAATCGCTTAGTTTTCCTCGTCTGTGCCCTACTTGCTTAGTTTTCCTCGTCTATGCCCTACCTGGCTCTTTCAAGGCCCGCGGACGGCCAAACGCGTCGTTTCTGTCTGGTCAATCCCCTTTGACCGTCACTTGGCCTGGCTGGTGGGGTCGGCCTGGGCACCTCATTTGGAATCGCCTCCTTCTGACTAGTGAGATGTGGGCCTAGCGAAGTGCATGCACCCGTGCACACCCATGCTTAAAGCTTACAAGTGGGGCCAGCGGAGGAGGAGTGATTGCATGCAGCCGTACGAGCGCGTCCAAGCCAGTACCCCGAATTTGCTCCGCGCCTTCAATGGCATGCCCCCCTGGCCGGCAAAAAGCTGCCTCGCCGCCTACGCTGCTGGCCCGGCGGTGCATCTGCTCTACTCCGCCGTCTTCCCGTCTCTCTTGCCTAGTCTATCCCGTCGCAAGCTGAGCAGTCTGGCGAGCCGAATCAATGCTCGGTCGCCATTACTGCCAGTCCAGACGCGACGCCGTCCAGACCGCAGATGGCTAGAAAAGGAGCCATTTCCTTGCCCATTGCGCCCACGCCGCCCGGTGATCCCCTCTTCCTCTCCTTGCCACCCTCGCCCAGTCCCTCATCTTTCTATGGCTCGTGGTGGTGGCCGCTCCACTCCCAGCTCGAACCACCGCCGCCGCCACGTCTGCTATCCTTGGTTTCTTGAGTTGAGCGAGGGCAGCGGCAGGGGCCGTGGGCGCACTCCTCCAAGGTCGAGCAGGATGCGTGCATCCTGGGAGTCTCCTCCGAGCTCGAGCAGGCGCAGGGACAGGGGCAGGGCCATTACTCCCGATCCTATTCCCTTCATCGATCTATCCAAGTGAGGAGAAGGAGGAAGAGGAGGAGGAGGAGGAGGAGGAGGAGGAGGAGGAGGCCATGGACCCAGGTATGGCCTAGGCCAGGGCCGACTATCAAGCCACGGAGCAGGCCAGTCATTCCGCCGAGCAGCAACAGCTCATGGATGCTCTGGTCGCTTCTATGGTCGAATCAGAAGGCGCGGAGAAGGCGAGAGCCGTGAAGTATGCGGACGACCTACAGAAGGCTCTGAACAACTCGGAGAGCAAGGACAACGCCCCAATGGAGGTCGACGGCAAGGGCAAGGGCAAGGCCAAGTCGGTGGAGGTTTTCAATGACGAGGACGAGTGGTAGTCCATTTTAGTTATTAGTTGTTCTAAGGGCAAGGCCAAGGGTACCAAGGAATTTTAGTTGCTGATCTATTTTATAATTTTGTACTACCATGAATCTACGCAATTGCAAAGAAAAATGTCAGAAATATTCACCCCTTGGCTATGAAATTTGTCCTTGTTTTGAAAACAACAGCATAAAGCGTGAAAACAACAGCCAAAATCCTCATTGGGTTCATCCAATCAGATCGCAGAATGAGCTTCTCGCGGATCGCCCAGAGTCTGCCCGCAGATTCCTTCTAGAAGAACGATCAGACGGCTCCAGTTCAGCGCCAGGGTTAGATCGACGGTCATTGTTCGGCGAGGTTTGGGACGGGGTTTTGAGGCAGTCAACGGGGTTTTTAAAAGTTTGACAACGTTTCAAAGTTTCATTTTGGAGTGACTAAGAAGGATCCAGGCTTAGTTTTTCATTTTCATATTTTAAACTTTTTTAAATGTTGGTCAAAATTAGGTTTGACCAATATTTGAAATGAGCTTCAAAAATTAAAAAAAATCAAAAAAGGAAAAACCTGCGCACATAGTCTTCTTATGTCATATATTAACGATTCAAGCTGATAAACAAGGTCTATATACATTCGAACAAAAAATTCATGTATCTAATGTGGTATATCTCAAACTATGTCGCATTAGGTCAAGAGTGAAGACAAGGTGTTTTGGATTTGCAACATGAAAATTTCAAAAACCTCACCAAATTTTCATTTTGAAGTGACTAAGAATGATCCAAGCTTAGTTTTTCATTTTCATGTTTTAAACTTGTTTAAATGTTGGTTAAAGTTAGGTTTGACCAATATTTGAAATGAGCTTCAAAAATTCAAAAAAATCAAAAAAAGGTAAAACCTGCGCACATAGTCTTCTTATGTCATATACGAACGATTCAAGTTGATAAACAAGGTCTATGTACATTCGAACCAAAAATTCATGTATCTGATGTGATATATCTCAAACTATGTCGCATGAAGTAGAGAGTAAAGAGAAGGTGTTTTGGATTTGCAACATAAAAATTTCAGAAACCTCACCAAAGTTTCATTTTGAAGTGAGTAAGAATGATCCAAGCTTAGTTTTTTATTTTCATGTTTTAAACTTGTTTAAATCTTGGTCAAAGTTAGGTTTGACCAATATTTGAAATGAGCTTCAAAAATTCGAAAAAAAACAAAAAAAGGAAAAACCTGCGCACATAGTCTTCTTATGTCATATACCAACGATTCAAATTGATAAACAAGGTCTATATACATTCGAACCAAAAATTCATGTATCTAATGTGATATATCTCAAACTATGTCGCATGAAGTCAAGCGTGAAGAGAAGGTGTTTTGGATTTGCAACATGAAAATTTCAAAAACCTCACCAAATTTTCATTTTGAAGTGACTAAGAATGATCCAAGCTTAGTTTTTCATTTTTCATGTTTTAAACTTGTTTAAATGTTGGTCAAAGTTAGGTTTGACCAAAATTTGAAATGAGCTTCAAAAATTCAAAAAAATAAAAAAGGAAAAACCTGCGCACATAGTCTTCTTATGTCATATACTAACGATTTAAGTTGATAAACAAGGTCTATATACATTCGAACAAAAAATTCATGTATCTAATGTGATATATCTCAAACTATGCATGAAGTCAAGAGTGAAAACAAGGTGTTTTGGATTTGCAATATGAAAATTTCAAAAACCTCACCAAAGTTTCATTTTGAAGTGACTAAGAATGATCCAAGCTTAGTTTTTTATTTTCATGTTTTAAACTTGTTTAAATGTTGGTCAAAGTTAGGTTTGACCAATATTTGAAATGAGCTTCAAAAATTCAAAAAAACCAAAAAAAAGAAAAAACCTGCGCACAGTCTTCTTATGTCATATACTAACGATTCAAGTTGATAAAAAAGGTCTATATACATTTTTCAACTTTTTGTGTCCCAGAGCGTGCATTGTGGTGCCAGTTTGCGTCCAGAACGCGCTTGGTGTGTTGACACGGATGCACCTACGCAGATATGCACGTAAAAAAAAATTTAATCGCGGTTCTCGCACAAAATGCTTGTGATACGTCTAGATGTCTTACAACGTTTCTAATTGCAGTCAATTTCACCAGAACGTGAATGCACATCAACTGTTCGACACTTGTACTACACGCGTCAAGGTGCACCAGATGATGTGGTGAACATTTACAGCCATGTCATTTCGACTGGACGTCAAGTGCAGTCACAGGATGTCATCATTGCGAATATAATCTGTAAATGTGCAGTCATTTCACACTGGTTTTGGCAAGATACGAAGCAATCGAAATGACTATCGTTTCCTCAGGCGGTTATTGATCTACGCGTCGTCGCACTGAATTCATCTCTATCCTCCTCAAAGATAAAAACCCCAATGCGTATGCGGTTCCAAAGCAGTGCTTCTCTCTTCTCTCCCAAAAAACCCCATTCTCTTCGACCTCTTCTCTCCCAAAAACTCCAATCCATTCCCTTCTGATCACCGCCATGTCGGACGACGGGTGGTGGACAAGCGACCTCATCCCGAGCGACTCCAACGGCGAGGGCAACCCCGTCGAGTGGTGGGAGGAGGGCCACGGGCCATGGCAGGAGAACCTCGACAGCGACAACGACGGCGAGGGCGACGACGACGGCCAAGGCGAGGGCCACGGCCATGGCTCCGACTCCGATGACGATGATGAGGAGGAGGAGGAGGAGGAGGAGGAGGACGAGGAGGAGGAGGAGCCACCGAACGATGACTCCGACTCCGAGGAGGACGACGACGATGGAGACGATGACTCCGACGACTCCGACGACGACGACGCACTGCCAGCGAAGAGGCGGAGGATGTAGAAGCCGAGGCGGAGGAAGTTGGAGCCTACCGCCGACGTAGTAGCAGCGCCGCCGGCGTAGTAGCAGCAGTTGCACTGCTACTGATTAGTAGTAGTTTCATTAGTAGTAATATTAGCGCTAGTAATTAGTAGTTAGTCTAATTAGTTATGGATCTTTTGAAGTAATGAAAATCTTTTGTATAGCTCCTAGTGAATGTGAAAATCAGTTTCTAAACTGAATGTGAAAATCAGTTTCTAAATTTCCGTTTCCTAATTTAAGTTTCAGTTTCAAGTGCAAAATAAAATAGTTTCTAAATTTCATTTTCCTAAATTAAGGCTTATTATTTCAGTCTCCCAAGAAGGCTTATTATTTTAGTTATGGATCTTTTGTGTTAACGACGTACTAATCCCAACCTAGGCGTCAGACTCGATTCCTGGCACGCCATCCCCACCTTCCTGTCCCACTTGAGCGGTCCCACTTGAGAGGTTCCACTTTGTCAACTCATGAGGTGCCCCAGGCCGACCCCACTAGTTAGGCCAAGTGACGGTCAAAGGAGGTTGACCATACGGAAACTGTCGTCTTGGCCATCCGCAGGCCTCGAAAGAGCCAGATAGGGCACAGACGAGGAAAACTAAGCAAGTAGGGTACAGACGAGGAAAACTAAGCAAACCAGGGCACAGAAATAATAAGCCCATAAAGCTCTTAAGTGTATGGGATTATGGATTGGCAAGCTACTTAACTCTATTGCTCGCCTCACACTTGTCAAGTAAGTGTTGTCCTCGCTGCCCATATTCTTATTGGCTGCTGTAAAGGCTTCCATTGGGATGATTAAGAGCTTCGAAAAGTATTTTCACGCCTTTCTTTGGTCGGCAGAGGACACTCCGATGGGCGGCCAATGCAAGGTCAATTGGATCTGCACCTGTCGCCCTAAAGCTCTCGGTGGTCTGGAAATTCTGAACCTTGAAAAGTTTGCCAGGGCACTACGTTTATGTTGGTTATGGCAGGAAGGGACTTCGTCTACGAACCTTGAAAATTTTGCTAGGGTCTCTCTTGGGGATGGGAAGATAGCAAAATTGTGGCATTTCTCATGGGTGGATGGTCGGTGTCTGCGTGACCTGGCACCTCTAATCTACTCATGCTCGAAAAAGAAGAATCGGCGGGTTCATAATGCTATTACCTCCCATGCTTGGATTCAGGGTATCAATCTGCAGAGTCTAATCTATGTGGACCACAATTGCGGAGTTTGTCTCTCCCTTGGTCGTCTTCAGCACATTCATCTTTCTAAGTAGCCTGATTCCATTGTTTAGTGCTCCAGCAATGATGGTGAGTACTCCTCTAGCTAAGCCTACAAGGTGCAAGTCCTGGGATCTACAAAGTCACTCATGGTGGAAAATTTCTGGTCGGTTTAGTCGCCTTCTAAATCCAAGTTCTTCGTTTGCCTGGCTCTGCAAAACAGACTCTGGACTGCTCACATGATTGTTACCAGAGGATGGCCCCATAATGACCTTTGCGACCTTTGCAAAGCGGACTCCGAGTCAGCGCGCACATGTTCTTTCAATGTCGCTACTCGAAACGTATCTGGGTGGCTGCTCAGCTTTGGACCAGGGCCGGTCCTAGGGGGGCGAGAGGGGTGGCCGCCCCGGGCCCAGAATTTTGGGGGGCCCCTCCCAGGTCTGTGTGACTAGGCTTAGTTTTGTGTATGCGTAAAAGAAAAAATTAATTAGCGTAAGAAGGCCATGGCTTGGGGGCTTGTATGCTTGTCAATCAGGGCCTGCTGGCAATTGGGCCCTTGCGCTCGCTGCACAGGCCGCATGGGAATACAGAATACTCTCCACATAACGATTCGATCGATCGCAGTAAAAAAACCAATACGATCGGCCATCGGCTGTTGCCTGCTCGCGTCTGTTACGAAAACCAAACGCATATGTCCGTGACGCCGCCAGCGGTTTCCGCCATCGCTCGTCCGCCGTCACTCGTCCGCCGCAGCTTGTTGTCCTATTAATTTCCGATCACCCAAGGCGACGCGCCGCCGGCAGGTACTCTCTTCCGCAATTCTCTATCAGGCCATGTTCCTTCTCTACTATAGTTTTATTTATGCCCTGATTTCTATTGCTAATTAGTTGTTGTTTTGTTTGTAGCGCCACTATGAAGAAGCCTATGTCTGGGAGTGCGAAAAGAAAAAGGAGGGAACAAGAAAACAAATTGATAGACTCACAAAGAGGATCTTTTCACAAATTTTTGAAGAAGAACACAAACACTTCAACAAATCCAGATGAATTGGCGTTGGTTTCTGTGGGTGAACCAAGTAATATTAATCTGGAAGACAATGAAAACACCAACACGGATGATAACAATGTGAGTGATCATGAGCACACATTTAATTCATCTCCTACAGAATCTGCTAGTTTTGATGAGGAACCAGTTCGTGTGGATATTTATGATCCGGCAAATTGGGGTAATCTTGATAACAAAGCAAGGGATACATTAGTGGAGAAGGATCCTATTAGAGAGAAAATATTGATTTTCCTTTAACTGAAAAGAGAAGACATTTTTCGTATGACCATTACTCTGTAGAAATGCGCAATGGAGAGATACGTGATCGAAAATGGTTAGTTTATTCAAAAGAGGTTGACAGAGTGTTTTGTTTTTGCTGTAAGTTGTTCAATCCTATAAACTGCAAGAGTGTTTTGTTTTGGTGGTGAATGACACATCCGGTGAAGGGATTTTCAATGTATTGGTTGAATCCCTCAAGTCATATGGTATTCTTATTGATGACATTAGAGGTCAAGGTTATGATAATGGCTCTAATATGAAAGGAAAACACAAGGGGGTGCAAAGGAGGTTGCTTGATAAAAATCCAAGGGCTTTGTATATGCCATGTGCGTGTCATAGTCTTAATCTCACTCTTTGTGATATGGCTAAATATCGTGGTAAAGCTGTTTCTTTTTTTTGGAATTGTGCAACGAATATATGTTTTATTTGCTGGGTCTACCAAGAGGTGGAAAGTTTTGCTTGATCACGTGGAAGGTTTAACGGTGAAGTCTTTGTCCAATACTCGTTGGGAGAGTCGAATTAAAAGTGTTAAAGCAATTAGATTTCAAGCTCTCAAGCTAAGGTCTGCACTTCTTCAGTTAAGTGAAGATGGTGATACAGAACCCAAGGATAGGAGTGATGCAAAAAAAAAATGAAGTGCTTGGTAGTTTTGAATTTATATTTGGTATGGTTATCTGGCATGATATTCTATTTGCAGTAAACACAGTGAGCAAGAAGTTGCAATCACCATCCATGTGCATTGAGTCTACAATACAACAAATTGAAGGTATACGTACCTAGTTTCACAATTACAGAAATGAAGGTTTTGCTTCTAGTTTAAATAGTGCGAAGGAAATTGCATCTGAATTGGGTGTAGAGCCATCATTTCAGTAAAGCGCCGTGCTTCTAGGACAAAGCAATTTGATGAAACTGAATGCGAGGAAGCAATCTTGCAAGCCGAGGAGGGTTTTAAGGTTAACTATTTTTTGGTTATGGTTGATATGGCAATTACATCATTGACAACTAGATTTGAAGAACTCCAGACATTCAGAAGTATATTTGGATTTTTAATGAGTTCAACTGATTTGAAGTCAATGGATGGTTCTCAAATTAAAAACAGTTGCACTATATTTGCAAATAAATTTTCTCTAGCTGGTAAATGTGATATCGCATTGGATGATCTAATTTCCGAGTTTAGTCTTATGCAGTTGACCTTGCCGGATAGACCAATGTCTGCTATGGAGATTTTTCAGTTTGTCAGAGAAGCGGATTGTTATCCTAATATTTATATTGCTTATCGGATCTTATTTACTATGTCCGTGACTGTCGCATCAGCAGAAAGAAGCTTTTCAAAGTTAAAATTATTGAAGAACTATTTGAGATCTACAATGTCACAGGAGAGGCTAAATAACTCTATGCATCGAGAAGAAGTTATTGGATACTATTGATATTGATTCCATCGTTGGTGACTTTGCATCTAGAAATGTAAGGAGAAAATTTTAGGGTATGACGAAATTGTAATACTTCTCCGTCATAATGAAATTGCGCCTTCGTGAGTCCGTGGTTTTTTTCCCTGAGGGTTTTCCACTTAAAAATTTGTGTCTCATTTCTCTCATTTGCTTTATATTTTGCCAACATATATATGTCTACTTATACTTTGGGGCCCCAAATTCTAGTCTCGCCCCGGGCCTCCGAAATCTCAAGAACGGCCCTGCTTTGGACGGGGTTAATCTTACCCCTTCTCCCTGACCCCATGAGTCACACGACGACGGCCAAATGTTGGGACCGGATGACGAAGGCTAGTGGCCGTAAAGAAAAGGGGCTGCGCTCCCTTATCACTCTGGTCATGTGAGATCTGGAAAGAGCGAAACCTAAGAATCTTCCAAAACAAGGCGGTGCCACCCCCGACCCCGATTCAGATAGATCGTATTCATGATGAGGCCCGCGCCTGGGGGCTGCGGGTGCAGGGATGCTAGCTAGTTTCATTCCCTCGATTATGTAAGTTTGTTGGGGTTTATCTCCGTGCATATGGCCTCTTCCGCTCTGTTTCAAGTTGTAAGTCTTAAACTATCTTCTCTATCAATATAGCAGGCAAATGCTCTTTCAATTTTTTTTTTTTTTTTTGAAGAGGTGTCTTCTGAAGGAACCGACATGGAGAATAGGCGTATGTACCAGCGAGGAGACGTAACCTATAGGCGTTGGACACACTTAACCGTTGTTAGTTGATGGTAAAACTAATCCTAACAGTGTGGTCAGGAGCCAGCCACGTTGGCTGAATAGAACCTACAGTAAATTAGTCGCAATGATAACGCAAATTGCACAAAATTTTATCCAGTGTATTATTATATACTAGGAAAATGCCCGTGCGTTGCAACGGGTGTAAACTACGAACTTTACATTGTCAATGGCTCTATCATCAAATAATGAACTGCTTGGTGTTATATAATAAGCATGGAAGATGAACACACTAATACATTTACCTTATTGACAACATCGCAACCGATTTTTCAATATTAATAGACCATTCATGCAATCGAGTATGTATATAAATCATGAAATAACACATTTGTATTGGTGTACATCAGTACATGGCATTGAGAAAGTGTGATTATTAGAAAAATGTAGTGAGCAATATAAATAGCTGTATTGTGCATATTTTAGGGAAACAAATATTTCACCTTTGGATATGTAGAACTTGGTTAAATCATACCATCCATGCAGCCATTCATCAAAACAAGACGAAGTAGTTATACGTTTGGAGTTTACATTCATAATGAGATTTAGATGCAAAAAATCATTCATCCTCGTTGGTCAATAATATATGCTAACACCTAAAGTACCATCGTTGGTCTAAAAATATAATTCATCCTCGTTTGCACGTGGAAGTACCCAAGTGTCAGCAATATTTGTAGCAGCGATATTTCTTTCTCCATCAGTTTTCAAAATATTAATAAACTCCAAGCAAATCAAGCAGAAGTTCTTTAGAGCTACAAATGTTTCTCCTTTCAAACATATTGCTACTATCGATTGCCTTATGAGCGTAGGCCATGGGCAGTTTATCAGTTAGCACAATGCATGGGGCAACTCGCAGTTTGCTAGTTTCTACATGAAGCATTAAAATGTTCACCGAATTTTTACACTTAAAAGCACTACAGGAACAAGCAGCAGTTTACAAGCAGAAATTAAAGCATTTGCAATTACTAAAATCCCAACCAAGCCGCACTGTTCCTCCATCGCCGGAGAACACAAGGAAAAGAATCCAGGGGAAGAAGTCAGTTCGTGCTCACCTTTCTGGAGAGGCACCAGAAGGAGGGCGTGATGCTGAGGAAAGAAATGGAGTTTTGGGAGTTACGGCATGGCCGAGGTTGTGGATGAAGATGCCGGCTCTATCGGCAAAGGCTGCCATGGCGTCCTTGTTGACGTTGACATCCGCCCCTCCTCCCTCGCCCCTTCGCGCCGGCACTGGCAGCAATCTGGGCGAGCTTGTCCTTGACGAGCCGCCCCACAATGGTCTTGGGGAGCTCCTCTACTTCCCCATCCGTCATCGCAGCCGCAGCCACTGGATCCGGCTTCGCCGTCGCCGGATCCGGCGATTCATCGTGGGGCAGTGTCCACCTGGAGCAGTCGAAGGAAGAGGAGATCCCACGCAAAAAATAAATGGAGAGGATTAGCAGAGCACGGAGGCGGGATTCGAAGGGGATGGGCCGGTTTCTCTCTTCCTTCCAACTACAGAGTAGAGACAGAGGCGTTGGCCGGCGACCTCCGCTTGCTCCCCTCCCCGTTTCTCTTAATTTTTGCTAGCTTCCTTGGAGGCAATAACACAAACATGTTTGTGGCACAAACACCACTCTATTTGAACAATCAATCGGGCATGGAAGCTAGAGAAAGATGTACGAACTGGATTAAGCACAGTCCACGGCGTTGGTCACAGTGGCACGCCACAAGGCGCCAGATTCAGCGCGGTTCGTGAGGCCGTCGGGCGGGCAGCAGGTCGGCGGCTAGGTCGGTGCAGATGACGCCAGGAGACACGAGGCGGCGGGGGGTGGGGGCCGTGACAGGGAACGCGACGGGAGGGCCGTCGGCGGCGGTTCTCTGTGCGAGAGGATCGGGTGGAGGGCATCTTGAAAATTCGATGGCCGTCCGTTGTGTTCCATGGAAAACAACCGAACCGGTAAGTCACTTGGCGGTGGCAAAGGGCGTATTTAGCCTAAGGATGAGGGGTAAAATCGGAAATCTAAAAAACGTACCATCACCTCCTCAAGCCGTATTATATAGTAGAGATTATTCGTCGCCGGAGACATGTGCTCGCGAATCCTGACGACGGAAACCGCTGCGGCACTTCTTCTTTTGCGACGGCGAAAACAGTTGCGGCACTTCGTTAACTCACGATGGGAATGGGCCGACCCGGACCTGGCCTTGGCCCTGGCCTCCATGGCCTCAAGGCCAATTTGTGAGGCCATGGGCCGACCCATTCCAAAAATAGCTGTGGCCCCGCTGGCCCAATGGGCATCTGGGTCGACCCAGAATATGAGTTTTTTTTTTGAACTAGACTCAAAATATGACGTGATCACCGATGGCAATACATCAAGTTTTCTCTGAAACTGAAACTGCAGAAGTGGAGAACCTACCGTGAAACTACAGAGTGCAGACTAGACAAGCACTGACCAAGAACCAAAACAGGAAAGAGGACGAGCACTGACCAAGAATCAACGCATGTGGTGGCAAGAAGGTCGTAGTCTCACACAGGTGCTTGGCTAGCAGCAGGGCTGGGAAGGAGACGAAGCTGGCCAGATGGCGACCTGGACAAGCTATAGAGTAACAGGACGGCGAGCTTGCCGGCGACCGATACGACGAGCTCTACGGCGAACGGGTGACCGAGAAGACAAGCGCGTGGACGGCGAGCTTGCTGGCGACCGATACGACGAGCTCTACGGCGAACGGGCGACCGAGACGACAAGCGCGTGGTGCGCCGGGAGTGGAAGTAACGTTGGCGGCGGCAGAGATGGTCGGGGCCGGCCGAGATGGTGAGCGGAAGGCGCGCCAGGAGCGGGAGAAACCCCGGCGGCGGCAGAGATGGTTGGGGCCGTCCGAGATGACGAGTGGGAGGAACGCCGGCAGCGGCAGAGATGGTTGGAGGCGGCCGGCGGCAACGGGGGATAGCGATTTGTATGAGGAGATCGATACGAGATGAAGTCAACTCGGCCCTGCTGATCATCGGGTTGCACGGAGCTGACTCCGCTGACCTATATATTATTTGGGGCCGACACACTAGGCCTCGATTTTTTGGGCCGGGTCAGCAACCCAGCGGGTCGACCCGGCCCATTCCCATCTTGAGACGCGACCGAGAAATATGGTGCAGACGTCCCCACGCACACACGGAACCTAACGTCGTGGCGTGCCATTGAATGGCGGGCCGTTCTCGTATCTATCTATATAAAAGCTCTCTCTCTCAGCCCTCTCTCGCCACGCCCACGGCGCCCCGCACTGTTCACCTACCGTAGCTACAGTACGTGGACGTTTCCGCACCGTAGATCGTGGATCCGACGGCCCACAGGACATGCCTGTCACGTTTTTGCAAAAAACTCCCTCGCAGATTGCCACACTGCCCCGCAATCCACACTTTGTTACTGCGAAGGACCAATTTGCAATTTTTGCCAAACCCAGGGTCCCGGCTCAAAAATCGTCCCCACACCTCCCCCCTCTCCTTCTCCTTCCCGCGCGGTCCCGGCGTCGCCGGCGCCGCCGACGCGTGCCCCCGCCACTCCGCCCCTCCCCGTTCAAATCGCCGGACACGGCGACATCCGCCGTCGCACCCTCTCCCTCCTCGCCCACTCTCGCGTGCCGGAACTCCGCGAGCTCGCCGGAATCGACGCCGCCGTGCCCGCAGGCCGCCGCCGCGTTCGCAGGCCGCCAGCGAAGCTCCGGCGACCTAAAAGCGGCAGCGCCGCCACGTGCGGGTAGCCCGCGTCCGCGCGCGTCCCAGCTCCCTCTGCTGCGGCTCCAGCGAGGACCACGCCGCCGCGGCAGAGCCCTCCCACTGCTGACGTCACCATGGGACTGGGCTGGGCAGTGGGCCGGCTAGCTGGGATGGGCTGGCTGCTACGCGGCCCGCTCGACTTTTTTTTTCCTATTCTTTTTGTTCTGTTTTCCATTTTCCAAAAAAAAAATGTAACTTTTCAAATACAACTCCAAATCAAATCAAGTCTACTTTAAATTTTTTGCAAAAATCAAAATAAACATTTGCAATACTTTAAAACCTGTTCCAAAATTCTGCAAATCTTTAAAATTGAAATTATACACGAAGGCTCATTTGACACCTTTACGTCAAATTATAAAATATGGATTTGACAATTTTCTTCTGAACTCAAATAAAATTCACACAAATAATATCACTAATATCATTCAATATAATAAATCTAATAAAAGAATTTGGTACAAACCATCTTACTTACATAGAGTTTGCTAAATCATTTAAATACAACTACCCGTATTTCTATCATGGGCTCTAAAATATCAGATTAAGAATACCACAAATGCAAATATTGACAAATAGTTGCTTCAAACTTATTTTCCAAACAAATATATTTCAATCAGAAACGAAATTCTAAAATAGAACATGCTTTACATAATTTAACACACTTTACAGATATTGTTTTACAGTATTTAAACAAATTCAAAAAAAACTACTAAATGCTGCAAAATCAGTAACTTTAAGAACGATCACAAAAAATAAATGCTGACTATTTATGCCCTATATGACCGAATTTCTTATTTAAATATACTAAACATTTATAAATGCCTCCCAAATCCATCAGAACAAATCAAAACAATCACAGAAAAAATCAGCAAGGGCGCGGCGTGCCGACGCGCCGAAATTCAACTAGTTATTCATTCACGCCAGGCAGCCTCGTCGTGGGTCATAGCATCACAGGTTTGAATACGCCCCCCCGAAACGCCACGTGCGTGACCGTGATGTGTGTCCCCGCAGAACCGGATCGAGCGGAAATTGAGTTACCCACCAAACAAACTGCAGTTAGATTTTCAGAGGGACGTTTTGGCACCCGAGCATAGATGCTCTCGAAATCTAGAGCATGCAAATCTCGTTGAGATTGTGTACCTAGTCTTTGTCGGGACCTGCTCAGGCATAGTAAGGGCATGTACAATGCAAGATGCTTAGGGAGGTGCTTACAAAAATAAACCGGTTTTTGTTTAACCACGGGTGCTTATTTACACTAGGCAGATGCCTAACTAGGCACCTTTCCTATACAAATAAGCACCGGTGCTTAGGAAAAATCTTAGTTTATTTTTGTAAGCATCCCTCTAAGCACTCTCCATTGTACATGGCCTAAGAAACCACGTAGGTGCGGTAAGTTATGACGCGTGCGCACGTCTGCCGGCTGGAACGTAACGGCGAAATTTCTTGTCCCGCAGGGACATGACGCGAGGATCGTGGTGTGTGGAACCGTTGCCCTGGACACTGTTAATTTATTCATTCATCTGGCGTTATTATTGGAGAGAATTCCTTATTTGGCACTTCCTTAAAACCGTCTTCCCTATTTGACCCTAAAAAAAATCTTCCTTATTTGACATCTTAATTTCATTTTCTTCCTAATGTGGCCCTCTAGTGCATTTTGAGAACTGCCGGTGTTAAATTGGAATGTGAAAAGACTATTTTGCCCCCGGTACATTACTTGACAAAAAAAATATCCCACACGAGCCTGCTCCTGCACGAGCGTCAGAAAAGGGGAAGACAATGCCCGGGCGCGGCGACGCCGCCGTACCCACGCCGGCCGACTCTCCCTTGCCGCCTGCGCCGGCCGCCACCGCCGTGCCCGCACCTGGCGTTTGTGGTCAGGTCCGCGCCGGCCATGTCCTCCCATGCCGCGGCGGAGCTCTGTCTTGCGCGGCTCGGCAGGGACCACCGCCGTGCCCGCGCCGGCAGACTCTCCCTTGCCGCCACCGCCGTGCCCACGCCCAGCGTTCGTGGTCAGGTCCGCGCCGGCCTCCCGTGCCGCGGCGGAGCTCCGTCTCGCGTGGCTCGGCAGGGACAACCGCCGTGCCCGCGCCGACCGTCGTAACCGGGCTCGCTCCGGCCGCCGCAACCGAGCCCGCTCAGAAGAAGGCCGCGCCGCATCTCTGGGCCAGGAGCGCCGCCCACCGTCGCCGTCGTCGTTAAGCCTCCCATCACCGGCGGGTCGATGTGGCCCGCGGCGGGGCGCCGTCGCCTCCGGTGCCCATGGTCGCCGTCGCGCTCCTCCCTTGTTCTCGACGGATTGGGGCTTCGTCGGCGTCGGTGAGCCCCTCGTCCACATCCGTTCCCGCGCCGGCCGCCGCAGCCTGGCCTGCTGCGTCCGCCGCCCATGGCCCGTCGCTGGGTTGGATGTTGACTCGGGGAGGGATACGAGAGAGAAAGGTTTTTTGTTTTTACTAGGAAACATGCCGTGCGTTGCAACGGGCGAGAAAAATATATCACTTGACCTGTTCTCTATATTAACACGACGTCCCACCAGTATTACCTCTTGTCCTCCTTTTCGTCCTCCCTTGTACAATTTTTTCATCTTAATAAGCATTGACTTCTATCTTATTTTTGTGCATGTTTTGTATTTTATCTATTTGAATTTTTTTTTTAGTTCATGAGTTGATTTTTTCATTTATTTTTGCCGTTTGAGTGTATTCTAGCACCGAGTTGTTGTCTCTGAGTCCTTGCAATCATGAGAGTGCGACGGCGGTGACCTGTCTGTGGCACTATGTTGTCGGGGTGCGCTTCAACGCATGAGGGTTGTTTTAGGGGGTGTGGCACGGGGGAGCAATTTTTATATTGTAAATAATGGAGTCATCATCTGTTCATCTTGACATGAATCATCTACTCATCTAAAATGCTAATGACAGATTGCATTAGTTACTGGATTTTATGAAGATAACGTACGTAGCACGAGAAGTAAAATATTTCTGTTTTTTTAAACGCAGCGGCCAAATCTGCCCAGCAGTAACTTCTTTTGGCTTTTGGCTTTGTTTCTGACATCTTTGGCAGTGGATCAGGAGCGAGCCTCCCCAAGCAATGGAGGGGAGAAGAATCCCACTCTCTACAGATATGCACTTCTCCATCCACAAACCAACATCTGAATCTTTTAATCAGCAGGCAACCTAAACCCGAAACCCACTATTCAGTTTGTTTTTCTCAATCCGTGACGAGTCCGAAGACGATGATGCAGTCTCTCTCTGGAGCTCCAAATATTCAAAGCCGAAAACCTGCAAATACCTCAGACGTTGCTATCAAGTTCTGCTGAAGATCATCCGTGGGGTGCTCAGATATGGCCGCTCCAGCAAGTGTAGGGGCAGATGGGCATGCCGGGCACAATCGCAAGGACATGGATAAATGTCGGCCGCGCGAGAACGCCAGGATCGCGGTACCCGCCCACCCGTCCGTCACACCGAGGAAGTGAGCGTCCTCGACATGCTCCGGTAGGTAGCAGGAAGCCCACTCAATCCTCGTAACCCTCGTCGCGTCATACTCGGAGGTCCACCCGAGAGGCACTTCGTGGAGTTCTCCCGGTTCCTTGGCATCGGCGGCGCCCTCCGAAACCAGTGGTGGCGGCGGCAGCACGAAGGCGACGAAGCTGGCGACACGGTTTTCCTTGCGGCCTGATGATGCAGGCGAGACACGGTAACCGAGTCTGAACGTGATGTGAAAAGCGTCGGGGGTTCGATCGTCGATATTGGGTAGCTTTCGTCTGGTCGATCTCGTCTCCTCGATAAACCAGATCGATCTGGGCATCTTTTCTTCCGAGTACGAAGGAAGCTTATGACGTACTCCCTCCTTTTCTAAATATAAGATGTTTTAGCATTTGTCTACATTCACATATATCTAGATGTATATAGACATATTTTAGTGTGTATGTGCACTCATATTAGTGTGCATCTAGACAACATGCTGGATAGCTAAAACATCTTATATTTAGAAACGGAGAGAGTACGAAGGAAACGATGGACTCCGATCCGGTTTTTGCTAAGTAGGTCACGTACGACGGAAGCGATCCGGTCTTTAGGACGGACAAACAAGAAGCCTTGCTTCTTTTATTATTAGGTAAAGATTTTTTAGATGGAGAGAGAAAGATCGATCGGGTCTTGTTCGTATCGTTCCATCCGTTAAATCAGAGATGGGTAGTTTGGTCCAACAAAATAAAAACTGACGGCAAAACATAACGCCACGGACGGAAGGGCCAAATAAGGAAGCAAATGAAATTTAGGTGTCAAATTAGGAAGAAAATATTTTTTGGGGTCAAATAAGGAAAACCATTTTAAGGAAGGGACAAATAAGAAATTCTCTCTTATTATTGCTGCCGTTTCAGAACCCCGCTCGTCGTCAAGAACTTGCCTAATTCCACAAAGCATGCATGATACGCCCTAGAGGCCTGGGCTACCACACTTTCTTTCATTAAAAAAAAATGTCAACTATCAATGTTCTACTGTGACACCGGAAATAGGAACCCAGATGCAAATAATATTGACTAGTACGGATCCTTTATTTTAGAAAATTCAAAAAAATATTTACAAGCTTTAAACTTTTTTGAAAATAATTCCGAGTGTAGTCAATGATGCATCTTACAAGCATGGAAAATCATAAGGCAATTTTTTTATATTATGGGCTACACAGAAATGATAATTTTTGTGTATAATGGTATCACATAATAGTCTTTTCATGTAGCTTGGAGTATAAAGTATTTCAAATTAAGATTTTGCACGTTTGTGAGATACATCATTGACAACATGCAGATTTTTTTTTTCAGATTTTTAAAAACTCATAAATATGATATAATTTTTTTTTTAATAAAGGATCACTCGAACCTGGGAGTCAGAATGCCCTCATAGTCAGAAGGCAGACATTGCCTTGGAGGAGGAGGAAGAGAGGCGGGAGCCGACATGGCCCTCCAAGTCGGTGCCTCCGCGGGAGGAGGCGCCATCTTCGCCAGCCCCATGGCCACCGACATCGGCGCATGCGTGCCCCACTAGTAGAAAACTGGCCTATGGTCCCGGTTCGGTTGGGCCATCCGTCCCGGTTCCCGAACCGGGACTAGCCAATCGGGACGAATGCTGGTCCCGGTTCAGCCACGAACCGGGACCAATGGGGCTCCACGTGGCCAGTTCTGGCTGGGCGTGGGGGGAGACTCATTGGTCCCGGTTCGTGTTACGAACCGGGACCAATGAGTGTTTTTTTTGTATTTAGGGTTTAGGGTCTCCCTCTCGCCGGTGCCCCCTCTCGCCGGTGCCCCCTCTCCCTCTCGCCGGTGCCTCCGTCGTCTCCCCCTTCTTCGCATCGCCGACGTGCTCTCCATCGTTACCGTACGCATATTATACGCTCTACTATATACACAGTACACGTTGATGCATATATAATTAATATTCGATCTCTTGCGAGAATACAACTATTTAATTACATGGAGATAGATCACATATGTAGTTCATCGTCCGCAGCATAATGTTCTCCCCTTTCATCGATGACCTCCCTAAGCAGAAATCCCGCCAATTCCTCTTGAATTGCTCGTATGCGCCGTTCTGGGTCGAGCTTCTCCCGCATTTTGCTCAAAGAAGTTGTTCTCCGCTCAGAGGTCAACTCGCGAATGAACTCGCAAACGTAGAATCCACATAAATTACTCCCCGGTGGCTGCTGCGGACTTTTCACCGATATATAAGTTAGCTCATCTTTGAATGGACCTTGTACATTTGTTTGAATAGTGTCCAACACCTGCTTTGGCCAAAAAAATGAACAAAGGAGTTATTAATTACTTGATATCAGGAAACGAACGAAAGAGGCCGATATAATGCGATAATGATTGAAATTACTTATTGAGCATTTCTTTCATTTCGGTCCACGTCGCTTGGTCCCAACTTAATGAGTCGTGGACTTCAACTATGGACTTGTCAACTTGAATGCTTAGCAGAATCCAGTGGAACCTGCGGACGTTTACATAAAGCAGACATGCATAACTCATCAATTACACTTAACATCGAGAAAGCCAAATAAAAATATGTACAAGACAGAAACACTCACTTGAAGTTGTAAGGAAATAGTATTTCCGTACAGAAGTTTTGCTTGATTAAAGAGGTGGTCAGGTCATGCTCCACGTCTCTGGGGTGATTGCGTAACGTATGTTCATTAACGATATATGGGTCAACGAACCCAACCTCATAATGTCTAGATGCTTTGCATTCCATCATCTTCATTCTACATAATAGCGTACAAAAGGATATATATATAGTCAGGATAATATAATACAGGCAATGAACGAGCTGAGCTAGAGACTTAATTACGAAAATAAATCACTTACAGACAATAGCAACTGAGGATAGATTTGTCGAGGGCGCGCCGATTGAATAACTGAAACAGTTCAGTCATTTGAACCTGTATACTGTAAGGTTTGAAGAAATGCTCCACTCGAACGTCCACCGCAATCCACTCCTTCGCGCCCTTCTTTGATGTGTGCACCATGTACCAGTTGTGCAGATTTCGCATATGTGTTGATAGACGCGTGAGCTCCTCATTACTGACCATAGACTCCCCTGTGACATATTTCCGTGCTATCTCTAACATTGGCTGTTCTTCATAGCCTAAAAGTTGACCAAGAGTCATACCCATGGCGGTAGCATTTTCCATGGCCTGCGATACAGTGATACCATGTTCTCTAGCAGCAGCTATGGCTCTGGGGTCCAATAATTGCAGGTCCTTATCCATATCGGCTCTGAAGTCCTTGTCGATATCGGAACACACTATGAGCGGGGGGACCGATTGATTTTTCTGCTGTCCGAGCTGGGCAATTTGTTTCCCGCTTTTTGCACTTCTTTCCTTGTCCTGCTCAGACTGGGCACGTGCTAGCTTACTAAGTTCACGACCATAGTCAGATTGCAGATTCATCGATATTTGGGATGGCTGCGCAAGGAAGGACTTAGCCCACTTTTTGGATTTTTCATCGTATACCGGCTTTTGCTCGGGCTTTTTTGGTGCAAAAAAAGTCTTATTGTAGGCAGCCACCTCCGCGGCGTTTTCCGCTACAGTCCTGTCATAAGGTCTAATGGGAAGATTCTTATGAGGTACTTTTGGGAGGGGCGTCGACCTTTTACGTTTCGGTGATCGCTTACCCCTCATAGTACGAGCGGTGGGCGGAGACGGCTGCGCTGGAGACTGGTGAGGCGGTGAAGAGGACTGTTGCGCTGGAGAATGCTGAGGCGGTGAAGAGGACTGTTGCGCTGGAGACTGGTGAGGAGTCGATGGCCTTGGCTGCCAGTTCGGAAGCACGATGAATTCCTTTGGCCATAGAATGGTCGCTTTCTTGGCTTCTCCAAGTTCAAGCACCTCCCCATCTTCACCTGCAGGGTGTTCCAGCTTCAGCTCCTCAAAATCTTTCATCACTTCATCCACCGCGACAACAGCGTAGCCATTTGGAACCGGAGAGAAATGGTAAGTTGGATTAGGTCCAATTGGTACGACATAGCCGACCGCCACCTTCATGGTTAAGTTAAAAACTTTCACATGCATCTCACAAGGTGTGCTCTCCGTGATATCATCCACTGGGTAGCGACGAAGTGGAGCCACCGTCACTGCATCATCAGTACCATCCTGGAGCTCCGTGGAAGCCACGCTGCTTTTCCGATTCGATGGGCCGCCGGTACCATCGCATGCAGCTTCTACCATGTGCCGCTGAGATTGGCCGCTAGTACCTTGCTGGCTAAGTGCGGCAATTTGATCCTTCTGCCGCTTTAATTCTTCTTCTATATTACTTAGCCGGTCTGCAGCAGCGCGTGCTTCCATTGCCTCCCTTTCCTTTCTCCTCTGATGGCTTCTATCAGGAAATTTCTTCCTGTGCTCGGGAATCGCAATTGTCTTGGGCTTGGAGCCTGGTACGCCTCGTAACCGTCCGTCGTGTTCCTT
Organism: Poa pratensis; assembly: GCA_947311845.1. Lineage (NCBI taxonomy): Eukaryota > Viridiplantae > Streptophyta > Magnoliopsida > Poales > Poaceae > Poa > Poa pratensis. Next base: position 19,025,783 of record CAMZMU010000092.1, on the reverse strand, counting down.
ATTCCCAAGGGCGCGTGTGAGCTCGTCATCCTCTCTATCGGGAATGAACCGTCCCTCTGCAACATCCTTTACTGCATTTCTAATGCCTTCGATGGGTAGTAGGGGATTATCTTTGTGTCTTCTGTTATATATGCACTTCCCTTCTGCGTCCAACGTGCCCCCATGCCCGTAAAACCAATTTCTTGCCCGTTCGATCCATGCGAGTGGCTCTGGAGTGATCCCTTTAGCCAGCAGGTCCGCCTCAAGTTTCTCCCACTTAGGCATGCTAAAAGCGTAGCCACCAGCCCCATAGTATGGTGGTAGATCTTTTTAGCAGCATTTGCCTTATTTTTTGCAGACTTTTCCTGAGCTTCCTCCGATTTCTTGTACGCCACAAATTCTTCCCAGTAGTCCCTTATCTTCTCATACCCTTTATCGAAGTCCGGAGTCTTATTTTTCTGGACAAACTCGCTGTTCAATCTTTTCTTCCAGTTCTTGAATAGCTCGGCCATCTTCTTAAGAGCCCAGTCCCTGACTTTTTGCTCCATGTTTTTCCGGGCAATCTTTTCTGCCTCATTTGGATCCTCCTCATCTGGATCCACCTCTGGCGCCAGGGTGAAATTAAGCATGAGCTTTCTCCAAAGTCTTTCTTTGCCCTCCTCGCCGACATATCTTACTCCTCCCTCCTTTGGCTGATGCCATTCTCGAACGGTGATCGGGATGTAGTCCCTAACAAGAACTCCGCATTGCTTTACCATTTTATTTTTAACACCAGGGGGAGCAGTCGGTGTGCCGTCTTCAGCGACTTTTTCGATCCTGTACCTTTCTTGGTCGCCCAACTTTTTGGTTGGGCCTCGTTTTGTCCTTACAGAAGATTTGCTCGATCCGGAGGGCTAAAAGAAGAAAGAGCGTTAATATATGTATATAGACAGCAGAGGCTTAATTAATACAATCTTCGGCTTCATTAATATATGTATATGCACCTCGTCGGAGTTTGCAACATTTAATGTTCCACCGGAGCCTTCGGCTTCTCCCTCGTCGACTTCTCCCTCGCTGACTTCTCCCCCACCCCAGCCGTCGGGTTCTACCTCACCGGAGCCGTCTCTTCGGTTGAGAGACTCATCTCCCTCACCGGAGTTGTTCAGAAACTGCGAGGTGACATCAGCAACATCTTCCGGCCCGCGGATTATATCCTCGAGGATGTTTTCCTGATTTTCGTCTCGTTCCATAGTTTCTGCAAATTAAGAACAATGCACAAAACTTTAGTTGGGTAACTTGTTCCATATGTCAAGATACATCTACACAATTTTTGACTTGCCCAAAAACCTAAAATAAAATACTCTTTTATTTATTTTCAGAAAATCCCCTTTTCTTAGGTTTACAAAGGAGCTACCTTTTTCATACCTCAGAAAATTCACTAAAAATTAGGGAATGATCCTCATTACTTGTAGAACCAAATAATTTGGACATTTTTGCCCTTTTGTTTTCAGTACAAAAACTAAGAAAATAAGAAAAGGCCATAAAAATAATGCAAACACTTGGCAACCTTTTTATTCAGTGCCTAGGACCATATGTGCACACACACTAGGGAGATAAGCCACAGGAAAATTCAAATTTAATTAGGACAAGCACAAATTAGAAACTTCACAATTTGATTTTTGTGTGTAACATACACAATATCATCTCATTTGCAAGAACAAATTAGAAATTCATATGCTGCCTTATAATCTCATTTGCAAGAGCACCTCGGGCGGGGAGCGGCTGAGCACCTCGGGCGGGGATTCTTGGGCGCGACGGCGAACTCGGAGACCCTAAACCCTAAACCATCAAGAAATTAAAGCCATTAAGCTGAAGAACATAAGACTCAAGCTAAAATATACTGAAAAGCATGTATTACCACTTCAAAATCATTTGCAAAGCTAAAATTAAAATTAACATCAATATATAGCAAAACTAAAATTAACATCAATATATAGCAAAACTAAAACTACCACTAACAAAACTAATTCTAGCAAATGGCTAACAGAAAATGGCTAACAAAAAATAGCTAAAACCTAGCAACTAACACTAACAAATGGCTAACAAAAAATCATCTACAACTAACCTAGAAATTTCTATAACCTAACAATTTCTATAACCTAACAATTTCTATATCTAACAAATTTCTAAACATATTAATCATTTTAATCTACAATGCTACAATTAACATATCTAACAAATTATGAATCTACACATTTTAATCTACAATGCTACAATTAACCTAACAATTAACATATCTAACAAATTAACACAATTAACAAATTTCTATAACCTAACAATTAACATATCTAACAAATTATGAATCTACACATTTTAATCTACAAATTATGAACAAAAAGCACTCACCTTGAGTAGCTACGGCCGGCGGTGGTGGTGGAGCGCGCCGGTGGTGGTGGAGCGCGCCGGTGTAGGGTGGCGGCGTCTGGACGGCCGGATTAGCCGCGCCGGTGAGCAGGGGCGAGCTTCGAGCCGGCGAGCAAGAGGGAGGCGCGGCGGCGGCTCCGCGGCCGGTCAATCCGCGCGGCGGAGGAGGTGGAGGGCGGGGCCGCGTTGGAGCAGGGTGGCGGCAGAGGTGGAGGACGGGGCCGCGCCGGAGCAGGGTCGCGGCAGAGGTGGAGGGCGGGGCCGCGCCGGAGATCGAAAAATCGCCGGAGCAGGGCTTCGCCAGAGCGCTTCGTCTCTCGTCGGGGGAACTGCGGCAGAGGTGGAAGAAGAGGAAACGCACGGGTTATAAACAAAAGGCCTTTGGTCCCGGTTGTTCTTACCAACCGGGACGAAAGGGTCTTTGGTCCCGGTTTGTAAGAACAACCGGGACCAAAGGTCAAATTTTGGGCCGCTTGAAGTTCGCGCAATTTTGGGCCGCTTTTCGTCCCGGTTGGTAAGAACAACCGGGACCAAAGGCCTTTTAAATGGGCTTTTCGATTTTTTTTGTTTTCTTTTATATAATTTCCAGGAAATGATTTAAACTTGTAAAATCAATAACTTTTAATCTGTTTATCAGAAAATTATAATTAATGTATCAAAATGCTAAGAAAAATGAACCCCATCTATTTATATGTCTATTATTATAAATCCAAATAATACAATAATATGTTTATTATTATCAGAAAAAATAAGGAATCTGAATATATCATCCATACATCTGTTTGCATCATGTATCAACTGTGCCATTAACTCATATCTTTTGCATACTTTATTATTGTCATTTTCAATTTGAATCTCACTAAACTTTCAAACTATTAACCATTTTGCCATTTTGAATTGCATTAACTTTTATCTTTTGCATAACTAACTCAAAACCAGATTACTTATTCAGATGTTAAAGATCATTAGTTGGAAATGCAGAGATAAATAATACATTTTACACGATCGTCGTCGTAGATAGACAAACATTTTACACGATCGTCGTCGTACATAGACGAACCATTTGTCCTAACCAACGATGTGGCTCAGGTTAGTCATACTCCTGCCTAGGCCTATAATACTCGTCCTCGTAGTCGTCGTAGTCGTCGCCGTCGTCGTCGCTGTCGTCGGGCGGCGCTCGCCTGGACTGGAAGCGAGGGTAGCGCAGGTGATAACCCCCAAGAGCAAGGGATCACTGTAGCACCTCTCAATGTGGAAGTAAGGTATCGATCCGCAGGAGCAAGAAGGAAAAGTTATCTATTCCCTACAACTAAAGTGTCACAAGTTTTAGTTGATTATGCACTAAACAAGTTTAGAGAACAAGATGGTTGGTTTGATGGATGTAAAAGTGTCCCAATCCTCTTCTTTGCAAGAGGACAAGACAAAGGTAGTAGCAAGTGAAAGCTCTCAAAGAGAGAAAGCCCAATCCTCTATGTAGCAAGAGGACAAGCTCAAGTGTGTGTTTCTTATAGGAACAATGGACATGGTTCATGGGTTCACTTAATCCTCTCTCTCTCTCATCTACGGTGATCATCATGTTATAGATAAAGTACACACAATTGTCATGTTTTAATGGTAGCTTTTTATGACGGCTATATGTCCTAAAACACATAGTTGAAAGAAATACTCATTTGTGTTGCTAGGTCACCCCTCGTAAGGCTAGCGTGGTTTCTCTCACTCCCACATCATACTCTTTCTTTTTACCCCCAGATAAAGGATGTTGGGCGGTACTGTGTCACTCAATACCTATGCCGTGTCACATCGGCCATCCCGTACCCACATACATCATACTTCAAAGTATGACAAATCACAAAAGCTCCAACACAACGGTAAATGCATAACAAATCATCTCACACCACAATATTCACCACAAAGGTATTACATAGATGACCGTAATCATGTTCAGCAGCTCATACGGTACTAATTAGTGAAGCTCAAGAGAGAGGAGAGATACAAAAGTTACCACCACAAACCCTAGTCCAGGGGTGGACTACTCCCCCTTCATCATGGTGATGATGGTGAAGAAGTTCTTGCTGTAGATGTTGATGATGAACACGCCGGAGGGGGGTGGAGCCCTCCGGAGGCGATTCCGGCGGCGTTTCCCCCCTCCGATCTTCTCCGGCGGCAGCCTTCTGTCTCTCTGTTTCGTGGTTTTGTTTTCTCCGCCGCCTCCTTTCGCGAAACGCCAGGGGACCTTTTTTATAGGCGTTTTTAGGTCAAGACGGAGTCGGTGGACGAAAGATCGACGGCCACGGAGCTCCGAGGGGGAAAAGAGCTGGGCCCACGCGGCCAGGTATTAGGCCGCGTGGGACCCTCCCATTTCCAGCCTGTTGGGCTTCTGGTCTTCAATTTAAGCCCATTGCGTTCGTCTCGAAAATTCTGAACCGTGCTCTTTGGCCTTGCCCTTTTTGGAGTCCCGAAGCTCCCGGAAAGTCTGAAACACTAAAAAAGACGTTTTCTGGAAAAACAGGGTTAATTCCAAATAAATGGGAAAACTATGAAATATTCCCAAAATCATTATAAAACATTGATATAACCCTTATATGATGCAAATATGATTGGAATATAAGCAATTAAAGTGCAAAGTTCATGTATGCATTTTACATGCATCAACATCCCCAAGCTTAATCCATGCTCGTCCTCGAGTATGAAGATGATAAAACTAACATGGACTTTGCAATTTAATACTTAACAATGAATATCAAAGATGATTACTATTGCTACATATAGTCAAATGATTCATTCTTCAAAGGAGTAGCAATATGCAAATAGTTTATGAAGTGATATCAAGTATTCAAGACAAGGATGTTCATTGATAGTTCACAAAGTGTAACATGGTAGCAAGTAATATGGAACACATGTATGCATAATGATAAGTAGAACATCCTACAATGGTCATAGAGTGTAGATGAAAATCTGAATATGATAGGTGTACACTTTGGAAAGATGTATATGTGAGTAGAGGTAAAGCATGCATAAGTTTCATCCAACTTCCAAACTCTTCTACTTAAGTTAATGATTGCAATAAGGTATTCATTGGTGTCAAGCTCTCATTGCCCCTATCATAGCATCTTGAATGATTAAGGTTAAAGTGAAAGCAAATATGAGTAGTGTGCTTGATAAAGAATGGGTTGAATGTCTCATGCCCCTTGAATACAAGTACTTACACCATGTGTTACTCAACTTGGGAAACAAAGCAAGTTCAATTAAATATCATTGTAAGCATAATAGTATCATCAAGAGCGTCAACTGGGGTACCTCTTGTCCCAAGATATGGAACAAGCCCATATCAAAATGACAAGACAAACAAACAAAATGAACAATCTCAACACCCTTTTTATTTACCATTTGGAATAGTTTTTTATTGCAAGGTGTATCACAGAAGGTTCACCATAGTATGTAAGTAAATTTCCACCATGAATGATGCATGGCTTAGATTAGCGGCCCAGGCGTCTCTCTAACCATTTACACAAACTCATTTAAACTCACTCTATTTCCACATTTATTTCAACATGATAAGCATCCATAGACAAAAGCACATGATATCAACTAAATGAGATGAAGAGCGTGTTGAAAGCTTGCCATGTGACAGCACATATGGGCTAACTTCCAACCCAAAACATTCATCAAGCCACAAACATCATAATCTTAATCACAATGGGTCAAGTTTTATTATGCAAATAAAAGAACATTGTGCATCAAGTTCGTGAGAGCTATATAACCAATTTTTTCCATTGCAATCAATAACATAAACATTTTCATTCAGAGGTAAGATAACACAAACAACATGTTAAACATACTCGGAATAGCATAAAGCCAATAGGTAGATATGGTGGACTCACTGGAATAACTTTGGTTGAAGGTGTTGGAAACAAGTTTTTGCTTGTTGGAGTTTTTGGGCTAGCAAAAGGGAGAAAGTTGACCATCTAGATGCATGCATGAGTGTCCATAGAACTAACTAATCCATGTTAAACCAAGTAAATAACAATCAGCACCAAAACATGAATAAGTGATAGCTCTACAAAAAGAATTTGCAAACTATTACTCATAAACAAGCTCATGAATCATGCAACTATATGTATCATTAAAAATCAAGTCAAACATCCCTTTTCCCAATCTTATAAAAGCATCCAACATATTTCAACCCATATTTCCAGTAGCTCTCTCATATATAATTGATAGTGTGGTGGTCTCTCAAGACTCAAACAAAAACAAAAAACGACGCTCCAAGTTTATGCGATAAAGTGTTTCGATCGAAAAACAGAAGTTGGACGTGTGCAAACCGAGAGTGTGTAGGTCCAGCGGGGTTGTCTTCACATCCCCAAGCTTATGGTCTTCACCATCCTTGGATAGCTCTTGGTGCATCTCCTCCAATCCCTGTGAAAAAACTTCAAAACACCGTTTCTCCCATCTCTTTTCTGTGGGGTGCATTAATAGTGATAAACAAATAGGTTCTTGCTGCATATAATCCTTGAACAAAAATTCATATGAGATGTCCAGAAAGTGTATAATGTTGTATGCCTACTCATAAACTCAATTGGATCAAAAAGATTCAACTTAAAAGCTCAAAGCATGCATCAAACAAAATGGGACAGAATCTGTCCAGAAAAACAGCAGCAGCAAAACGTATTTTTCTACCCTACCAAACTTTCTCGAAAAATTCCGAAAAAATTCATGCATACAGAGGATGAAAAGTTGCAACTACAGTTCAAATATGAGCTCATTCGGAGTTACAGAATAAGAATTAAAAATCATACCGTGCACTGATTCGTGCAGGAATAAAATCTCCGAACGCTATAAGCAACTTTTCAAACCAAAAAGGGTAAAACTTGGCACTTTATTGAAAATCCAGAACCTAAACTAAACAAAGTCTCTTGTACAGCAAGAGGACACAAAGAAAATCACACAAAAAATAACCGGGTTGCCTCCCGCAAAGCGCTTTCTTTATAGCCATATAGCTAGGCTTGATAGTTTTAATGATGCTCCATAGGAATTTGAATAAAAGAGCATCAAGAGAAAATATCAAACACATTTAAGTCTAACCCACTTCCTATGCATTGGGATCTTGTAAGAAAATAAATCAATAAAGCACAAAGTGACTAGCATAGGAAGGCAAAGCAAGTGCAACTTCAAAATTTTCAACAAAAAGAGAGAAGACTTAATATTTTTGAGATATATGAAATCATGTCTCCCTCTCTCATAAAAACTTTCAGTAGCATCATTGATAAACTCAACAATATAGCTATCACATGAAACATTCTTATCATGATCCATATGCATAAAAGTATCATTACTCTCCACATAAGCATAAACAGTTTCATTAGGAATAGTGGGAGTAAAACATTCATAATAATCATTGTAATCATCATATATAGGAGGCATATCATAATCACAATAAACTTTATACTCAATAGTGGGTGGACTGAAAATATCATATTCATCATCATAAATGGGGACATAGTATCATCAAACAAGTCAAAGAACCTCCCCAAGCTTAGATGATTGCAAGATATAAAAGGAACCTCCCCAAGCTTAGTCTAGTGCACACAAGAATAGAAACTTAAGCGCTACGCTCCCCGGCAACGGCGCCAGAAAAGTACTTGATAACCCCCAAGAGCAAGGGATCACTGTAGCACCTCTCAATGTGGAAGTAAGGTATCGATCCGCAGGAGCAAGAAGGAAAAGTTATCTATTCCCTACAACTAAAGTGTCACAAGTTTTAGTTGATTATGCACTAAAGGTCACCCCTCGTAAGGCTAGCGTGGTTTCTCTCACTCCCACATCATACTCTTTCTTTTTACCCCCAGATAAAGGATGTTGGGCGGTACTGTGTCACTCAATACCTATGCCGTGTCACATCGGCCATCCCGTACCCACATACATCATACTTCAAAGTATGACAAATCACAAAAGCTCCAACACAACGGTAAATGCATAACAAATCATCTCACACCACAATATTCACCACAAAGGTATTACATAGATGACCGTAATCATGTTCAGCAGCTCATACGGTACTAATTAGTGAAGCTCAAGAGAGAGGAGAGATACAAAAGTTACCACCACAAACCCTAGTCCATGGGGTGGACTACTCCCCTTTATCATGGTGATGATGGTGAAGAAGTTCTTGCTGTAGATGTTGATGATGAACACGCCGGAGGGGGGTGGAGCCCTCCGGAGGCGATTCCGGCGGCGTTTCCCCCCTCCGATCTTCTCCGGCGGCAGCCTTCTGTCTCTCTGTTTCGTGGTTTTGTCTTTCTCCGCCGCCTCCTTTCGTGAAACGCCAGGGGACCTTTTTTATAGGCGTTTTTAGGTCAAGACGGAGTCGGTGGACGAAAGATCGACGGCCACGGAGCTCCGAGGGGGAAAAGAGCTGGGCCCACGCGGCCAGGTATAGTAGGCCACGTGGGACCCTCCCATTTCCAGCCTGTTGGGCTTCTGGTCTTCAATTTAAGACCATTGCGTTCGTCTCGAAAATTCTGAACCGTGCTCTTTGGCCTTGCCCTTTTTGGAGTCCCGAAGCTCCCGGAAAGTCTGAAACACTAAAAAAGACGTTTTCTGGAAAAACAGGGTTAATTCCAAATAAATGGGAAAACTATGAAATATTCCCAAAATCATTATAAAACATTGATATAACCCTTATATGATGCAAATATGATTGGAATATAAGCAATTAAAGTGCAAAGTTCATGTATGCATTTTACATGCATCAGCAGGCGGGGGTTATCGCCGGCCGTGATGTAGTTCTTGACGCTCTGGAGAGTCCGGCCGCTCCACCACAGCCGACGGCCGGCCTCGTTGAAGTTCGAAGGAGGCGGGCCGTCCTCCTCATACCTGGCGAGCGCCCTCTCACGCCGATTGATGAAGAAGGCGTCCCAAGTCGGGCGGTAGTCGGGATGCTAGCGGGGATCCATCCACTGCGCCGGAGTGAGCTCCAGGTAGTAGCGGGGATCAGGGGTGTGTTTCTTTTGAGAGATTGTGAGCTGTTGGATCAGTAGTATCACGACCACTTCGTGAGCCACATCAAGGTTTAATACATTCCATAGAATGCATTACATAAAAGGTTTAATACATTATTACACATGATCCAACGTCTCACAAGCGCTTGAAAGAAACACACCCCTGATCCAACATCACCAACATTATTCTACATAAACGGACTTGCTGGCTCGAAGGCCGTAGGATTAGGGGGAACGGCGGGAGGAGCCAGCCCCGTGGGCGGCCGCCCGGTTCTCGCGCGCACGTTTGCGGCGGAGGGCAAGATCCATGGAGGATGAGTCTTTCAGCGCCCAATCCAGCTCGGAAGCCTCCTTCGCCTTGAGCTGGTAGGAAGTCTTGGCTCGCTGGACAGGGTAGTCGCGGACAGACTGGAAGGAGGCTTCCATGGCCTCCTGTATCTGCAACCCACAACCCTCTTCCCCGTCGTCGCTCCAGTCGAAGTCGTCGTCCTCCTCCTCCTCCGCGGGAGGAGCGGCGGCGCCTGGTGGAGGTGCAGCGGCGCCAGGTGGAGGTGCGGCGGCACCTGGTGGAGCAGGAGGCCGGTAGCTGGGCATTCCTCTCCACGCCGGGCTCGTGGGCATACGGCGGGATAGGCTCCCGCGGTTGCGCCCAAGCGCGCTCTGCCGAGCACGCTCGACCTCGTCCAGAAGGCGCTGCGGCGGGCGTGGCGGATCCATCTCGTGGAGACGATGCGTTCGTGGCTAGGAATGGTGGATTAGGGTTTACCCCGTCGGCGACAATATATAAAGACCTCCAGGGCAGCGCTGGGGGAGGACACGTGTCGTGACCGCAAAGCCCGCCTTTAGTCCCGGTTGGTGTTACCAACCGGGACTAAAGAAGCACACGGATCGTGTGTTTCTTTCAAGCGCTTGTGAGACGTTGGATCAGGGGTGTGTTTCTTTTGAGGGATTGTGAGCTGTTGGATCAGCAGTATCATCACGACCACTTCGTGAGCCACATGACCCGGTTGGTGTTACCAACCGGGACTAAAGAAGCACACGTACCCTATATATAGCCCCCCTCCTCAGACAGGTTACTCACTCACACAAAACATTCCAGCGTCACTCGGAGAGGCATCTTTGGGCAACCAGCGGCAAGACGTCTCCAAACGGTTGCAGGTCATCAGAGATGTCTTGCCGGACGGTTGTAGATCATCAGAGACGTCTTACCGCTGCTTGGATCGAAGTGGCGCTCAAACACAAAACATTCGGGTTCCCTAGCTACGTCCTACGGTGCATTTGATATGCGGGCACTCACGAGCCACCGTCGGGCTGTATGCAGGGGGAACCGTGTGTTTTGTTCCAACTTTTTCGAGCGCGTGTAAGACGTTGGAGTTTTCTTCTGAAGGCTGTACCTAACGAAGCTGAGGTTTGAGAGGTTCCCACGGGAGGTGTGGGAGCCGACAACCACCTACCACGCGTGTTTCACCGGTCGTCATGCAATTAATTAACAGAAAACAAAAAAGAAAACTCACATGTGATATAACCCATTTCTTCTAGGTGGAAACTCCCATTTCGTGTATTATGGTTTTCACCACATAAAGGTTTAATACATTACTACACATCACATAAAGGTTTAATACATTACATTGATTTACATAAATGCCATGAACCCTTCTTCGCGTATGTCCCTGGCCTATGATCGCTTCGGCCGTAACCATGGAGCATCTTCATTATTTAACGGGATGCTTGGGTCAGTTTTCACTGTGAAGGGCGGAATTTCATCAAACTTATCATAATCTGCTGACATGTCTGTCTTGTCCTCGACTCCCACGATGTTTCTTTTCCCTGAAAGAACTATGTGACGCTTTGGCTCATCGTCTGATGTATTCGTTTGCTTATTTTTTCTTTTTTTCGGTCTGGAGGACATGTCCTTCACATAGAAAACCTGAGCCACATCATTGGCTAGGACGAATGGTTCGTTCCTGTAACAACCAAGATTCTTGAGATCCACTGTTGTCATTCCGTACAGCTGGTCTACCTTTATCCCTTCTCCCTTCATGTTGACCCAACTGCACCGAAACAAAGGGACCTTAAAAGTAGGTCCATAGTCAAGTTCCCATATCTCCTCTATGTAACCATAGTATGTGTCCTTTTGCCCATTCTCGTCTGTTGCATCAAAGCGGACACCACTGTTTTGGTTGGTGCTCTTTTTATCTTGGGCGATCGTGTAAAATGTATTCCCATTTATCTCGTACCCTTGGAAATTCAATACAGTCGAAGATGGTGACGCGGCCAACAAGTAGAGCTGATCTCCGACAGTGGTGTCATTCATGAGCTGTAATCGCAACCAACTGCCGAAAGTCTCCATGTGTTTTTCTTTAATCCAGGAGTCATCCTCCCCGGGTTCTTGGAGCGTACATAATTCTTGTGTTCCTCGATATACGGAGCCACGAAGGTGGAACTTTGTAGAACTGTGTAGTGTGCTTGAGTTAAAGAATGCCCGTCCCTACATATCAGTGCTTTCTTTCCTAGCGTGCCTTTTCCACTCAGTCTCCCCTCATGCCGCGATTCAGGAACACCAATCGGCTTAAGGTCAGGAATAAAGTCAACACAGAACTCAATGACCTCCTCTGTTCCATAGCCCTTTGAGATGCTTCCTTCTGGCCTAGCACGGTTATGAACATATTTCTTCAAGACTCCCATGAACCTCTCGAAGGGGAACATATTGTGTAGAAATACAGGACCGAGAATGGCAATCTCGTCGACTAGGTGAACCAGGAGATGCGTCATAATATTGAAGAATGATGGGGGGAACACCAACTCGAAGCTGACAAGACATTGGACCACAGCCTTCTGTAAACTTGGTAGAGTTACTGGATCGATGACCTTCTGAGATATTGCATTGAGGAATGCACATAGCTTCACAATGGGTACTCGAACATTTTCCGGTAGAAGCCCCCTCAATGCAACCGGAAGCAACTGCGTCATAATCACGTGGCAATCATGAGACTTCAGGTTCTGGAATTTTTTCTCTGCCATATTTATTATTCCCTTTATATTTGACGAGAAGCCAGCCGGGACCTTGATACTGCTCAGGCATTCAAAAAAGATTTCCTTCTCTGCTTTGGTAAGAGCGTAGCTGCTTAAGTATTGACGCCCTTTATCCGTCTGCTTGTTGTATGGGTCTTTCATACGTTGCTGGTCCTCCCGTGCTTCTGGTGTATCTTTTGTCTTCCCATACACGCCCAGGAAGCCTAGCAGGTTCACGCAAAGATTCTTCGTCACGTGCATCACGTCGATTGAAGACCGGACCTCTAGGACTTTCCAATAGGGTAGCTCCCAAAATATAGATTTCTTCTTCCATATGGGTACGTGGTTGTCAGCGTCATTCGGAACAGATAGACTGCCAGGACCCTTTCCAAAGATTACTTCTAAATCCTTGACCATGTCATATATAACATCACCATCAGGGAGGTTAGGCTTCTTCCGGCGATCTGCCTCACCGTTGAAATGCTTGCCTTTCTTTCTTACGGCATGACTGTTCGGAAGAAATCGACGATGCCCCAGGTACACGTTCTTGTTTCCCAAATGTATACTTTCAGTCTTATCTAAACAGTGCGTGCATGCATTGTATCCCTTGTTTGACTGTCCTGAAATGTTACTAAGAGCAGGCCAATCATTGATGGTTACGAACAACAACGCTCGTAGGTCAAATTCCTGTTGTTTGTGCTCATCCCACACACGTACACCTGGTTCGGACCACAACTGCAAAAGTTCATCAACTAATGGCCTTAGGTACACATCAATGTCGTTGCCGGGTTGCTTCGGGCCTTGGATGAGCACTGGCATCATAATGAACTTCGCTTCATGCACAACCAAGGAGGAAGGTTGTAGATACATAGAGTCACGGGCCAAGTGCTATGACTGGAGCTCTGCTCCCCAAAAGGATTAAAGCCATCTGTACTTAGACCAAATCTTAAGTTCCTTGCGTCATCTGAAAATGTCGGGAACTCTCTGTCGATTTTTCTCCACTGGGACCCATCGGCGGGGTGTCTCAACTTCCCGTCTTTCTTACGCTCTTCTTTGTGCCATCGCAACAACCTGGCATGCTCTTTGTTTCTGAACAGACGTTTCAACCGTGGTATTATAGGAGCATACCACATCACCTTAGCAGGAACCCTCTTCCGGGGGGGCTCGTCATCGCACTCAACATCACCAGGGTCATCTTGTCTGATCTTGTACCGCAGTGCATTGCATACCGGGCATTTATCCATATTCTCGTACTCCTCACCGCGGTACAGGATGCAGTCATTAATGCATGCATGTATCTTCTGCACATCTAATCCTAGAGGGCAGATAGCCTTCTTTGCTTCGTATGTAGTCTCGGGCAATTCGTTATCCTTTGGAAGCTTCGGCTTCATTATTTTCAGTAACTTCTCAAATCCCTTGTCAGAACAACCAGTCTCTGCCTTCCATTTCAGCAGTTCCAGTGTGGTACCGAGCTTTGTGCTGCCATCTTCGCAATTTGGGTACAGCAACTTTTTGTGATCCTCTAGCATGGCCTCCAACTTTAGCTTCTCCTTTTCTGTATCGCATTCTCGCTTTGCATCAGAAATGACCCCACCAAGACCATCAGCGGGCTCATCTGATGCCCGATGTTCACCTCCTTCTTCTTCAACGTCTTCCATTACAGTATCACCGCATTCCTCAGGGAACATAGGATAGTTGTCATCATCCTCCTCTTCTTCATTGTCTTCCATCCTAACCCCTCTTTCTCCGTGCTTGGTCCAACAATTATAGCTGGGCATGAAACCTCTCCGAATCACGTGGTCTTGAATGGTTCTCGGGTCAGAGTACTCCCTGACGTTCCGACACTTCTCACATGGACAAGGCATAAAATTATCCACTTTGTTTGCCTCAGCCACTTCGAGAAATTTATGCAGGCCTGCAATAAACTCGGAACTGCGTCGTTCGCCGTACATCCATCGCATCCGTGCATCCATCTGCATCATATAATTAAGTTTATCAAATACCATTACAATAACATCTTGAATAGTGAAATGACCACCGTACATCGACACGTGCAATATTTCTGTATCAATTACAGATGAAAAGGATAAAGTTGCTAACCTCGGCCGAGGATATCATCTTGTGTGAACTTAAGTGTGGCTCGGGCATTTCATCGAACACATCTTGTGCGTGGCAAAGGAAAAAAAACTAGCACCCACTTCCCACCAATCCAACCAGAAAAAAAAGAGGAGAGAAGAGAGGGGGTGGGTTATTTATAGGCAGGGGAGGGGTATTGGTCCCGGTTCGTGCCACGAACCGGGACCAAAGCTCCGCGGCACGCCACGTGTCCTGCACTGGAGCATTGGTCCCGGTTCCACGAACCGGGACCAATGTCCACGGACCCCTGGCAGCTCGAACCGGGACCAATGCCAGACATTGGTCCCGGTTTTTCTATGAACCGGGATTAATGGCTGGTTCGGATCTGGACGAAAGGTGGTTTTTCTACTAGTGCCCATGGTCGCCTTCGGTCTTCATTGACCTCGTCGATGACGAAGAGGGGCAGGCCTCCGGTGGCCACCCTAGTAGATCTAGGATTTATTAATTTCCAATTCTTTTTTAATTTTAATTAATGTATTAACGTATTTTTGATGGCCTAATATATATATTAATCAAAAAGAAGAAAAAAATTTAGAAGACGCTGCCTCCTTTGGGTGCACTGGCGGGCAGGCGTACACGTGCACACATTTAGGGCGTGTTGGGTGACCTACATCAATTTTTGCGTTTTCGTTAGTGGTCTAAGAAAAAGAAAATTAGACCACGTTGTGCATCCCACTTGGTTGCCCACAAAGTGCTAGCTAGACCCGTTCGGCCGTTAACAAGTTTTTAAGGCCGACGTTTGGTATACATCTATGTTTCATGTATTCTCACCTCTTATCTCCATGGTAAACTTAACTCACACCATGTTTACCGCCTCACACCACTTCTATCGCTGGTGACGAGCACGACGACACTACGACGCGGTGGCGGTGCGTCGACGAAGGTCTGCGGTGGAGGTTAAAACACACATTCCCCGTTCCCCGGTGGATAATTCACCTATTAGGGGACGGTTATGGTACAAGTTTAATCCCCGTGGGGCTCTTAACAGAGACAAATCACTCCCCAGCGGTTATACCGGGGCGGTTATGGTTGACTGATCCCCATACCCGATAATATCCATCCCCGTATGACATGTGGGGCCAATTACACAGTATGTATATATACCACTTGCTAACCCTAGCATCCCACGATTCCCCCTCAGTCCTCTCCCTCGCAGAACCCTGGCCGCCACTCCCAATCTCGCCCTCGACCTCGACCTCTCGCCCGCTCCCTCCTCCTTCCCGACCCGCCGCCGCCCGCCGGCATCCTCCCGTCCTCCAATCCTTTCCTCCACTCCGCTCCACCGCATCCACGCGGCCACGCCTCCGTCCCGGAGCACGTGCCGCATGCCCACCGCAACCGCGACGATGTCCTCCGACGATTTGTTTGCGTCTCCGGTGGAGACGTCCTCCCTCGAGCTCACCGTGGTGTCGGGTACCACCGAGCACCCTCTTGAGCCGGATCTCGCCGTCGACCCCGGACCAGCACCGGACATCCTCGCCAACCCTGGAGTTGAACGCACCGTCGCCTCCATCATCAACCGCCTCCGACATCCAGACAACGTGAGCTCCCCCGGTCGTCCTCTAGGTGCCACCAAACGGCCTCCACGTCGTGCTCAAGCTTCTCCAACGGCCAGCTCCACCGGTACCGGCCGCAAGGCCCGCCTTGCTGCTCCAAGTCCAAATCGGTGAGGCCATTTCTTGATTAGATGTGCATCGGTGCACCGCAAGGCCCGCCTTAATACAAGGCCTCATGGGAATTGCTACACTCTTAGATCCTAGATACAAGCATGACATGTTGAACACTTGCTTTGCTATGCTTCATGGTGTTAGTGAGGATGAGAGTGAGGTCTATGTTAGAGATGTCATTGACCTGTTAACCAAACTGCTAGAGGAGTACCATGTGGATCAAGATGTTCCAGAAACTTCAAAACCTGCAGAAGAAGTGCCAGCTGAACTTATGTCATTGTTTAGTGCCCATGTGGCTAAAAAGAGGCCAGCAACAAGAAGGTTCTTCTCTGAGTTGGATAAGTACTTGGAGGATGACTATGTTGCACTAGATACAAAGAATTTCAATGTCCTGGACTGGTGGAAAGTTGCTGGAACAAGATACCCAACTCTGAGATTGGTAGCAAGGGATATCTTTGCCATTCCAATCAGCATGGTTGCTTCAGAATCTGCCTTCTCTACAAGTGGTAGAGTACTAAGTGAACATTGTAGCCGTCTTACCTCTGATTTGCTTGAAGCTCGAATGTGTTCACAGGACTGGATTAGGAATAGATACAAAGGTAAATGCATAGAATACATGATCTATAGTCATATTTCTTGTTATCCTTTAATTCTGAAATGTTGTCAATGTTGTTTGCTTATAGATGATGATGATGGAGCTGATGCTAGCTTCTGGAGTGTCCTTGAAGATGTTGAAGAGGGGATGGAGGTTACCTTCTATCTATTTGTATATGGACTTATGGTTGGCTGTTTGTTATCTTGTATATTTGTAAATCTAAGTTCTAATTCTTTGCAGAACCTGAAGCTGTAATGTTGAGTGGCAGCCTGCACTTTGGCGCTTCTACAAGTCCAAAATGCTTTCATTTATGTTATGTTCCATTCGAATTCTGAATGTTATGACGTGTGTGCCTTTGTTGAATATTTGAACCATGTATTTGGGGCATGTGTGCCTTTCGGAACTACCATTTTATGTTTTGTAATGACCAAACTTATTCATGGCCTGGATCTATATGTTTGGTATTCGTGGTCTATTTCTGGCCGTGTGCCTTTGTGTTGTCAAATTTGATATTATGCTGTTATGATATTTTTTTGGATTGCTATTTATTTAGCTAGATCTGGGGACATGCTGTCCATTTTTTACATCAGTGTCGTGGGGAACCCATGGTTATTTGCTACCCGATGGGGGACGGTTATGGTACAACAACTATCCCCGTCTTAACGAGGATGGGGATGGTTATGGTTGAGCAATACCCGGTGGTTAGTGTCCCCGTTGCCACATGGAGGTGCAGCTTAGCCGGTATCGTTTGGAGGCAGGCTGCATATATAACAATGTCCAAATCCGTACTGAGCGAGTACAGAAAGTAGAAAAAAAAAAGTGTAAAACATTGGTATCGGAGTAGTTTCAGTCTCACGGTTCAGATACCGACCATCCGTCCTTTACCTTATGTCCCGGGATGACTTCACGGCAACGAAGTCATTTAATACGGAGCAGCAGTCGGCCCCGTGTCTTGTTTTACTGTGGTAATAAATGACCGAAGGAATGGTGCTTACGAATCTTGATGACCATGTAGGTACGGGATTCCGGGAGCATATGTGCTCGGGTCCCAAACGGGATTTCCGCAGTTAGATGCGTGAATCACTGCCACCAGTAATTAGTCGCCGGTCCCATGGGTCCCGCGCACTAAACACCAGGTCACATTTACGTCTCATCCAAATCTTAGCGTGTGCAGGTCGTCAATTTGTCCTTGCCGCAGGCCTTCAAGTCTCGTACCGTGTCGGTCGACTCGTCCGTGCGCTGCTTTTTTTTTTTTAGATTTAAAGGGGCCGCCCCCCGGTTCCATTGCATTTAACGAAACCATTGGCGTCCGTGCGCTGCTGTGTGCCCGTCGTCCGTGCGCAGACATTAAACATGGCCAGCGGGAAATGGCGTGACGAGCGGCAATTAAAATGGAACGGAGGGAGTATATATTTAGCTTCAATGTTCCATTTTTATTTATTTTAAGGAGGCAATAACTTGATTTATTTCTTCACCCTTTGATGTACTTACATGGCTTCCGTGCTCATGGTAGATGACTGCATCCGTAGCTGGGCATGCCAGCAGCAAGTGAAGCATTGCTTGTCGTTGTATATCCCTATATGTATGTCCCCTTTTATCTATTGCACTATTATGTCTATACATGATTAATCAGCGCACTACAAAGTTCCTTGTCTAATCATCTTGTCTATGATCATGTGATATAGATATGCAGACTGCAGACCATATATGCAGCGGATTGTTGAAAAAAAAATTGTAGACTGACAACCTGCATCAGATTGTGATTGGAATAAAGGTAGCTCTCAGCTTACTCCTTAGTGGTACTTTCTGCCTTAATAAAATTCTGTTGGATGCTTCTGACAGAGTTATCACTAGTAGAAAGATGGCCTTTCGTCCAAAGCCAAAATTGGCTCTAGTCCCGGGTGGCTTACGAACCGGTACTAGAGTGTGGCTCTAGTACCGGTTCAAAAGCAACGAGGCCGCGCAGTTCTTGTACCGGGTCGTAGGGGACCTCTAGTCCCGGGCCGTATTACGACCCGGGACTAGAGGGTGGTGACAACCGTACGCATGGCGCGAGCACCTTTAGTCCCGGCTGGTGGCTCAAGCCGGGACTAAAGGTCCCAAACTGTTTGCCTCCCGCCCGTTCGCCTCCCTCCCACGATTTTAACACACGGGAAAACGCGATTTGCTACAGTAACCGCGGCCATTTATGTTCGTCTCCCTCTCCTCTCTTCTTCGATCCCCATCCGATCCCCTCCACCATGAATCCACCACCGATCACTCGCTACGGGAAGGTGCTTGCACATGGCAACACCTATCTCAATGTCGTGTACACGAACGACAGCGCTAAGGTGCCGGGTTTTCTTTCCGATTTCGAGTATTGGCTTGACGAAGCTCGGGAGCAAGACAAGTTCATGGGACTTGATCTCGAGTACACGGCCGATCAAAGAGATGTTGCCGTCATCCAACTTTGTTTCAAGAAACATGTCATGGTCTTCCAGTGGGCACGGTAATATTAAAACCTGTCTTAGTTTTAAATTGGGGCTTATTTTCTTTGTTGATTCATAGGGATAGGAAAATTGCATAGGATAGCAATTCCTCTTTGATTGTAGTGAAAGAATTATATATATTGTGCCGAAATATACTTGTGCCGAAAATGAAAGATGCATATTGGCCATATCGTCGTGGGAGAAAACATGTCTTTTGATTCATAGGAAATGAAGGAAAATTATATATACTTGTGCCGAAATATACTTGTTATGATTCTTAATTATTATACTTGTTCTAAATTATAATTGTTATGATTCTTATTATACTTGTTGTTATGATTAATTCTTATTATACTTGATCTAAAATTATACTTGTTATGATTCTTAATATATACTTGTTATGATTAATTCTTATTATACTTGTTGATTCATAGGAAATGAAGGAAAATTATATATACTTGTGCCGAAATATACTTGTTATGATTCTTAATTATTATACTTGTTCTAAATTATAATTGTTATGATTCTTATTATACTTGTTGTTATGATTAATTCTTATTATACTTGATCTAAAATTATACTTATTATGATTCTTAATATATACTTGTTATGATTAATTCTTATTATACTTGTTGATTCATAGGAAATGAAGGAAAATTATATATACTTGTGCCGAAATATACTTGTTATGATTCTTAATTATTATACTTGTTCTAAATTATAATTGTTATGATTCTTATTATACTTGTTGTTATGATTAATTCTTATTATACTTGATCTAAAATTATACTTATTATGAGTCTTAATATATACTTGTTATGATTAATTCTTATTATACTTGTTGATTCATAGGAAATGAAGGAAAATTATATATACTTGTGCCGAAATATACTTGTTATGATTCTTAATTATTATACTTGTTCTAAATTATAATTGTTACGATTCTTATTATACTTGTTGTTATGATTAATTATTATTATACTTGATCTAAAATTATACTTATTATGATTCTTAATATATACTTGTTATGATTAATTCTTATTATACTTGTTGATTCATAGGAAATGAAGGAAAATTATATATACTTGTGCCGAAATATACTTGTTATGATTCTTAATTATTATACTTGTTCTAAATTATAATTGTTATATATGATTCTTATTATACTTGTTGTTATGATTAATTCTTATTATACTTGATCTAAAATTATACTTGTTATTATTCTTATTATACTTGTTGTTCTAAATTATACTTTGTTGCAGCAGTATTTAACATTTGTTTCATTTGTTGTTGCAGTAGTGACAAGCAATGTCCAATACTCATGGATTTTCTTCGCAGCGGCATACATTTTGCTAGCGTTGATATAACGAATGACAAGATCAAGATGAGGCGCACCTGGGTCTTGAGATACCATCTGCCTGCCACATTGATCTCCAGGACGTGTTCAGGCTTGACCATGTCAAGACTGGAATGGCTGATATGGCAGCCGCCGTGATCGACGAGGATGAGTACGCTGATTTGAAGACAAGATTCCCCAAGGAGCAGCACAAATTATGGGAGAAGACCCCACTTGACGCTTCCAACATTGAGTATGCAGCAATAGATGCATACGTTGCATACGAGGTGTACCGCAAGATTAGAATCATCAACTATGGGCAGCGTCACCTCGTACCGCCACCAGTGCCCCATGGGTCTCCTGCTTGGGGGTATTCTGATCCGGAGGACGATCAGTACTAGTGTTTGCAATGGCGAACAATTTATCTCTAATATTATGTAGTGCTTGAGGGTCTCCTCATCTGGAAGAGAGTAGTGTTTGCAGTTTCATATATATGGGCATCTTCAATTATGCAGTACTTTCTGTAATGGTTATCTGAACTATTATTTCTATTAATTATGTCCATGTTTAAGTATGATATATGTGAGCAAGCATTGTGATGCCAAAAGTGTGGGTACGTAAAATACTTATCAGTACAAAACAAAGTGGAAACAAAGTAAAATATGGAGAAAACATTGATCACTTTTATGGCAAACATGAAAATGTGATAACTCCGGGGTGTTATTGGCATAATTGCTTGTTTATCATGTGCAGAAGATACATGCATGCATTAATGACTGCATCCTCTACCGCGGTGAGCAGTACGAGAATATGAATGAATGTCCGGTATGCGGTGCATTGCGGTATAAGATCAGACGAGATGACCCTGGTGATGTTGAGGGCCAGCCCCCCAGGAAGAGGGTTCCTGCCAAGGTGATGTGGTACGCTCCTATAATACCACGGTTGAAACGTTTGTTCAGAAACAAAGAGCATGCCAAGTTGTTGCGATGGCACAAAGAAGACCGCAAGAACGACGAGATGTCGAGACACCTGGCTGATGGGTCGTAGTGGAGAAAAATCGACAGGGAGTTCCCGACGTTTACAGCTGATGCAAGGAACTTAAGATTTGGTCTAAGTACAGATGGCTTTAATCCTTTCGGGGAAAAGAGCTCCAGTCATAGCACCTGGCCTGTGACTCTATGTATCTATAACCTTCCTCCTTGGTTGTGCATTAAGCGGAAGTTCATTATGATGCCAGTGCTCATCCAAGGCCCGAAGCAACCCGGCAACGACATTGATGTGTACCTGATGCACTGTTGGGTTGTATGACGGGAATCCGAATGATTTGTATTCGGTCGATGAACTGAAAGATTTTGTAGATAGAACAAAACACACGGTTTTCCCTGCATACAGCCCAACGGATCACTAGCGGTTGAAAGAAATGCACCGTTGGACGTATGCAGGGAGTCCGAATGCTTCGTATACCAAAATAAACTACCATGAGTAGACAGTGGGTGCCGAACATGTCCGGGAAGGGGATATATATAGGGTCATGTGGCTCACGAAGTGGTCGTGATAGTGCTGATCCAACAGCTCACAAGCCCTCAAAAGAAACACACCCCTGATCCAACGGCTCACAAGCGGTTGAAAGAAACACACGATCCGTGTGATTCTTTAGTCCCGGTTGGTGTTACCAACCGGGACCAAAGGCGGGTCCGTCACGTGTCCTCCCCCAGCGCTGCCCTGGTCACACGTGTGCTACCTCAGCGCTGCCCTAGTCACACGTGTCCTCCCCCAGCGTTGTGCCCTCAAGATATATATGTAGTATTGTCGCCTACGGGGTAAACCCTAAGCCACGAAGGAATCGTATCCACGAGATGGATCCGCCACGCCCGCCGCAGCGCCTTCTGGACCAAGTTGAGCGTTGTAGCACCCTTGCTTAAAAAACATAGGTACATTGCGAAATATGCCAGTCTCTGGATCAATAAGACTTGCACTCACCAACAGATTGTAATATCATGCATCAATGTCAGAAATTGTTACATCGCAAGTACGAATGATCCATAAAATACTTTATTACAACTGCGCATAGCCAAAGGCTAGCTTGAAACAATAAATTGTTCAACACTTATTCAGAGTTCACACGCAAAATAAATATAACACGGAGCTCCATCATCTCCATGCGCCACTGGCGAACATGTTGGTTGTAAGCTCGAAGACTGACGACGTCACTCCTGATCGGACAAACCTGCAACATGTAAGTTGCAGCCCAGATTGTTTGGGTCAGATGCCGTTCGACTGGCTGGCAAGTGAATACTGGTGGAATATAGAATGGCAAGACTAGTTCTACATGCTTATATGGCTGGTGGAGTTCAAGGCTATTGCATAAAGCCAATTTTGTCCTACTTTTCATAAAGCATTTTTAATTCTCAGCAACAAAATGAGACACAACCCTGGACGCATCCAGTGTCTCATTTAACCCGAGTTCACCCAGCAAGTTTTATTATGAAATTAGAATGATGAGATTTTTCCATACACTACAATGTTTGAAGACACGCATTGTCCATAACCGGGGACACGGCTAAGATCTTAGTTTGACACACTCTGCAGAGCTGGTGCACTTTCACCACTAAACCCGATCAACCCAAACTATCCTTTACACTCATTTAGTGATAAGGAAAAGAAGAAGATCGAGACGAGACTTTTCAGAAGTATTTTCCCATGGTACTACTAGCGAGATCACTGCCCACCTATCCCGCTACATCTTCAGATCTCACTGACCCAGGTCCACACAACATACTCCGTCAAGACAGAGCCCATATGACTAGTGGTTGCACGCTTCGGCAACAAACATGAAGTGACTTAAAATCTCGATACCCTGGGTGGCAATCCACAAGTGAGCGTAAACAAGACAGCCATAGACATGACCCATGAATAGCCACTCCACTCACATCATCCTCTATCAACCAATCCACCCAGGCAGTAAATTAATTTAGTGGAGTTTTCCATTAACACATCTACAATAAAACAATCATTTTTGCAGCAAGTACTTCCACTAAATTATAATAGGTCACTACCAAGGTGGTCATATGGCTATCCTACAAGGTTTGCATAGCATAATATCATATAGTAGTACCTATCATGCATACTACTAAAATATCTACAAATGCAAATAAACAAAATAGTAGGTCATTTATGCTTGTGCAAGTTATTCACTTGCCTTCGTAGTAGTTCGTGTTGTTGCAGCACTCACAGCACGCTCTGCGCTCCTCACAAACTAAACAAACAATAAGCACAAATTCAATACAACATACAAATGGCATTACAAAAATTATGTATGCATGACAAAATGCAAAGGTGACACATCTTTAAGTCAAGCAATAAATATTATTTTTAGTTCTCTGGTATAAACTATATGCATGATGCTCATGTCAATTTTTAATATGTTTAATAAAATAAACGATTTTGATTAGCTAAATACTAGTTTTTAAACATCTGTAATGAACGCTATTAAACATGATGCAAACATGCAAACTTTTGTGCCCACGGTCTTCTACACAAAAATCTGAGCATTTTGGTATAAAGAACGTAATTTTTGGACAAGTAGAACTTAAGATATGAATTTTACAAGCTACACGTATTTTCTGGAATTTTTGGACGAGTTGACTGGGCTGGCGACGTGGCGCTGGCGCAGCGCTGATGCGGCGCTGACGCGGCGCTGACCGTGCAGCTGACACAGCGGCCACGCGGCGCGTTTCTATTGGCCTATACCGTTTCATTGGCCTGATCTAATCTCAGCCGTAGATCAAAGATCCGACGAACGAGAACCAAACCATACATGGCTGCTGGAGGTGCTCACCGGAAAACGGCAACGGCGGCTCGGGCGTGGTCTTCGGCGGCGTTCCGGCGATCCTATGGCTCGGTGAAGATTTCCAGCGAACGGAGGAGGTCACGGCAGTGTAGAAGGTGTCCTTGGTGGCGGCTCTCGTGGCTCCAATCGATGACGGCGTCGAGTTTCCAAGCTCCGGCTCCGGCGATGCTCCGGCGACGAATACGAGCGTTCTGGTCAACCGTTTCAGAAACCAAAAATATCAGGAGGTGCGAAATCAAGTAGGTGAAAGGATTCACAAGGCTAGAGATGCTAGAGTTGTGCGAGACGACGGCGACAACCTCCGGAGCTCGTCAATGGCGGTGGCGGCAGTAGATCGATTCCGGCCCAAAATTCGGGCAGCCTGGCGGCCGGTTTTTGGGGAAAGTCGAGGGAAAAGAAAGCCTAGGGTTTTTGGGTTTATATGGACGAGGTTTTGTGACAAACGGATAAGAGAATCGAGAGAAATCGAGGATTTTGCGGACAGTTTGAGCTGGACACGAACTCACGTTCAATCTGAAGTTTCTGCACGTACGTGACGATGGTGTTGGGCTGACTAGCTGCTGTTGGGCTGGCCACCTTCTTGGGCCAAGGCTGGCTGACTGGCTGGTCTGCTTGGGCCGAGGCTGGCTGGTCCGCTTCTCCCTTTTTTTTTCGGTTTATAAAATGTTTCCTCTATTTGAAGTATCAAAATAACTCCAAAATAAGTAAAATAAAATACAGTACAAACCAGTGAGGTGTAGTTTAATAAATAACCTTACTTAGCATAGTTTGCTTGTGAAATAAAATATAATATAGTTTTGTACTTATATTGTACATATACATTGTTTATTCAATTTAAAACCAATGCACTTTAAAGAAATGCAACAAACAAAATGCAGATGATGCATGCCATGCATGATTTTTAAAATTTATTTTTATCCAAACAAAAGTTTTAAAATCTTAGTGATTTTTGAACATTCCAAAATCTTGGAATGTTACAAGCGTGCTCGGCAGAGCGCGTTTGGGCGCTACCGCGGGAGGCTATCCCGCCGTATGCCCACGAGCCCGACGTGGAGAGGAATGCCATGCTACTGGCATCCTGCTCCGGTACCGGAGGAGGTGCGGAGGATGTACGAGCACGCGTGGTCCGACGTCCCTGACCCTGACGAGGATGCGTACGCCGCAGGGGTGGCGTGGGGATCCGCTGCCGCATACGGCGACTCGGCCGCCGCACCTCCACCAGCCGCCGCCCCTCCCGACGAGGAGGAGGACGACGACGATGACTTCGACTGGAGCGACCATGGGGAAGAGGGCGGGGGGCCACAGATGCAGGAGGCCATTGAAGCCTCCTTGCAGTCTGTCCACGATGACCGTGTCCAGCGAGCCAGGTCTTCCTGCCAGCTCAAGGCGAAGGAGGCTTCCGAGCTGGCTTGGGCGCTGAAAGACTCATCCTCAATGGCTCGTGCCCTCCGCCGCAAACGTGCGCGCGAGAACGGGGTTGGCTCCTCCCGCCGTTCCCCCTAATCCTACGGCCTCCGAGCCAGCAAGTCCGTTTATGTAGTAATGTAATTGTTAGTGATGTGTAATAATGTATCCTTTTATGTAACTGTGTGGGATATTGTTAAAGATGTTTTTAAAATAAAGAGATGATTATTACAAATTTTAGAAAAAATATGACTTTCAAATTTAAACAATATTAGTTAATGTATTTTAATTGAAAATGGCAAAATGGTTAATAGTTTGAATAGTTAGAATAATTATTTTAGAAAACAGAAATTGGCTTTGGATTAGTTATTCAAATTCAAACACTTTTCATGTTGAAATTTTTGTCAGATTCAAAAGTATGTAGACGCTATTCAAATTCATATTTAAAAACTTTTCAAATTCACTTTTGGGCATTTTGCGCGCAAAAATTTAAAATTTGGGCCATTTGAACGAAAAAACAGACCTCTAGTACCGAGTGGTAACACCACCCGGTACTGAGGTGATTTTGCGCACGCTGGGGGTGTGCTTGCGAAAATACCTCTAGTACCGGGTGGTGCCACCACCCGGTACTAGAGGGTACCCTCTGGTACCGGACCGTGGCTCCGCCCGGGACCAGAGGTCCCTGGGTATAAATACCCAGGCCTCCACCCCGGTCGAGCCACAACCCGGGAACACCTCTTCCGCGCCCCCGCGCCGCCGCCGCCGAGCCCTTCTACGCCGTCAGGCTGCCCAAATCCGGCGCCGCGCCGCCTCCTCTCCTCCTCCGCGCCGGCGCCGCCCGAACCCGCCTCGCCCTCCAGCTCTTCCGCGCCGGCGCCGCCCGCACCGCCTCGCCCTCCAGCTCCTCCGCCGCCGCGCCGTCCTCCGCGCTAGGTTTTTTTTTTGCTAGGTTAAATTAGCTAGGTTAGGTTAGTGTAAATTAGCTAGTTTTTTTTTGCTAGGTTAAATTAGCTAGGTTAGGTTAGTGTAAATTAGATAGTTATTTTTGCTAGGTTAAAGTAGCTAGGTTAGGTTAGTGTAAATTAGCTATTTTTTTTTGCCAAGTTAAATTAGCTAGGTTAGTGTAGATTTAAATTTGCTAGGTTAGTTTTTGTTAAATATAGCTATGTTAGTTTTTAGTTAAATTAGCTAGGTGTAAATTATCTAGGTGTAAATTAGTTTTTAGCTAGGTGTAAATTAGCTAGGTGTAAATTAGTTTTTAGTTAAATTAGCTAAGTGTAAATTTAAATTTGCTAAGTGTAAATTTTGCTAAGTGTAGATTTAATTTTGCTATGTGTAAATTTTGCTAAGTGTAGATTTAAATTTGCTAAGTGTAGATTTAAATTTTGCTAAGTGTAAATTTAAATTTGCTAAGTGTAAATATTTTGCTTAGGTAGATTTAATTTTGCTAACTATAATTATTTTGCTAAGTGTAAACATTTTGCTATTTAACTGGATTAAATAAAGATGTATGAGCGATACTTTTGCATATATTTGTAAAGTTCCCTACTTTGAATTATTCTGCTAATTAATGCTATCATTATTTTATCTTTCTTTTGTATTAGTTAAGCAATGGATGGGGATGTTCCCTTCGTAAGCAGACAAGGGGAAGAAGAGGTGTTCGCCATTATGCGGGAACCCGAGGAAGGAGCTGAAGATCGTAGATCAGAAGAATATGGCTCACAGTTTTTGAACGACTCCGGTCCGGGAATGGAGCCGGAACGAAGCGTCGAAGCGCAAACGAACACAGAGTGCGATAACGACTTGCAAATTAGTGGACCCCCGCAGTCCGGCGAGGTATATTAAGCCTCTGTTGATCAGATCCAAAAATTTAGTTGTATATATGTATTAACAAATGTTTCTTATTTTTAAACCTCCGCATCGACCCAATCTAGTAAACGAGGCCATGCCAAAGGGATGGCCGCAGATGCGCATCTCACAATTGAGGTCATATCTGTAGATGGCAAAACGTTGGAGCCCAAGGCGAACGCAGCTTAGTTTGTGCATCAATGCGGAGTTGTTGTTAGGGACAATGTTCCGATCAGCATTCAGGAATGGATTGAGCAAAAAAACTTAGAGGGAGCTAGTTATGTCAGCGACAGAACTAAAGATGTGCTTTGGGACAAGCTCAAAGCAAAGTTCACCCTACCGGTGTTGGATTGTCCCGAAAAGACAGAAGCCATGATGAAAAAAGTCAAGCACTTCGCTCTAAAGAAGATGGCTGAACAATTCAATAATTACAAGAACATATTATACCGTGATTGGGTCTCGAAAAATAAAGTTCTAGATTTCACTAGAGCACTAGAGAGGTAGCGGGCTCACTGGAAGGCATTTCTGGAATACAACGAATCAGAACTAGCCAAGCAAAGATCAAAAAAGAATAAGGAGAGTGCAGGGAAAAAGAAATATCACCATAAGTTGGGGGGAGGTGGCTACGTAAGTGCCGAGCCTAAGTGGGATCTGATTGAGGCCGCTATGCGTGAAAAAGGGATCACTCCAGTTACAGATAACTGGCCCCGTAGGGTCAGAAATTGGATGCTTGCTCATGGGGCGGAGTATGACGCATCAAGTGATCTAATAGTTGATGAAACAAAAGAAACTCCTATACCCCGGAAAGCAATTCTTGATGCAATCGCCGATGCTCGAGAGGGAAGGTTTATTCCCGACAGAGAGAACTACGAACTGACAAAGGGCCTCGGTAATAAAAAAAAAGGAGGACGAACACGAGGCAAGGGAGCTTCTGTGACGTGGAATGAAGGGTTTCCCGAGGACCGTGAATCTTATAGAAGCCGAGCAGGAGCAAGGAAGAGGAAGGAGCAGGAGGAATCAGACCGGTTGAGCAAAGTGGAAAGTATCATTACCCAACAACAGAAGCAAATAGATTAATTGCGCGAGCAAGCTTGTCAAGGGGCAACTCATCAGCTGCAGCAAGATAGTCAAGCAGGTGGTCCATCTCAACGGAAAAGCAGCGTGAATTCCGCGGAGGTCGGTGCTGATGAGGCATCGAAGCAAACTGATGCATGTAAAATGCATACATGAACTTTGCACTTTAATTGCTTATATTCCAATCATATTTGCATCATATAAGGGTTATATCAATGTTTTATAATGATTGTTGGGAATATTCATTTATTTCCTATTTTTATGGAATTAACCCTGCACAGGCAGAAAACCCCGTTTTCTTATTTTAATGTTTCAGGGACCCAAACGTCAACGAAATCACCTGGAAATTTACGGGCGTCAATATTTGGAAGGAAGAAGACCAGTGGGCGAAGGAAGCGAACAAACGGAGGTCCGAGGACCAAACGGGGTGGCCCACGCGGCCAGGTACTGTGGCCGCGTGGGGCCCACTCGTTTGGCCCTCGTGGCTCCGTTGCCTTCGATCTTTTCTCCACCGACATCGTCTTGACCTAAAAACGCCTATATAAAAGGTCCCCCGACGTTCTCTGGAAGGAGGCGGCGGAGAAACACAAAACCACGAAACAGAGAGACAGAAGGCTGCCGCCGGAGAAGATCGGAGGGGGGAAACGCCGCCGGAATCGCCTCCGGAGGGCTCCACCCCCCTCCGGCGTGTTCATCATCAATATCTACATCGAGAACTTCTCCACAATCATCACCATGATGAAGGGGGAGTAGTCCACCCCCTGGACTAGGGTTTGTGGTGGTAACTTTTGTATCTCTCCTCTCTCTTGAGCTTCACTAATTAGTACCGTATGAGCTGCTGAACATGATTACGGTCATCTATGTAATTCCCATGGTGGATATTGTGGTGTGAGATAATATTTGTTATGCATTTACTGTTGTGTTGGATCTTTTATGACTTGTCATACTTTGGAGATATTCTATGATGCATGTGATGGTTTGATTTATGCATAATGCCTTGTTTATCTTTATCATGAGGTGATTGACACCACCAAGTGTAGATAGATGAGAGAGATGTGGTCATACACACGAAATATAAATCATTGCACTAGTGTTTAGAATATTATCCATTATGAAGTATGATGTATGTGGGTACTGGGTGGCCAATGTGACAGAAGGCATAGGTATTGAGTGACACAGTACCGTCCAACATCCTTTATCTGGGGGTAAAAAGGGAGAAGTATGATGTGGGTGTGACAGCAACCACGCTAGCCTTACGAGGGTGACACTAGCAACACAAATGAGTATTTCTTTCAACTATGTGTTTTAGGACATATAGCCGTCATAAAAAGCTACCATTAAAACATGACAATTGTGTGTACTTTATCTATAACATGATGATCACCGTAGATGAGAGAGAGAGAGAGGATTAAGTGAACCCATGAACCATGTCCATTGTTCCTATAAGAAACACACACTTGAGCTTGTCCTCTTGCTACATAGAGGATTGGGCTTTCTCTCTTTGAGAGCTTTCACTTTCTACTACCTTTGTCTTGTCCTCTTGCAAAGAAGAGGATTGGGACACTTTTACATCCATCAAACCAACCATCTTGTTCTCTAAACTTGTTTAGTGCATAATCAACTAAAACTTGTGACACTTTAGTTGTAGGGAATAGATAACTTTTCCTTCTTGCTCCTGCGGATTGATACCTTACTTCCACATTGAGAGGTGCTACAGTGATCCCTTGCTCTTGGGGGTTATCAAGTACTTTTCTGGCGCCGTTGCCGGGGAGCGTAGCGCTTAAGTTTCTATTCTTGTGTGCACTAGACTAAGCTTGGGGAGGTCTCTTTAACTTATTTTATATCTTGCAATCATCTAAGCTTGGGGAGGTTCTTTGACTTGTTAGATTATTCTATGCCTCCTATTTATGATGATTACATTGATGGATGTGATATTTTTACTCCCACTATTACTAATGAAACTGTTTATGCTTATGTGGAGAGTAATGATACTTTTATGCATGTGGATCATGATAAGAATGCTCTATGTGATGGTTATATTGTGGTTTTATCAATGATGCTACTGAAAGTTTTTATGAGAGAGGGAGACATGACTTCATATACCACAATAATATTAAGTCTCCTCTCTTTTTGTTGAAAATTTTGAAGTTGCACTTGCTTTGCCTTCCTATGCTAGTCACTTTGTGCTTTATTGATTTATTTTCTTACAAGATCCCAATGCATAGGAAGTGGGTTAGACTTAAATGTGTTTGATATTTGCTTCTTGATGCTCTTTTATATTCAACTCTTATTCCTATGGGAGCATCATTAAAACTATCAAGCCTAGCTATATGGCTATAAAGAAAGCGCTTTGCGGGAGGCAACCCGGTTATTTTTTGTGTGATTTTCTTTGTGTCCTCTTGCTGTAACAAGAGACTTTGTTTAGTTTAGTTTCTGGAGTTTTTAATAAAGTGCCAAGTTTTACCCTTTTTGGTTTGAAAAAGTTGCTTATAGCGTTCGGAGATTTTATTCCTGCACAAGTCAGTGCACGGTATGATTTTTAATTCTTATTCTGTAACTCCGAATGAGCTCATATTTGAACTGTAGTTGCAACTTTTCATCCTCTGTATGCATGAATTTTTTCGGAATTTTTCGAGAAAGTTTGGTAGGGTAGAAAAATACGTTTTGCTGCTGCTGTTTTTCTGGACAGATTCTGTCCCATTTTGTTTGATGCATGCTTTGAGCTTTTAAGTTGAATCTTTTTGATCCAATTGAGTTTATGAGTAGGCATACAACATTATACACTTTCTGGACATTCATATGAATTTTTGTTCAAGGATTATATGCAGCAAGAACCTATTTGTTTATCACTATTAATGCACCCCACAGAAAAGAGATGGGAGAAACGGTGTTTTGAAGTTTTTTCACAGGGATTGGAGGAGATGCACCAAGAGCTATCCAAGGATGGTGAAGACCATAAGCTTGGGGATGTGAAGACAACCCCGCTGGACCTACACACTCTCGGTTTGCACACGTCCAACTTCTGTTTTTCGATCGAAACACTTTATCGCATAAACTTGGAGCGTCGTTTTTGTTTTTGTTTGAGTCTTGAGAGACCACCACACTATCATTATATATGAGAGAGCTACTGGAAATATGGGTTGAAATATGTTGGATGCTTTTATAAGATTGGGAAAAGGGATGTTTGATTGATTTTTAATGATACATATAGTTGCATGATTCATGAGCTTGTTTATGAGTAATAGTTTGCAAATTCTTTTTGTAGAGCTATCACTTATTCATGTTTTGGTGCTGATTGTTATTTTACTTGGTTTAACATGGATTAGTTAGTTCTATGGACACTCATGCATGCATCTAGATGGTCAACTTTCTCCCTTTTGCTAGCCCAAAAACTCCAACAAGCAAAAACTTGTTTCCAACACCTTCAACCAAAGTTATTCCAGTGAGTCCACCATATCTACCTATTGGCTTTATGCTATTCCGAGTATGTTTAACATGTTGTTTGTGTTATCTTACCTCTGAATGAAAATGTTTATGTTATTGATTGCAATGGAAAAAATTGGTTATATAGCTCTCACGAACTTGATGCACAATGTTCTTTTATTTGCATAATAAAACTTGACCCATTGTGATTAAGATTATGATGTTTGTGGCTTGATGAATGTTTTGGGTTGGAAGTTAGCCCATATGTGCTGTCACATGGCAAGCTTTCAACACGCTCTTCATCTCATTTAGTTGATATCATGTGCTTTTGTCTATGGATGCTTATCATGTTGAAATAAATGTGGAAATAGAGTGAGTTTAAATGAGTTTGTGTAAATGGTTAGAGAGACGCCTGGGCCGCTAATCTAAGCCATGCATCATTCATGGTGGAAATTTACTTACATACTATGGTGAACCTTCTGTGATACACCTTGCAATAAAAAACTATTCCAAATGGTAAATAAAAAGGGTGTTGAGATTGTTCATTTTTTTGTTTGTCTTGTCATTTTGATATGGGCTTGTTCCATATCTTGGGACAAGAGGTACCCCAGTTGACGCTCTTGATGATACTATTATGCTTACAATGATATTTAATTGAACTTGCTTTGTTTCCCAAGTTGAGTAACACATGGTGTAAGTACTTGTATTCAAGGGGCATGAGACATTCAACCCATTCTTTATCAAGCACACTACTCATATTTGCTTTCACTTTAACCTTAATCATTCAAGATGCTATGATAGGGGCAATGAGAGCTTGACACCAATGAATACCTTATTGCAATCATTAACTTAAGTAGAAGAGTTTGGAAGTTGGATGAAACTTATGCATGCTTTACCTCTACTCACATATACATCTTTCCAAAGTGTACACCTATCATATTCAGATTTTCATCTACACTCTATGACCATTGTAGGATGTTCTACTTATCATTATGCATACATGTGTTCCATATTACTTGCTACTATGTTACACTTTGTGAACTATCAATGAACATCCTTGTCTTGAATACTTGATATCACTTCATAAACTATTTGCATATTGCTACTCCTTTGAAGAATGAATCATTTGACTATATGTAGCAATTGTAATCATCTTTGATATCATTGTTAAGTATTAAATTGCAAAGTCCATGTTAGTTTTATCATCTTCATACTCGAGGACGAGCATGGATTAAGCTTGGGGATGTTGATGCATGTAAAATGCATACATGAACTTTGCACTTTAATTGCTTATATTCCAATCATATTTGCATCATATAAGGGTTATATCAATGTTTTATAATGATTTTGGAAATATTCATTTTTTCCTATTTTTATGGAATTAACCCTGCACAGGCAGAAAACCCCGTTTTCTTATTTTAATGTTTCAGGGACCCAAACGTCAACGAAATCACCTGAAATTTACGGGCGTCAATATTTGGAAGGAAGAAGACCTGTGGGCGAAGGAAGCGAACAAACGGAGGCCGAGGCCAAACGGGGGTGGCCCACGCGGCCAGGTACTGGCCGCGTGGGGCCCACTCTTTGGCCCTCGGCTCCGTTGCCTTCGATCTTTCTCCACCGACATCGTCTTGACCTAAAAACGCCTATAAAAAAGGTCCCCCGACGTTCTCTGGAAGGAGGCGGCGGAGAAACACAAAACCACGAAACAGAGAGACAGAAGGCTGCCGCCGGAGAAGATCGGAGGGGGGAAACGCCGCCGGAATCGCCTCCGGAGGGCTCCACCCCCCTCCGGCGTGTTCATCATCAACATCTACAGCAAGAACTTCTCCACCATCATCACCATGATGAAGGGGGAGTAGTCCACCCCCTGGACTAGGGTTTGTGGTGGTAACTTTTGTATCTCTCCTCTCTCTTGAGCTTCACTAATTAGTACCGTATGAGCTGCTGAACATGATTACGGTCATCTATGTAATTCCCATGGTGGATATTGTGGTGTGAGATAATATTTGTTATGCATTTACTGTTGTGTTGGATCTTTTATGACTTGTCATACTTTGGAGATATTCTATGATGCATGTGATGGTTTGATTTATGCATAATGCCTTGTTTATCTTTATCATGAGGTGATTGACACCACCAAGTGTAGATAGATGAGAGAGATGTGGTCATACACACGAAATATAAATCATTGCACTAGTGTTTAGAATATTATCCATTATGAAGTATGATGTATGTGGGTACTGGGTGGCCAATGTGACAGAAGGCATAGGTATTGAGTGACACAGTACCGTCCAACATCCTTTATCTGGGGGTAAAAAGGGAGAAGTATGATGTGGGTGTGACAGCAACCACGCTAGCCTTACGAGGGTGACACTAGCAACACAAATGAGTATTTCTTTCAACTATGTGTTTTAGGACATATAGCCGTCATAAAAAGCTACCATTAAAACATGACAATTGTGTGTACTTTATCTATAACATGATGATCACCGTAGATGAGAGAGAGAGAGAGGATTAAGTGAACCCATGAACCATGTCCATTGTTCCTATAAGAAACACACACTTGAGCTTGTCCTCTTGCTACATAGAGGATTGGGCTTTCTCTCTTTGAGAGCTTTCACTTTCTACTACCTTTGTCTTGTCCTCTTGCAAAGAAGAGGATTGGGACACTTTTACATCCATCAAACCAACCATCTTGTTCTCTAAACTTGTTTAGTGCATAATCAACTAAAACTTGTGACACTTTAGTTGTAGGGAATAGATAACTTTTCCTTCTTGCTCCTGCGGATCGATACCTTACTTCCACATTGAGAGGTGCTACAGTGATCCCTTGCTCTTGGGGGTTATCACAAACCTACCCCATGGATTTTATCACTGAGAAGACAAGTTGTGAGCTACATGAGGCACTGAGAAACTTAACCGTGAAGGCGGCGAACGGCTATGCTTTAACTTGTGAATCTACAACACTGTATCGTGGCAATGAGATTCCAGATGGCTATGCTCGTGTCGGCGTGGATCAAGTTGAACCCGCATTTCAATCACTCGAGCTTTACATCCCTGGAGATGATGATGAGAGGACACTGGGAGATTGCCAGGGGAGATTCATTCTATGGCCCAAGAAATACATCGTGTTTCCAGGCTGGACGCCAAGGCCACCATCGCCTCCTCCGAGTCGAGATTACGGCAGTGACGACCACCACAACACGAGTCCATCTCGATCTCCGCCGCCGCCTCAGCCGACTCCGCCGCCGTCTCAGCCGACTCCTCAGCCGTCTCCGCCGCCTCCGCCGCCTCCGCCTACTAAGGCTAAGACCGCCCAAAAGTCTCTAGCCAACTCCTCAGCCGACTCGATGGGTTTCCGATCCAAACCCCAATACGAGCCCCTCCCAAAAGTACCGAAGGTTCCTCTCCCGAAACCTTACGACGTCGAGATGACTCCAGAGCATGGCACCGCGTGGCTGGCAGCCGACGCGAAAAGACAGATGGCGGAACTGGCTGCGAAAAGACAGCCCGCGCCAAACCAAGTATTTACGGCAGAGGAAAAAAAGTGGGCTAAGAACTTGCTTAATCATCCATCGCAAATTGAGATAAATAGGCCAGATGACTATGCACGTTGTCTGAGGAGAATTCGCCCCAACAAGACGACAAATAGTACTTCCAGCGGGAAAAGAAAAAGAGAGGTTGCCTAGCTCGGAGACCAGTCAAAACAGTCCATCTCCCCGCTCAAGGTGGCCATTGATAAGGGCTCCGCGCACGCGGCGGATTTAGCTTGCCGCGCGAATTTGATGCAGAAATTGGTATTTCACTTTCTCAACTGGAAGCAGAAGACCTCCCCTCCCTTATGCCACCTGATAAATGGACCTGGGAATACGGGAAGTCTCTAGTGCCACCTGATCAGATCGAGAATCTACCAACACAAATGCTAAGACTGCATAAATGGTACATGGAAGTCACAAAGATAGATCGAAAAGTGCTCCTTGTGCAAGTTACAGAAGAACATTTCAAAGGTAAAGACGAGTTAACTATTTATCTTGAAGAACTCTATCAGTTATACCAGCTTGACGCCCTCAACTTGAGTATCGTCGGTACCTATTGTCTGTAAGTGATTCAATTCATTTATTTTCTAAAATAAAGTCTATAGCTCAGCTCGGTCATTGCCTGTTCTAATTATGCTCTACGCTATTATGCGGAATGAAGAGTGATGAATGTGACAGAAATAGAAACTTTGAGATTGGGTTCGTTAACCCAACCCGAGTTAATGAAAATCTGCTACGGAGCTACCCAAGAAAACGGTGGCCAACTTGTTTAGGTTCATACAGAGGCAAGATTATAAAAGGAAGATATTGTTTCCTTACAACTTCAGGTAAGAGTGTTACTGTCTTGTACATACATTAGTGTTTGCTTACTCGATGTTAAGTGTAACTGATTAGTTACTGATATATATAAACGTGCGCAGCGACCATTACATTCTGCTAATCATTGAAGTTGATGCTGTAAAAGTTGAAATCTTCGACTCATTGGCGTGGCCCCAAGAGAAGTACCAACATATTCTAGATGTGCTCCAAGGGTATTTTCAATCATTATCGTACTATATCGGTCTCTTTTGTTCAATTCCTGAGATATCAAGTAACTAATTAATAACTCATTTATTCATTTGTTTGCCGGGCAGGATTTGGAAAGATTTCATAAAGAGTACAGCTGGTGATTTTAAAGAGGAGCTTAGGTTTGTTAATGCCAAGGTAAGTAGTACGAGCTAGTTTCGCGCATCTCTTTAATTCAAATTTCAATACCATCATACCATGCTTGATTATTATTTGATTGAAATCTATTCTCGTAAAGTACTGTGAAAGACAACCACTGGGACCAATTTGTGTGGATACTACACGTCTGCGAGTGGATTCGCCGGGAGGTCTCCGAGCGGAACCCATCGACATTTATAGAAGTAAGTGAACAAATATATTCACAGTTTTATTTTATTACCATCAATTGTGTTGAGTGTCATTCATAATTTCTGTTATGATGATTGATATGCATATTGATCTCCTTCTTTTATAGATGGATAGAATGCGGAGGGACCTGCAACCAAAGGACCGCTTTCGACCAATTCAAGAGGAAATTGCGGGATTTTTGATGAACTATGTCATAAACCCAAAGGGAAAATACAATGCCACCGGTTGATGATCATGTAATCATGTAATTAATATGATCTCTATGTAATCGAATAGCCGATGGATAGAATGCGATGATCATGTAATCGAATAGACGACGGGCTCTAGTCCCTGTTTTATATGATCTCTATGTAATTAATCGAATAGACGGGCTCTAGTTCTGGTTGTGATCTCCATGTAATCAATTAAAAGTGATCGAATTCTCATAATGATTTCTTTTATGATTTTTTTGATATGCTATATGTATTTTTCTGATTTATAATTAATTAACCATATATTTTGTAAGATTAATCATAATATTCAAAATAGGGAAATAAGAAAACCAGAAGCCGCCACGTGGGAGAATCTCTAGTCCCGGGTTGTATTATCACCCGGGACTAGAGGTCCTCTGCCACGTGCTCTGCGCAGGCCACGCGTGGAGCTCTCTAGTACCGGGTCGTAAGCCACCCGTACAAGCAGTGGCGGAGCTCCCCTTCGGGCGAGGTCGGGCGGCCGCCCGACCTTGATTCCAGGAAAAAGTTCACGTATACGTATACGTATTCTGAATCGGTGGCACATTCCACTAGCACGCGACGCAACCATGCAACGATCAAGGAGAGCTTAGCTAGAAGAAAACGCAATAGAAAAATAGACTAGAAGACACAACACACTGTTTTGACTGCTCCATGTTTTCTTCTCAACTAAAAGACATCATTGGTAGAATGGTAGTTAGCTAGCTTTGCTAGTCAGTTTAAAAGATCACGTATCTTCAGTTCTTCACTTGGCTACTACGCGAGATTTTCTTTGTTTTCCAAATTCTTAGTTACGGATTTAATAGCATGATTTTTTCACTCATTTTTTCTTCAAATTCTTATCTAGTCAATTAAAAAATTATCTTATTTTATTATCGGTATGTTTCTAGGATCTATATCTATTTAAATCTGTCTCTATTTTTATTGTACTAACTGATTATGTTTAGGATTATGTAGAATATTAATGTGTCAAGACTACTTTAATTTTCTGTATCCAACATTGATCTTTTACACTTTAGAGTTCGCCCGACCTCAGTTTTTTTTCGTCCTCCGCCACTGGGTACAAGAGTGGGGAGCCTCTAGTCCCGAACCCGGCGTCCCGGGTGGGAATCCGGTACCAGAGGTCCCTACCACCCGGGACGAATGGTCCTGTTTCTAGTAGTGTATTGTGTTCACTTTAAAGTTTTTGTAAAAATTAATGCTACAAATAGTGCAGGCAGTCAAATATTGTGAGTTGAACAACTAGACTTACAATTGATTGCTGGAAATATTTCACTAGGGCCACACGTCAGTAGTTAAAATAGTATTCATGGTCGATGGTTGGCTTATGCTGCTAATAAGACATCAGGGTTATATGTTATATTCTTTTCCATAAAAGTCACTTTGGGTTATTTCTAATTCTAATCCAGCGGGGTGAAGGAGGCATGCATGGAGAAGGCACAATAAATGATCTAGCTTGATTTCTTAGTTTAAGTTTTCCAACAAACTCTTTAGGTTGCGATCTCTACTTGATAAAATAAGAAAGTGCATGTAGGTTCAAGCTTGATATTCAATTCTAATAATCTTATATTTTTAGGATATTTGCCTATCGGACAAGATAATAATATTATCATAATGAGTAGTTTCTGATCTGTTTTGATGTTGTCTAAATCACTAGCCGGATGTAAAGCCCCCCCCCCCCCCCCCCCCCCAGTTTTGCTACTTATTTTCTAAGTTGACATCATAACTCGGGATATCTTGTATGTTAGTCTGGATATCTTATATATATCTCAGTACTTCTAAATTGCAAACAGTTAAGTTACTCTGATCCAAAAGTTAAAAGATGCTTAAGTGGTTAATGCCTATGCTTCTTGAAATTGTGAAATTCCTATAATGAACTATTGTAGCTTTTGGTCTATAGGACGATCTTTAATTTTCTAGTTGTGTTTCTATATGTAATCGTATTAATGTTCATTGAGCTACTCCTGAGATCAACAAGGAACTTTGGTTTTTGCCACGTTGATTCTAAAATTTGAACTTTGTCTTTGCAGGCCCAAAGATCAGCAAGGACTAGTATATTCGGATATCAAGTTGTACGGTCGAATGCAGGCCAGGAAGGATATATCTTATATTTACTAATTGGAGGCACCGTAGGAGGCTCCACGTTAATCCTCACGGTTAGAAAATTTTATCCGTCCGATCTACCCATAATTTGTCTTCAGCCGTTAGATAAAGTGGTTCGTCAAAGTGCGCAAGCCTGACTCCTCTCGCACGTATCTATCTCCGCTTGAGTTCGAGTCCAAGAAAACGCAACCTTCAGATCTGTACCTAATTAAATCGTGCTATGCAGAGGGGCCCGTAGTCCTGAAAAGAGAATTTGTCAGGCATACTCCTTCCATCCATCGCCTAGAACTAAACCCTCTCTTTTTTCTCAAAAGTATATAATGACGCCCTCCTCTTTCGTGCAGCTCGGAAACATCATCGCCGCCGGGCATCCGAAGTGAAGCCATCGCATCAATATTGTCTTGCTGCAGACGTTCTTACCTTCAAAAGAACTTGCATGCGCTTCCTGATGACTACGATCACCCACGGCCCTCGATGAGAAATCTCAAGCTCTGTCCGCATGGTCTAAGTAGGGCAGGATTGACGGGAGACAAATTCGAATAACGTGTGGGTGTTAGCGCCACTCGGCAGCCTCGCCGGTGATGGGTGATGGCGGCTACCTTTCTTCAATCTTCCGTCTGTATACCTCATCTGCACCAACAACTCTGGATTGGAAGACTTAACTGAACAGATTCAAAGGTTGGAGAAGGACATTGGGGATACTTAATTTGGTCGTGTTCTTCTAGATGGAGATTAAAAGATTGGATAAGGAGATCGTGGAAACTTGATCGGATCGTGTTGTTCTAGATGGATTTCACCCCGGGTGGGGCTTTGCAGTTGACACCGGATCTCCTCAAGCCCACAAAATTGAACTGAACGTGAGAAGCCACCCATCAGGCAGCCATCCTCTTCATCTTTCACTTATAATTCTGCCCCATTGTATGGCTCAGGGTAACCAAACCTAAACTTTGTTTTCTCATCTTCATGTGGACTCCTTTGTGTTTCCTCCATTGCCATGGTTCAAATTTTCATAATTGCACGTATGGAATAGATTCTCAGGTTTTATGCAAATAATTACTTGCAGGTAATCTGCCACATGGGAAATATGCATGCTGTGGGTCAGTTATGATTTGGCAGTAGCTATAATTTTTTCAGATTGTTTTGACCAGTACTCTAACTGAATAGTGCTTATCTTGCTTAGTGTTCTTGCGTTTTCGTGTGACAGATTATGAATAAGTTTTGTTACTTTTGGGACTGCTTGATTTATCAATCATAACAACAAACAGGAGCCAGTGTTGAATTCAGCTTTACAGATTGATGTCTGCGCTCCAAAGAAGGATATTATAATCTTCAGTTAATCGTGGTTAATATTTTCTGAGATAAGAGATCTTATATATCAGAACTTACAAAGTTACAAAGCAATGTCAGCATTCTGGATGTGAGAGAAGTAGACTCGCCTGATATAAAGGAAATTAAACTATGAAGTTGGCCGAAGTTCGGACGGCCGAACTCTAACAGGAGCTACCCATCAGCCGTAGTATCTCAGGTAAAGTTCAGATCCGTTCAATGCTCTGATTTATAAAATTCAAGAGAAATAGTTCTGTTCGTTCATAGATGCATTGGTAGGATCCTCTCGGTGCAAACACATAATCAATTGGGTAAGATGCAGTGTGCACTTGCCTCTCTGTGCAAGTTCCGGTCCAATTCCTCCTCTCTACTCAATCCAATTACCCTTGCTTCTTTTTAGCAGCTTACGAAGCTAAGATGGTTTTCAGAACTTAATATCCAGTTGTTGCCATGCACGCACACAAATAAGAAGCGTTCTCAGATGGCATTGACTGCAGTTTAAATGAGATTGTCTGACGTAAATAGTATATGTGTTCACGATTATGTGCACTTCCCATGACAATATTATCTGCACTATAGGGAGGTAAACAGAACCATGTAATCCCTGCAGTAATGCCGTGTGTTCACGTCATGGACAAACCAAACACCGACAAGCCAGTTCATTTGAAGTTTAAAGGAGGCCAACTGAATTTTCGATTAGCTTTTCTATTTGATGTGGTTGATGACAACATGCATGAACTCAAGACATGCTCAAAACAGAATTTGGTTGGCATAGCTGACAGTCTTCTGGGTTTTGTTGTTCTACAGTGATCCAAATACTATTGCTATATAAATTCTTCAAATTAAATCGAGGAATATCCCATTTTATAAAATAGAATATGTGTTCACTATGATACGACATAGATGACTAAATCATCAGTATATTTTTTCTTCTGAACCTACCAAGTTATGCCTATTCATATTCATAACCAGTCTTCTAATATGCTTATACCGTTACCTATTTTGTCTTTTAAGTACGAACTATCCTTTTCTTTTTTCAGAGTATATCTACAGTTCATATAAAGGCCATGCAGCCAGTTGATTATATTAATCTAATTCATGGACATATTTCCATCTTTGTGTTTGGAGGAAAAGCTTTGAATAGAATCAGCATCCAGTCCTGAAGAATACAGACGTGGAGATACCTCATAGGCACAAGAACCATGTATAACATGCTGTGGGTATTTGGGATGCTAAATAACCAAGCATGAACTATGGAAAGGATTCATCCACCTGGGCCACTCCTTTTGGTATGATAGCTGCTAAATGAATATATTCGAATTTTAGCTGCTCTAACCCACTCATGTATGTATGCAAGAAATTTTTATTTACATCAAACTGGCATCTTTGTTCAAACAAATTCAGAATCTGGTGTGTACTCTATTTTGATTACGAAGTCTCAGGTATCAAGTAATTTTATAATCGTTGTAAATTTGATTAATTTCCTTTGGTATTATTAATGCCTCAGCTTACATGTCAAGCAATATCTTACTCATAATATCAAGTATAAGAACATCGAAGAAAAAATCATGCATCATACATTTTCAAGGACACGTGCAAAAAACGAGGGGATGAATACTAGGATGTTAATTAACTAATTTAACCAATGGAACCGCCCAGATTTCGTGTATCCATGAAGAAAAAATCTTCTCATGTCGTTACTCCCTACAGTAGCAAAATAAAAGATTGATAAATAGAAATACGCATCAATACTACTACAGTAGGAAGCCCTAATCAAGGTGCAAATTTCTTATACATAGGCAAAAGCAAGTTTTGTATTCAACATATATATTAGTGTGGGTGATATAACTTTTGTCCAGTCTCTATATAGGAAATAAGGTGGAAAAGGGTGCCTGCTTTCGCAAATCCGTATGGACATTATTTCTACTCAAGAAAGAGCTGCATGAAACTGCCTATACTATTTCTCGAGTCTATATAGTTAATCCTGCCCCTGTATGATTTCGGTAGGGTGTATGTAAGGAGTCCAATATGTTGCTTATGGAAATTTTTGAAATTGGTGTATTTGGATTAGAAGGTAACGTTAATAACTAGCCCGTGCGGATGCACGGGTTGACGACTAGTAGGACTAGTTAGAATGCCAAATTTTGAAGAAAGATTGTAATACGTGTAGTGAAAAGATA
This sequence comes from Poa pratensis, assembly GCA_947311845.1. Classification (NCBI taxonomy): domain Eukaryota; kingdom Viridiplantae; phylum Streptophyta; class Magnoliopsida; order Poales; family Poaceae; genus Poa; species Poa pratensis. The sequence continues at coordinate 18,982,802 of CAMZMU010000092.1, read as the reverse complement.
ATTTTCATGTATGGGATGAGGGATTTCAATAATCAATATTGAGTTGTTTTTTCATGCAATACATTCATATTATGTGATTTGTGTGTGTGTTTTTTATACATATTATGATGTATATACTCTTCTTCACAAAGTCTATACTCTTGTTGAGGAAAAATATTACCATCTTTGAAGTGAGTCACTCGGTCTCTAAAATAATATTTATTTTAAAATAGAATTAGTCAATCCGTGTACGTTATGTTCCAACGGTTGCAATTGTTGCCCCACATCTGTTGTTGCTTTGCAACGCTCTATCAACTGGTTACCAACGCACCAATATGTGTTGCACTACACCTTAGCAACGCCCGATAAGGCAACGGATTCAAATCCGTTGGTAGAGGTGGTTGCAACGCTTATATGGATGTTTAGATACAGATTAATGCGTTGTTGTAGGGGGGGTCTTGTTGTAGACTTGTAGTGGACGTTAATTAATACCAACACATGCATGCTGCCATGGGCGTGCTGCTACCATATTACATAGTTGACAGACTTGATGATACTGTCCGTCCTTGGTTACCACTCCTAACTGCGAATCCTGTTAGCTGGCCGTACCGCATTTACGGGGAGCGCCGTGCAGGGTCCGTCCCCGACAGGTCGCGATCTCACCCATAACGCGGCACCATCCATCCGTGGAGGAGGCGCACTGTGTAGCTCTCCAGTACTGCATTACAGTGCCATGGTCTCGGAAATCCCAGAGCTACGCAACGCAAGGTAATCCGACCGAACCGTCCGGCCACCCATCCGTATGGATGCACCAGTAATCGGTGTAGATTAAGGGCACAGTGCACGTAAATCATGCAGCGGTACCACCTACTGTATAGTTTGTGTGGATCGTGCATGGGTGTGTCTGCGCCGCGCCGGCCGTACCCCGGCCCGTCGAAGCAGCAAGCCACAATGATGACGATGATGATGATGTTTCACGACGCTAGCGCTAGCAGCAAGCCACAATGATGAGTGAGATTGCTGCGTCTATGGAGTACATTTCCTGTCCGATGGTCCAAAGTTAGGATGGACCTGGCCTTGGACCCGGCCCCTCTGGCCCAGGGCCAATTTGTGAGGCCACGGGTCGACCCACAGAAAAATAGTAAGTGGCCTCGTTGGCACGATGGGTAGTTTGGGTCGACCCAAATTTAAAATATATTGTCTTGTGAAAAAAATTGTTAAAATTAGGCACGTATAATACAATCGGACTAGTTATAAGAATTAATGTTACGGATAACAGTATCGGGTGCTATTTATATGCATTTATACGAGAATAATCAAAGTAGCAAAGCAAATCCGACCTCCGTTACGCATGCATGCCTACGTGTGTGCTTAAAGAAAAAAATGGTGTGTTCGTACGGGATTAAGTAACAGAAACAATCAAGTCTCCTGCTCGATCGTGGGTATGTAGGCTGCGTGTATGGCCAAAACAATTTATTTTTTCGATAAAGAGAAGGCCAAAACAAATGAGTCACCTTTACTCTGTTTGCAAAAGAAAGTCACCTTTACTCTCATTATAACTAAGCATTAGCTGAAAATTATAGTCCGTATTAAGATTGTGGCCTATGACAATGTCGACGTGATATAGATCGCAAATTCGCAACTAGGCATGCAGGCGGACGTCCGCTGCGATGCAATTTTCGTCCGCCAGACCTACAAATCCGCTGATTATCTAATTGGCTAAACACAATTCGCTGAACAGGATTAGCGTAAAGTGTGCTTGGCGGACTGTCCGCCACGTCCGTCGGATCGGCCGCCTGCATGCCTATTCGCAACTACAGCGCCTTGTCGAAAAAATAAGGTGGCCGGCCCTGTTGACCCGCCCAAATCTAGTTTGAGGCCGACCCGTAAGACCCATTGGCCCTGATTTTTTGGGTCGGGTCGGCGACCCGGTGGGCCGACCCGGCCCATCCCATCCTGATCGTTAACTGACACGCGCGTGGACTGTCTTTCAACGGGAGAGAAATATGATATCCATGCGGATCTATTTATAGGAGAAGAGGGTACTGCGAGCTTGTTACTTGTTAGTGCTGCTGCTCTGGTAGACTGGTACGCAGCGCTTGAATATAGCCTACGGTAAATTGTCCACTGCACAATGGAGAATGTCGCCGAGCACCGCGTAGAGATGCCGGTGGCTCCTGCCACCGCCGGCAAGGCGCTGCCGGAGAAGTGGCTGAACCGTTTCGTGCGCGTGGTCGCGTCCATGGAGAGATTCGGCAACGCGCTAGGCACGCTCGCCTTCACCTGGGCCACCGTCGTCCTGCTCGGCGGCTACCCGACGGTGCTTCGCCCCAAACGTGATTTCACATTCGCGGGAATCATAATCCTCCTGGAAGCCTTGAGGTACGTATGCAATGCAACTACGTATCGCACAGTAAATTCTTGTTCGGTCACTTTTTCTTTTCTGAAAACAATTCAATACGAAAGGAGGGAACAAGCTTCGTTGTAGTAGCCGCTGGCTACTCCTAGTATAATGTTCATGGGGCTTGTTGCCGCGCCGGTCTATTTTGATATCATATTGATAGTAGGTCATGCAAACATTGTTTATAATAGGAGTTGAAGCAATGCTTAGCAGTATATATTACATGATCTATATTCGGATAACCAACTTTTCACACTGTTTAGAGTTTAAGCTATCATGTCCTTTCATTTTATAAAATGTACTCCCTCCATTCATTTTTATAATGTATGGTACTGTAGATATTTTGGTTTGTTATACTACCATGACTTATAGAATTGATCGTAGGGAGTACCTTATGTTTCTTCTATATGTTTTCCATCAGTCATTTGTCGGTACCAAATCAGGAAAAAGAAAAAGGCACATCCCTCGCATCTTACATAACATTATCTGATATACGTAGTATTATACTACATGCTAGCTGTTCGCGGATTATAACCAGCCCAACTAGTGTGGGACGATCAGGAACTGTACGAGCACAGAACATGCACTTCACTGATTTGTGAGAAATATGCTAGGATTTCTTGAACAACGAATCCAATCAAATTTATAAAATGGAAACAAATATCAGCTGTTCGGATTTGTGAGAAATATGTTGTAGTAATAGATTAACCAAATTTATGAAAGCAATCATAGTAGTACATAAAAATTTCTGGTACAGTAAACGGTTACTGTTACTGAACATCGTTCAACGGGCCCAGAGGAGAAGGGGTCAAAGAGACAATGGATGACTGTCATGGTGCTCGTCCCTAGATTTGTCAAGAGGCGGCGTAGGCGGCGCTCGAAGCTTGAGGACGGATGGATCCGACGGTGGCCGTCATCGTCGCACGGAGTGCCGACAGCATCGGCGGCGCTCCGAACTTGGGGCCGAACGGATTCAACGGTGGTTCAGCTGGTGGAGGCCGGATCCGGCGAGATCATCGGCGGCTGCTGTGGATGCTGGGAGACGGGGCCTGATCCGGTGGCTTTGGGCTCCGAGGAAGAGAGCGGTGTGGCCTCAAAGTGATGTCGGTGTCCAGAGCATGGTGGAGGGCGGCGGCGGTCCCTGCTGGGGAGACGGGATAAGAGAGATTCGGGAGACACATTGAAGTAGCACAGGCTGCCTATAGATAGCGGGTTTGTGACTTAAAAAAAAAAAATTGAATTTTAGAAATAAAAAGCAAGAATAGGAAAGAAGAAAGGGGAAACAAAATGCAGACTCAGACCAACAACTACAGGTTTTTACAAAGTGCAGCAAACCACCCGGGCTATCCAGCTTGTAGAATTTGTAAAGTGGCACGATAATATTCCACTAGCGGCACTAGCAGTCTCTACCATAGACAAAAAATGTAGAAGTGGGATTTGAACCCTTGTGTTCAACTACATGACAAACTAGTTGAACTACATGACAAACTAGTGGTAACCTACAGCCTTCCAGCAAACTCGCATTATATTGCATTTATTTTTCTCTCACAAACACAAATCACACTGCATTTTATTTGTAATTTCATTTAGAGGACAAACACTAAGCTGGTGCAAAGCTACACGACAGCTAAGTTTGCACCGACCAAAACTGAAACAGAAAGAAGAAAAACTACACTAAATTTGTACCAGCCCCATAAGAAGGCACAAAGTAATATATCGACTCGAACAAAATATACATGGAAACAGAACTTTGTAGCGATTTATTTTAGGATTGTATGTTATCCTTTTTGTTTAACTATACCATATATGTATGTACTACAGGATGTTCAGCCGCAACAACAGGCTAGATTACCAATTGTTCTTCCGTACCAGAGGTGCTTTCAGGTCGCTTGGCTCGAATGGGCTGACCTGGTTTGTCTGTATTTCCAATGTTATGGTGTGCATGATGTCAATAAGAATATCATGGATGTGGGGTGCAATCCTTGTGACTGGCCCATTTATGTCTGAGACCTGCAAGAGTACTCATACCCAACCCGCTACGTCGCGTATTATCATTATGGAGCCCAGTGGTTGCAGTCCTATTGCTTTACCCACCTATACTTTATAGTTTGGATGAAGATGGCCACACTCACAAACTCAGTTTCAAAACCTCAGTTACCATGCGGACAGCGTACCTGATACTACTTGTTTCCGTGCTCCTACTAACAATAAGCAGGTTGCAGTTCCCAAGTATCATCAAAGTAGTAGACTGGGCTCTTGGCAGGAAAATAGTGTTTTGGCGTCCAGTTATTCAAGACATGAGCATGGTTGCAGCAATCGTGATGTTGGTGTTCACTTTCCATGGCATATTGTTGAAAGTATATTTTTTCGCACTTGAAATAATGGTCCTAATGACAGTATCCTTCGGCAACCTTCAGATTCCAGCTGCAGCATTGCGCATCGGACTGGCAATGTCTGGCCTCCTTAAAGCAAAAGACCACTATAGTGATCATGGTGATGGCAAGGCAAACCTTGCGGACATGACAAACCTTGTGCCAACTCTCATTATCTTTTATGGGATGGTACTTGGCCAAGGAACATTATATATTGTTGCCAGCATAATTGAGATATTTTCATTCATCCCAAGGAGATCTCTCATCAGCCGTGTTGGATTTAGAAGCTGTGCGGGAGTGAAATATGTTAATTTGTACTACGCATATGCCTTAGAGAAATGCATGGAAGGGGCTGTGCTTGCTCCAGTGAAGACCAGCCTAGTCACATTCGCAATGGATTCTTTAAGGTCAGACTCAACCAAGATGCAGCTATATGGGCTTAAGATGTTGCACATCTTTCTGCAAAAGGAGCACCTAAAGACTAAAGCCATATCTGAACTCACTACTTCCCCAGAGACAGTGGCTTGCTTGGTCAACATGTTGGGCTGGACAAGTGAAGGGGACAAAGATATTAGATCATTTGCCGCAAAGGTGATAGCCGAGGTTGCTGATAACCTCCAAGTTGTCCATGTTCCCGGGGCAATGCAGCTTATAGCCTCACTTTTGGACACTGTTGATGTACAAGAAATAAAGAATCCTCTTTTGTACATTGGTATCCTGGAGCCCAAACAAGATAATCTGATTCAGAAAGTTAGCAGTAGTTTCCTTCAAAAGAAAGTTAGCAGGAATGAACAGACCTCCCCGATGCTGAAATGGTTGAAGAAGATGGCAAGATATTGTTTTATTCCGAGGGAGGATCCAAACATCGATGAACAAAAGCCACATATACTCAGATTCTGGAAGTGGTCTGCTCCGGAGGAAGAACCATCGACAGATGTAGATCTCCTCCCTGTATTAGCCATGTTAATTCTTGACAAGCTTGCTAGCTTTGATCTTCAGAGTTGTATAGAAATCTACAGAGAAACTGCCCTCATCTCAAAGATCATAGAGTTCACTATCAACATAGTTGATATGACAAATATCAATGAGACCCACAAGGTACTGTTGAAAGGTTCATCACTGAAGCTTCTGAGAAGACTTTCAAGTACTAAAGGGAAATTTGGTGTAACTTTGCGCCAGAAGATTTCAGAACATCCTTTCCTTTTGAGCCATCTTGCAGAGATCCTGGATGACGATGTGAATAGCCAGGAGATTAGGGAGCTCACAATAGAACTTCTTAGAAACCTTGCCATGGACATAAATATAAAGGAGGAGATAGGGCACATGCCTGTGATCATTAGCAAATTGATGCATGAATTTCTCAGCCAAGGTGCACCCTCAACTACAGATTCAGGTCAACTGCTGCGAATGATCTCCGGGCAAGCACTTGCAGTACTATCAATGGATAGTGCCAATAACTGTTTGGCTATGCTAGCAGAAACTGGGTATTTATTCATCAAGGTACTCACAGTTATGATCCACGGTGACAGATACAAGTATGTAGCATCAAGTCTATTGCGGAATATTTGTGTGAATGCTCGATCTGAGCTTGGCAACTCTGACATGAAGGAAATCTCCTCCATCCTGAGAGAGGTGAGTATGCAAATTTAAGCTATATGTGCAATAGTAGAGGCGGGTACTGTAGCTTAATATTTACGCATACTTTTTGAATCTTTTCCTTCTCAAACATGTAAGCTACAAAAGTAAATAGATAGCAGCATGATGAATTACCCCTACCATACACGATACTATACAACTACATGACAAAATAAACAAAAAGCTGCAAATATTACTGAAGTTTTCCCATGGCTTACGTAACATAACTATTTCCCATGTAGGTGTTGGAAAGAATAATGGACGCAGAAGGGGCAGAACTGGAGGTCCTTGTTGGCCTTAGCTCACAAATATGTGATGCCATTCCTCACGATTTTGCACGAGAACTGGAGCATGGTCAAATCAAGGAAAGATTTATAAAGAGGCTTGTCCATGCACTTACCTCAAATATGACACCCACGGCTCATTGTCCGGGAATCAGGAGGGTGATAGTTGAACATACCATAAACATGATGGAGTGTGACCCTGGCTACACTAACTGTTTCAAGAAATATCGGATGATGGAAGCACTGCTAAGGGTGGAGCGTACACCTTCAAAGGCTGAAAATTACAAGTTCCTCTTGGGTGATGCAGGACTCATCAAGCACAGTATACCTGTATCCGCTCTTGTGTCCAGAGCAAAAGAACTCATGAGCATTGAGTAGCTAGGAGGCACCAACAATGTGACTAAAGTGATGTGGGTCTTTTATTTTCCGTACTTTACTTTCCTGTATCGAACGCAATGGTTTCGTTTTTCAATGAGAAAATGGAGCCGGGGCGAGTCCCTGTTAGTCTAAAAAAACAGTGTGACCTGAACATGTGTTGTATTGATATTGTACTGCTTATCTCTATAATGGGACTTACAAACACGCTCAATTTACTCACCAAAGTATGTTGTGAGTTTTGTCATTGCAGTCCAAGGAGAACCCATGCATTAAGAGTTTACACTAAAGTGATGTAAGACCATGGATATATAGAGTGATGCGGAGGGAGAACTAAGCTAGTACAAATTTGTATACAAATGGCATCAATTAGATCGGAACAGAGGTAGTACTTATATGTAGAGATAAATGATGTATGTATGGCTGGTATGGAAAGAAGATTCAACTCTGTTATCCAATATGAAATGTCATGATGCTTGCGCATCGTCAGGTGACGATGCTTCAAGCTCTGTTAAATTTTGGGCCTTGCAACTGGTGTTTCGCACTAGTAAATGGTATGGCAACTGAACCCATTACTATCTACAATGCACCGCTGTTCACAAGCTAAACCTCCAAACGGCAGAGGCAGTTCACGCAACCCAGAGTTTCCTGTCTAGTCTGTGACCACCAGAGTTGTAAAGGTTCCCTAAAAAAGCCAGAGCGTGTAAAGACCCAACAACCGCGCACTTTTTCATTCGCAGTTACGGGTTCACGTCTCAACGGATCTTCAGGGGTAGGTGTGTGGATAACTTTGAACAAACCAGATGGTAGATCTTGATTACCGGCGCAAAATCACATAGTAATAGTATATACGCATGTGATAAGCTCATAAAGCAAAAGCAGATAAATTGTGCCCATCTTTTCGTCCTCAGCTGTCTTCTTTCGTAATAGAAGAATTATTACTGACAGCGCTTGCGTTCTCGAAACAAGCTAAAGCCTACTCCTCGGTAATCTCAAACTTTGTCAATATATAAGGCTAATGCGCTAGTTCACCATCACAGCTCTCGGGTTTCACTAATGATTTACATATATAACCAGTTGAGAAGTTCCCGGTAGGGAGACAGTGTGCTGAAGCTCGTACAACCCACTATGGACAACGGCAACGAGCCAACGACAGCGGAGAAGAGCACCATATCCGGACACCAGCTCACGTTGGCGCCACTGGACTAGCAGGCCAGGACGTCGCCTCGCCGCCAGAGAAGTGGCTGAACCGCTTTGTATGCGCCGTTCCACTGATTGAGAGGGTGGGCAACGCGCTCGACACGCTGGCATTCACGTGGGCCCCCGCCGTCCTGCTCGATGGCTACCCAACGGTACTCGGCCCCAAGGATGATTTTCTGTTTGCGACGGCCATTGTTTTCCTCGAAGCTGCAAGGTAGGTACTGATGTAACTACATATACATATGACCTGGTGGCCTGATGGGCACTCTTCTAATCAGACTCTGTCCTAGTTAACGAACTAGAATCAGTCGAAAACGTATATACTTTGACAAATCATATATGCTCCATCTCCATAAATGCATCGATCTTATCATAGCCTGATACAAGCTTTTACAGTACCCAAGTTTGAAAGACAGACCCAAACTCAAGGTGTGAACAGCTAAAGCCCAACAGGCGTCTACTACAGTTACTAAAACGACACAGCGCACAGGTTAAACTGTCGAAGCCAATGGAAACTCCCACCAGCGAGAAGAACAAGCTCCCTCCCAAACTGTCCGAAAATCTCCCAGATCTCGCCCTTCAGATTTTTGTTTTTTGATCAGCGACGAGCTTGCCTGAGTCTTTTTAGGCTTCTCCAAGAAGCTTCCTGGGAAGCCGCCCCCAAAATTTGAGAGGGCTTCCAAACTCAATGTTTGGTTCCTATTTTGAAAGCCTAGCTAAATTTTCAGGGCGGCTTCCCCAGAAAATTGGGGGAGGGGCAGCTTCTTGGAGAAGCCGCCAAAAAAACTGGGCCTTATACAGGTACTAAACTGAAATTTCTAATAAACGATTTTAAGTAGCAATACACCTCACAGCAACGCTGCCAATTGCCTAAACTGAAATTTCAACCACATCTATCACAGCTGGCAATTAAACACTACAGGAGGCTTCTGGCCAGAAACCACTAACTGGAAGCTTCTATCTACATCGATAAGATGTGTCGCCGATTTAGAAAACTTTAAACCCTAAAGCTTTGTGGGAGGGGCTCTCGGATGGGTGCCGGAGACCGGAGCCCCTGCGGCGCCTGGCAGGTGGAAAAGGGGAATGAGGGGAGACCGGAAGGAACGAGAGGAGAAGGTGATGACACCTGTGTAATTAGGGTGTTGGATGTCGACGAGTCTCAGGTGTTCCCTGTCGTAGCAGAGACGATGGCGGTGCGGCTCGGCCGGCTCCACCGCGGTGGCCAGTCGCCGCTTGCCAGCGCCAAACCCGAAGGGATGGAAGTTCTGCCGGGTGTGAGGCAAAGGTTGTTCTTCCCATGTAAATGGATTAGATCGGATTTTTCCTCCATTATATCATTTACCATATTTTTCATTCGATTCTAAATGGATCGGATAATAATCGGTTGCGGATTCGAAGTTGTGTATATGTGGGTGCGGATTCAGAACGAAAACGAAAAGAATTCGGAGCGAAAACACAATTAATCGGATTGATGCGCGCATAAATATATTGTCAACTAATAAAATAAAAAGTAATTGTCTAATAATCTATTAACTAATAAAGTTGTACTACATAGGCTCTATAATGACTATTTAATTAAGTTATTGTTGAACGGACAAACTCGATAACTCATTAAATGCAAAATATGCTATATTGGTTTGACATTTCGGTAGAAAATAGGATTAAGAGCCTGTTTGATTCAAAGGAATTGCATAGGATTTTTGGAGGATTCACTCCTATAGGTCTTACTCATTTAATTTGTAGGATTGGTTCCTATAGGAATTTGTCCTAAGGAATCATTTGTACTACTTGCCATAGGAATTCTAGCATCCACTCCAACCTCTTTTTACAATTCATTTGGTGGAATCAAACAAACTTTAAATCCTATAGGATTGAAGTGTGCATGACATGGCAATCCTATGCTTTTCCTATTCCTACGTCTTTCCTATCCTACGAATCAAACAGGCCCTAAAACCATCGGATAATCATATTTTATTTTGAATAATCCATATTATGGGATATTTGATAGATCATAGTCTATACCATATTCGGGTGTCAAGTTCAAAATTGGATATCGTTATTCACCGGATTTCTTCAAATAAGATATGAATTCTTTAAAATGGTTTTAGAATCGAATACGGTGTGGAAATATCCTATCCGTCTACCCCTAGATTATTCCAAATAGGCACGACAATATTTTAACGTAAATACTCTGGCACATAAACACAAACATAGACTTAAATAAATGGGTGGCTCTAACACTTTTCACGAAAATGTGGACTGGATTCTAAAATTTTGAAAATGTATATTTGAATCTCATATCTATTTTAAATTGTTTATAGAAGCTCCTAAATTGGTCCGACTAGCACTGACAGCTTGTGTAACCCTTTGACCAATGCAATGTCGAATGCAATTTGCAAAGACCCTTCAAATTACATTTCTTCTAAATCGTGGTCCCTGATCGTCCGCTCTACTTTTCCAACCTCGGTTCCGCTGAGCGTGAGGTGCTACATGGTCTCGTACAGCCTCTCTCGTGTACATACCCTTGGAGGCTATCCCGAGCAAGGTGAGCACGCAAGCATGGGCGGACGCAGAGGGTGGGCCGGGTGGGCCACGGCCCACCCCAAAATTTTGGGAAAAAATTTAACCCCCCCCCCCCCCCCCCCCCCCCCCCCCACATATGAAGCAGATTTGGGCCAATGTTGGGCTCGTCTTCTCCTTGTTTTTTTTCCATCGAGTAAATGCAGGAGACGAACTGGCGTTCTGCACTTCTGCTCTCTGTTTTCACGAAGTGCCATGGAGAAGACCTAGCTGCTCCTAGCTCCCCCGCCGCCGGCCGCCGCCCCCAGCCCCCCACTAGGCGTCGCTGTTGGCTCCCTCGCCGCCGGCCGAAGCCCCCCTCTGGGATCCCCCGCCGCCCCCGCGCTCGCGCTCTGGGCTCCCCCGCCGTGACGCCGTCGACCGCCGCCCGCTCGACTAGGACCACCGTCGGCTGCTGCCAGTCTACCGCCGGCCACCCACAAGCGCCATCGGCCGCCCGAGATTCTGCAGGTTTTTCCTCAGAAGGTATGAGCCATCGCCGGCCTTTGTTTTTCTTCATGCATTATTTGTCATTTTTGTTGCTGGATGCCCCAACCGAACTGAACCGAATAAGCAATCAATTACCAATTGATTGTATATGTTGTTTATTCAATTTTCTTCTAATTGTAGAATTCATCATGAAGAGGAATAGCAATATTGATGATATGAGAATAGATGATAGGTTCAAATGTGTAAATCATCTTGGTGAGCTCTCTACTATGCTTGTTGAAACCAAAAAGCATCTTGTTTATGATTTGGTGTAGTTACTTCTCAAATTGATATTGATCTTACCGGTGGTGACGGCAAGTGTTGAAAGAGTATTTTCTGCAATGAGTCTAGTGAAAAATAAGTTGAGAAATAGCATGGGTGATGAGGTCTTGAACCATTGCTTAGTGACATTTATTGAGCGAGAAGTGTTCTTGGAAGTAAGTGAGGATGCCATAGTTGAAACTTTCATGGCAATGCGAGAACGTAGAGTTACTAAAAAATCATAGTGATGTAATTTTCTATTTATGCTATATTTTATCATGTAAGACTTTATTTATGTGTTTGAACTATTTTGCATTGGGATCACGCAAATTTGAGAAATATGTATTGTTATACAATGCCGTGAATCAACGTGCTATTTATATTGTCATTTGGCAACTTTTTTTGGAGTGTGTCCACCCTCTAATTTTTTCCTGCGTCCGCCACTGCACGCAGGCAGTAGGAAGTTGCGCCAATAGGCGACGCGCCAGCCACGTCCACCCGGGCAGCGAGGGGGGCAACAGTAGGAAGTTGCGCCAGTAGGCGACGCGCCAGCGACTTCCACGGGCAGCGAGGGTGGCAGCGCAAAGTGGAGCTCGTGTCTGGTAGCCCACCGAGTGCCCTCCTGACCATGAGACTCAAATTTTAGTCATTTGGTTCCCTGACCTGGCTCGTGTTTCTACACCACACGAACCTTAAAATAGTCTCGGGCCAGGACCGATAGGAACCACCACGATTCCCACCTCCTCAGCGATGGACGTGGTCTCGTGTGCACCCGCAGGCCCAGGACAAGACCATGAAGTTTGCAGTGCACCTCGAGGCCATCCTATCGTGCACGCACAAACACTAGTCTAATCTCGTTGCTATGTCACATCTAGTTAGTTGTTTTGTTAGCTACTCCCTCCGCTTTTTAATATAAGACGTTTTAGATTTGACGTACAACTTTTGTCCCGTATAAAATATTTTGGACTTTCCCGTTTTACCCTCCTGCAGACGCGCACGCGAACTACTCGCTCAGTCTCGCTCCCCCTCCCTCTCGCCGTCGTCCCACACTTCCTCTCGCTCTCCGGCTATCCACCGCCCGGCCGCCTCCCCCCACCGCTTCCCACCGCCCCATTTCTCCCACCCCACACCCCACGTGCGCCACAAATTTGTTGGTCAAAGACTGCATTACAAATTCTCGGCGACGAAGGCGCTCGATCTATGTCACTAGTACAGAACGACACATCGGATACCCTCTATGGAAACGGCAGGTGTTAGCGACGGAGAATCGCGCTTTCCGCGCGGCCGGTGCGTACAAACCTGACCAGGCCCGCCTACATTGGCAACGGACCCTTTCCAATCTCCGTCACCTATTATATTGGCAACGGTTAATAAAATTGTCCGTTTCCAATATTTGCCTCTATGGTAACGGATAGAATTTTCCAACCGTTGAAAATGTTGATACGTGGAGGCTAGCGAATGGGCAGATGGGGAGGTGGGCGGAGCAGACCCGCGAGTATAAATGGCGAGAGGTACCAGCAGCGGTCTCTTTGAAGCCCTAGTCCATCGCCTACAGTTATTCAAACTTCGCCAGATCCCCTCCGTCCAAATCCATGGCGAGAGGTACCAGCAGCGGTCGTGGCCGTGGACGAGGGCGAGGCCGTGGTAGGGGGCGCAGCGGCAATGCCATGCCGTCGGTGTCGCCCTCACCGTCCTCTGAAGACATGTCCCCGGCGAGAGGTACCATCAGCGGTCGCGGCCGTGGACGTGGGCGCGGCCGTGGACGAGGGCGCGGCCGTGGTAGGGGCGCAGCCGCAATGCCACGCCGTCGGTGTCGCCCTCACCGTCCTCTGAAGACATGTCCCCGGAGCTGCGCGGCTTCGAGTTCTTGGTTATCCTGTACAAGGGCATCGAGAGCCGCCTGAGGCTCCCGAGGGCGTTCGCAGAGAAGCTCCAAGGCATGGTGGCAGCTACCATGCATCTGAAGATGGAGGACTGCGAGAACGGCAGCTGGGCGGTGAAGACGGCCGTGAGTGCCGGGGGGAATTTGTACCTCGGCCAGGGATGGAAGTCATTCGCCCAAGCGTACAAGCTTGAGCAGGGGCACTTTTTGTGCTTCGAGTTCGACGGCGACAACGGGTTCTTCATCAAGATCTTCGACGGTACCTTATGCCGGAGGGACGCACTCGTGTACAGCGACGACGAGCCCGAGTCTTCATCAGCAGCTGCTAGTAGTAGCATTAGCTAGTAGTAGCATATATGTAATCGTTTACTTCATTATCAAGTCCGTATGTAGTAGCATTAGCTGCTAAGTGGTCTCTGCGTTCATATGTAATTTAGAGTACCTGTTAGTAAGTTGGGTAGTAAGTTTACTCTCTCGCTGGTGTAAAATCAATGGAAACGGTTATATAAAATGTCCGTTGCCAATGTGGTGCTTATATATACTGCCGGCTCGTTCTCATTATCACTCTCTCACTGTCTCTCTTCCAACCCTAGCCGCCGCACACTGTGGCTTTCAACTCTCCTCACTCTCTCTAATCGCTTCCTCTGTCGGCGCTTCTAGATCTGGCCATCGCGGCCGCGGCTCTAGCCGCCACGGCAGCACCGTTCTAGCGGCAGCCCTTCGTGAGGGGAAGGTCATCTGGAGGCGGCCATGCGTCCGCTAATGATGTGGCAGCGCCACCATCTGATGCCCTCCTCCTCCGGTGATGCCCGGCTTCTTCTGAGCCTGGCCGATGTGGAGGAGGTCATTCATGAGGTGGTGGTGCAGCACCTCCGGCGGATCTACCAGCAGAAACCCATCTGGAGGAGGAAGTGGCCGATCTGGAGGAGGAAGTGGCCGATCTGGAGGTGGTGGAGGATCTGTAGGTGGTGTCTGATCTGGAGAAGGAGGAGGAGGTGGATGTCGACGAAGGAGAAGGAGGAGGAGGTGATTGCGTCGCAGCGCGCTGGTAGCATCTCAGCGCATCTGGCAGAGGCCTGCACCTCCTCGATCTCCCGCCGGGTGAAAGGTATAAATCTTTCTGTGACCGGCTGTGATGCCGATGAACTTTGTGCAGCGGCATCCGCTCCCAAAAACCGTGCTGGTTGGATGGGAACTCCTTCTTCATGTTGGCGTATAATTTGTCGATGAGGTCTGCCGCTAGATCACCCATTCCGTCCCTCTCGTCTCCACCCTTGATTTTGTATACGAGTTGGATGTCCACGTAGTACTCCGGTGGAATGTGGAAGCCGGCAACGAAAGCACCTTGTGTCGTTGGTGATGTCCACGCTTGCGAAGGGGATTGGGGTGGAACGAGGAAGAAGAGAAGGAAGGAATGCGAACTGTCTGCCACCAAACAGAGCAGTTCCTGGATATTTGCCGTTGATCTTAGCAGTTTCTCGAAAATGGCAACCGAACAAAGCAGTTGCTGGAAAATAGCCACCGATTTTTTTAATATCCAGATGTATTTTGTACATTTCGCTAATAGTTTTTTTTCTTTCGCGCAGGAGTTTATTTCGGCAACACTGCATAAAAGTACCAATCTATCATTCCGAGAACCAGAAAACTTAAGGCAAGGAAATTTCGTGGATACTGGTCTTGGAGTGGGTACTGCGACCACCGAGAGCTCATAGAAGGTGAGCTCCAAGTCAAAGATGGAAGGCTGGCTTAATTAAGCCAGCCTTCCATCTTGTTAGGTTAGTTGCTTATAGGTTTAGAGTTCATGATTGTAGTCAAAGTGTAATAGGTGATATTACATTATGCCAATGTGTGATGGATATGATTGTAGTCAAATTGTAAAAAACAGTGATATTATTGTATACCAATGTAATGATGGCATTTGTTCTATGTTATGAATTGAATAACGTTTTATTGCATTGTGCAATCAGCCTTTCATGTATTATGGCATATAACCGAAATATGAGAAAAGCTCAGTGCAAACGGGTAGATGGAAAACTCCGTATCTGATGTAGGAAAACTAAAGCAACGGAGGTCTGCGCCAACCGTTGCCAAATGGAGACCTCATCGGAAACGGTTTTTTGCCTCCGTTACCGATGAAGGCCTTCACATCAGTGACAGGGTCGGGGACACGGACCCTTTCTCCGTTGCCGAAGGGGTTTTTGGCCCGTTTCCGATGTGTCGTTCTGTACTAGTGTGTTCTCCAGCTAGATCTACGTGCCCTTGCGCTGGATCTAGCGACGGAGGTGCTGGATGTGGAGTAGTGCCCGAGCAGCGGAGCGGCGGACCTGGAGTGGTGCTGACCAAGCTCGGAGAGGTGCTGGCCTTGCAAGGCCCCTAGAGCACAAGCAGAGCTATGTACAAGTCGGGGGGGCTGTCCCCAGGCCCATGATTTTTTTGGTAAAAATCAGTGCATTTTGGCCTATTTTTGTTAAAAAACAGTGATATCCGGACGGCCCAAGCTCCGCCACTGGCCTAGAGACTAGAGTGCGGGATCCGTCAGGGTGCGAGATCCGGACGCCTCTCCCAGTCAGCATCCTCCAGTAGCATCCTCCGCGCCCGCCTCCCCCAGCAGCATCCTCCTCAGCCTCCGCCCCTTCATGGCCAGGGTAGCAGCAGCGTGGAGAAGCAGGGCCTTGGCTGGGGCGTCTACTGTATGATGGCCGCCGAGGCCTTCTTCGTGCCCTTCTTCTCCCCGCTCAGCTACATCGCCGGCTCCCTACATCACCCCAGGTAACACACTGATCACTGCACCATCAACACTGGCCCTGTAGTACTTTGTTGTTCTTGGAGTAGTTCAGTTTCAGCATTGTTTGTACCCACACATTGAGCTGAAACTTGTAGTACATGTAGGACAAAGATTTGTACTCAAGTGAAATTGCAAACACTTAACTTAAATTTAACTGAAATTGCAGTAAAACTATGGAGTAAAATTCAGTTTGCTTAAAGAAACTAAAATACTCCTGTGAACTTGTGATGGCACTGCAACTACTCACACTGAAGGAATTGTTACCTTGTGATGCTCTACTTGAGTAGCAGTGCTTGGAGTATGTCATGCCATAATTACTTGGAGTACTATGTGTGTTGTAGTAATTCTGTTTGCTTGGTGTACTGTTAGCTTTCTCCACTCTCCACGTGGTGTAATTCTGCTGTACACTTGCACACTGATTGCACATTCTCCACATGGAGTAATTCTGCAGTACAGAGCATATGTACTGCTAGTAGATGCTCGGAAATTGTTTGATTTGTCATGAACTTCTCAAGATAAATTAGAGGCAGTGCACCATGTTTGTTTGATGCAGTTGTGCCGTGCCGTGCATATGTATTGCTTTCCTGAATGTTTGCATAGGAAACTTGCTGCTAGGAGTACTGAAATATTGTAATCTGGAACAAACTTTGCATGAATTTGATGCATAGCAGTAGTGCACTAGTATTTCTGTAATTAGTGCTTTGTATTAAAATGCTTCTTTTCTGTCCTTGCGGGAGAGAAAATAAATAGAGTTGCTTGTGCTCACACACTGCTCCTTTTGTCCTGTTATTATTCCAAATAATTATGCATGCTTCTATTCCAACCTGGTTCCTACTCCTTGTGTCTGCCACTGCTTGTGGATGCAACAAAAAAATGCAAGCTTGAATAAACTTGCTTGCAGTACTGCTTGAATAAACTTGCTTGCATTATGTAGTGCTTGCAATACACTAAAATTATACTCCTTGTGTGTGTGTGTGTGTGTGTGTGTGTGTGTGTGTGTGTGTGTGTGTACTCCTTGCTTCTGTCTGTACATTTGCTTGGAGTAGAAATTTCTGATTAGCCATGAAACAAGTGATCATCTAAATTAATACCCAAGGTTAGAAATACTTCTCTCTGTAAATTTGCTTGCCGTGACATGCTGTGCAGTAGCACTACTTGCTTGCTTGTGCTATAGTGCATTAGCTTGATTAAATGCTTGCTTGCTTGTGCATTAGCACGATATTGACTTGGAATAGCTTAGGAATATATAGATGCTTGCAGTAGCAATATATAGCTGCTGTAATGCATGGTCTGCTGCTAGCAGTAGATACTCCTGTCTAGCAGTAGATATTGCTTGCTTCTCCTGTCTCTGTCAGTGCAACAATGCACACAAATATTGTAACAGTAAATACACACAACAGATTCCTTGCTGTAGCATAAATACACACAAATAGGGAGGTCCTTTTCATCTGTTATACTAAGACACGGTGGGTATGATAGTTAGATCACTCTTGGTACTGTAACTTTGTGGAGAGTTCTGAGGAATCACAGGTGCCAAAGTTGTCACTGAATTTATTGGTGGGCTTAAGAGAGACAAGCAGTCAAAATCTGCAGAAACTGCAGTAGTTGGTTGGAGGTTCCAAGAGGTTTTAGATTAGGCAGGTAGATGTGCAGGTTAAATGAAAAACTTTGTCTATTTTCTGTGGTCAGTGGTCACTGAACAAAATATTTTTTGTGGTCAGTGGTCACTTAAGAGAGACAAGCAGTCAAAATCTGCACAGAAACTGCAGTAGTTGGTTGGAGTAGTTAGTTAGGCACGAGCCGCAACACAACTTGTGCGAAAAAATAGAGCGGACGATCAGGGACCGTGATTTGGAAGAAATATAATTTGGGATGTTTTTTTGTAATTTAAGACCTCTCTTAAAATAGATATGGGATTTAGATATGGGATTCAGATGTGTATTTTCAAAGATTTCAAACCCAATTGACATTTACGAAATAATTAGGACCGCCCATGCATTTAACTCCACAAACATACATCCCGATCTGCAGGAGTAAGGGCAGCCCTAGGAGGAAAGAGCTAATGGATTGCATTGTTTTCACTGTATACAAACAAGAGAATCAACTCGTCATCAACATTGTCTGATCGCATTCCATC
Organism: Poa pratensis; assembly: GCA_947311845.1. Classification (NCBI taxonomy): domain Eukaryota; kingdom Viridiplantae; phylum Streptophyta; class Magnoliopsida; order Poales; family Poaceae; genus Poa; species Poa pratensis. The sequence continues at coordinate 18,964,443 of CAMZMU010000092.1, read as the reverse complement.
ACCGGAATCTTCAGCACTTCGTACTTTAATCCCTTCTTGTCATCTGTTGCGTCGATGACTATTGTGGAGCCTTCACTAATCTCGCCTTTAACTAGCATCTCAGAAAGCATCGTCATCACGTTCTTTTGCACCCACCTCCTTATAGGTCTTGCACCATACATCTGCACGTATAAACAAGGTTATTTAAGAAAAAACATGGTTCTTCCAAATTATGGCCAAACTTCTATGGGAAATAGAAAATAAGCTAGATGTGCTAACCGGGTTGTGTGATTCCAATAAGATGACGTCCAACACGACATTACTTGCAGAAAGAGTGATACCTTTGTTAGCTACTCTAGCTACAAGGTTCTTAATCTGAATTTTCGCAACTTCTCTCATTTGTTCGTACGAAAGAGGCTCAAATATTACAATCTCAGTCATTCTATTGAGAAGCTCCGGCCTAAAGAACTTCTGAACCTGCATGAACCAAGAACATGTATTACAATTAGTATTAGCAATCTTTAAATCGAGTACTTGTATGACAGTTTGGGCTTAACGTACCTTTTTCATCACAAGGTTCCGTGCATCTTCTAGAGGTTTTTCTCCTATCAATTGAGTTGTTAGGTGTTCTGATCCTAGATTCGAGGTCATAATGATGATGGTATTCTTAAAATCTACAGTCCTGCCTTTGCCATCAGTCAATATACCATCATCAAGAATCTGAAGAAAAATATTAAACACCGAGGGATGCGCCTTCTCCACCTCGTCAAAAAGGACGAGGCTATATGGATACCTTCTCACTTTTTCGGTCAATTGTCCGGCATCTTCATATCCAACATAGCTTGTAAGTGATTGTAAATGGCACATTCATATGAGTTAAACTTGTTAGACGTAGCATGAAAATGTAATGTACTGCTAAATGGAAAAGAAAAACAAAAGGAAGTATGTTATACCTCGGAGGTGCTCCGACGAGACGTGTTATTGAACAAACACTATTATATTCCGACATGTCAATCCTAATAAGCATCTTTTCACTGTCATATAACTGCTCCGCAAGAGCTTTTGCAAGCTCTGTCTTGCCAACACCAGACGGGCCCAAGAATAGGAAAGAACCTATTGGTTGGCTAGGTTGATCAAGACCTGCCCTAGAACGCAACACCGCCTGTGCAACCAAAGTGACAGCTTCATCCTGACCAATAACGCGCTCATGCAACCTGTCCCCTAAGTGAATTAACTTGTCCTTCTCCTCTTCATGGAGCGTAGTAATAGGAATTCCGGTCCAACGACTCACAACCTTCAAATAATAATTGTCCAAACACATGCATGAGATAATGACATATAACATTATAAAACCAACTGAAAACATATATATAATTAGAAAGCAGAGAGTGCCTACTTGTGCAACATGATTTGGGTTAACAATTGCTTCCTTCACTCTATCTGTATAGCTACTTTCTGGGTTGACCATCGCTATTTCCACACTATCTGTTGGGCTACTTTGAGTGACATTCCCATGCACTTGGTCAACGCGGTTTTTCTAACGGAGCCGTGCCCTACCGGGTATGCATGCACCACTAGATCGTGCATCGTGATTCGTGTTGTACTTTTGTGTATTTTGCATTCCTTCTCTTATACAAAACTAGGCAGATTTCTAGGTGTATAGTGTATCTATTAAATACAACCATTCACCAACCTATGTTCTCACCTCTATGACATGTGGGTACCAACAATTTATGTCCCACATGTAAATGACAGGCGGGTACTTTTGGGGTGAAAGTATAGTTTTGCTGCCCACCCACCCATCCTTTTTATTTTGTTTCTCAAATTTGTATGAATCATATGTTTTGAACCAAATGTTCGATTTATGATATTTTTTGATATTTGAGTTCCTGACGACGAGAACTTCAAAATAAGATCAATATTGGACACATTTTGAAAAAGTTTAAATTTCGACTATGAAAATGTAATGAAACTGAAATGAAATTTCAGTGAAGTTAATTTATCATATTTGAGATGTTTCACTTCGATATGACATATGTTCGAGTATAATATAGGTTTCATGCAAATTTCAAAAAAGTTTCTTGTGACATAACATATATTTCATCAAGATTTTGCACATATAAGGAGTTTATGTCATGTTTTGAACATACCTTGTACAAATCTATTGACATATGCACAATCTATGTGGAATGTTTCTAAAATAGCCGAAACTTCTATGTTTTTTGTTTGAAATTTTTAAAGTTTTTCATAAAAATATCACATCGCTGAAAAATAAGAAATTTTATATTCATTTCAAAAAGTTTTAAAAATTTAGTAAAAAATATTCTAAAAATTATTAATAAAAATGAAATTTTTCATATAATATATTACATATACGTTAAAATACGAGTGAAATACATGTATACATATTTGGGTACGAATACACGTGGCAGCTCGTGACTGGTCGCATGCATGGCCGTGCATGTCCGGTAGGGCGCGGCTCCGTTAGAATTGCTTTTTCGTGCACTTGGTTGTCAATCTGCGCCATCTTTCTAGCTATCATAGTGCATGCCTCATCAATCAAATCAATTGCCTTATCTGGAAATTGACGGCCTATATGCATACAACAATTAAATCATCAATTTGCACAAGGAAGAAAACTTATCCAAACAGTATTACCTTGCGAAAATGCCGAAACAACGAAAGGACCAAAGTATAGGAGTAGATTAATTCATGACGTACCGGTGACATAGCGGGAACCGAGTTGCGCAGCTGGCAATGGTTGCTTGCGTGGTCGGCTCTTCCACGTGCACTTTCTGAAACCGTCGCTCCAGCGCTGGATCTTTCTCGATATACTGGCGGTACTCATCGAAGGTGATGGCTCCGACACAGCGGATGCGCCCACGGGCCAACGCGGGCTTCAGCATGTTGGAGGCGGTGGTGCTTCTGTTCAGACTACCGCCGGCGGAGTAAAGCATGTGCATCTCATCTATGAACAGTATGACCTTCCCGTTGGCTGCCTCCGCCTGCTTTATCATGTTGTTGATGCGTGCCTCGAACATGCCGCGTAACGTGGTGCCGGCCACCATGGCCCCGATGTCGACCTCCACGACGCGTGCCCCGGCGAGCGCAGCCGGAACTGCCCCGGAGACGATGCGCTGGGCTAGGCCCTCGGCGATGGCCGTCTTGCCGACTCCAGCCGCCCCGACGAGCGCGACGCAGTTCTTGGTCCGGCGGCAGAGGATGTCGACGACGCGGTCGATCTCGTCGTTGCGGCCGATCACTGGGTCGCCCTGGCCGGTCATGTCCCGGCCGTAGGTGCGCAGGCTCGTCGTTGATTGGAAGTAGTTCCACGCCCACCAGCACAGAGCGGAGGCTACCGTTGCGACGACCGTACAGCATGCGCGCTCTAGCAAGACCGTACCACGAACAGGTGGCAGTTGGAGAGCATAGCGCTGCCGCGGCTGGCGGAGAGTGAGACTGTCGTCATGCGGCGGTCGGCGAGGGGTGCGCTCGACGTCAAGCGGGGGCTGGCGCCCGTCGATCCCATTAAGCCACCTTAAAATCATTGCTAATTTGGTGTCTCGATCGATCGGCAGTGATATAACGCTGGCAAATAATATTACTGCTCCCTTGTGGCCTTTTGTATGCGTTATATAGAGCAATCGTTTCCTAGTACCATTAGGAAACAGTCTCCAAGTCTCATACGGAGTATTGTTTGTTCTTAGGAGGAGCAAAGCAGGACACCCGATCAATCAATCCATCGACTGCTTACCTGGTTACCCAACGAGACTGCGAGGACATCGTCAAGAGGGAGACGGGAGCAACGAGATGGATCTGCTGCCTGAGGACGTGCTCGCCGAGGTCCTCCGCCATGTTGCGCCCGGCGGCCTCGCCGTGTGCCGGTGCGTTTGCAAGGCCCTGCGCGCGACCATCGACGCCCGTCGCCTGCTGCGCACAGACCTGCTCCCGCTGTCCGTCGGCGGCATCTTCATCAACTTCAAAAGCCTCAGTACGCCGGAATTTTTCTCCCCACCGACGTTGGGCCCCACGATCTCCGGTAGGTTGGACTACCTGCCATCGTCGAAAGGGAACATCACCAAGGTCTTGGATCACTGCAATGGCCTAATCTTGTTTAGAGACTACGTGGTTAACCCCGCCACACGACAATGGCATTGCTTGCCACCACGTCGGCCCGTGTGTCCAAGGAGAGAGACAGAGACTTCACCAATGAAGAGTACCTCGTGTTCGATCCCGCGGTATCACCCGAATACGAGGTGTATGCAATCCCACGTCTTCGTTACTATTTGTGGAAAAAAAATTCCGGCAAAATATTAGAGCATAACTTAGACCCCATGATGGAGCAATCTGCATGGCCACCGTCCCTGCTTGCTCTACATGTCTTCTCCTCGAGGTCGGGCTGTTGGGAGTAGAAATCTTTCACTCGACAAGGGAAGGCTGCTGGCGACGTCGCTGATATGCGACTGCCACATTGGGGAGAATTTGACAAAAAACGATATGCTGTTTACTGGAGCGGAGCGCTCTATGTGCACTGTGAAGCCGATTTCGTAATGAGGTACATATATAATCACTGTGGGATATCTTTGTGATTATAAGATTGTCCACTTATTATTGGCATGTTTATTAACGGCACGCTTTGCTTGCAGGATATCTTTGTCAGATGGTACGTACGAATCAATTAAACCACTGTCGGATATGGGATCGACCTATTGTGACGGGCTTCATCTAGGACGGTCGGAAAATGGGGTGTACCTTGCATCTGTTCGTCTCGCGAGTCGTCTCCTGGTTTGGGTCCTTGAGGAACCGCGTGGCCAAGCCAGTTGGGTCTTGAAGCATGACATTTGTCTTAAGCCTATGCTGCAAAATCCGGATTACTGTCGTCCCGTTCTTGGCCCTTGGATCCTACAAGACATTAACTTCGACAAGTGTCTCGAATATTATAGGGTGTGTCATGAAGATGATGAAGACATGTAATATCTAATACAGAAGAAACTTGAGTTGAACTCGTACAGGGAAGACTTAGTGGAAGAGAAGTATGAATGGGACTCCGAGGAAGACGATGTTCTTGACAAGAAAGATGTGGTTGATAATCGTATCTATGGATATATGGACGTCCTGGGGTTTCATCCTTACAAGGAGATTGTATTTTTGCATGTTTCACGGATGAGAGTATTAGCTTGCCATTTGAAGGATTCAAAGGCTCAAGACCTAGGCTACGTATACCCAACACTTTACCATGATGTTATGTCAAGCGAATGGTCCATAAACGAGTCATTTCCGTACACACCATGTTGGATAGGACACGGATAAACAAAATGAATGTATAGGATGTCGTAGAAGCTGCTAAATTGTTTGTTTCCCCCCTCTCAGCTCGGGGTGGGAAGTTGCCACCCAACACGAAGTAGAAGCAGAGAGGGGATTTGAGGGTAGCGTTGTGAGATTCATTTGGTTCCAATGGATTTCGCTCCCAGGGATGCATATGCTTCTCAATCTTCAAGCGGTCTCTTCTATGCTTTATTGCACAACTCTACGTACACCTGCTTCTGCTTCGGGGGTCTAGGATAATTTAATCCAGCTAGTTGGCGCAGACGGCTGAGGTCCTTTTTTTTTTTTGAGGCGAAAGACTAGACTTTATTCATTCAAAATGTTCATAGGTACATTGTTCGTATCATGGGGGTATACCCAGCCATACATGACGGCCAACCCCCAAACTAGAAGAAAACCTAGCTAAATTGTGGGCTTCAAAATTATTCTTCCTTGGTTCATGTGTGAATCTGCACTCCTGAAAGGCTGTAGCTCTTCCGGTAATTTCAGCAACAATAGTTCCATACCTCCCAAGAGTGCCCGTGTTGATATTATCAACCACCACTTTACAGTCTGACGCGATCAGGAGGTGTTGTAATTGTAACTTATATACCTCCCAAAAGACGTTTGGCTTAACAAATATCTTAATTGGGGTTTCTAGTGTCGATTATTTAAGCATATTTATATAACTTATATAGTGCAAATTGATTTTATTCACTTACATGCATTGTGGCGCCTAACAACGCCAGTCATTTACTGGTATACTTTGAAATTATTATCAATCAGCAACACGAATATTTGACAACATGCACCATGAGTCCACGCAATGCCGCAAGCATGAAGTCGGAAGTGCAATGCCCGCGTCCGGGAGGTCATGTCGGGACACTACGGGCGTGTTTGGTATTACACGGGCTCCTCAAACAGGCCCTGACGGTGCAAAAGATGCCATTTGGTTGCCTGGGCCAGGCCTCGTTCCTGCATGCGCACGGAACTTAAAACACGCTGGGCCTGGCCGAGGATGAACGGCCGAATCAGCCGTTTTTGCAGGGCCAGGCTGTTGAGAGAGCCATGTGTGCTGCGCGGTTGCACACGTTGGGAAGCGCGGGAGACACGACGTTTCGGCGTAACTCCCCACTGCCCAGTCCCCTCACCGCCCAATCCCACTCTCCTCACCGCCGCACCGCCCCTCGGAATGGCGGGCCCTTGTCCACCGCCGCGCCGTTCCCCCCGGCGAGGACCCGCACTCCCGGTGGGTGAAGAACATCTTCGTCCAGAAGGTGTCGTCGGAGGAGCTATGGCGCCATTTCCATGCATCGTTGCCCATTTGTCGCCCGCGGCCATCATCGGCCACGGCAACGGCCGCCGCATCGATGGTCGGGCCATCCACGGCATGGCCTGCGGCTCCAGCGATGCGGTCGATGGTGCCACTGGCCTTTAGGGCGCCGATGCCCGCGCCGCCGCTGGTGCCAATTCTCTTGCCTGGTAGCTCGACCAGACTCCGGGCGCCGCCTCCGCCCCCGCCAGCGCCTCCTGCACCGCCGGCAACCGCCACGGTAAGTACTAATCGATCCAAGCTTGTCGGAAAGGTTTTGATGTTAGCACGGATACATCCTTGTAGGTCTTCAATCCGCCCTTGTAGATGCTAAATTAGTGTAGTACACGTAAGATTGTAATGTAGATGGTCCGATCTACTGGTCTGGAAGCATTTTCGTTGCTCGATTTGGGTTTTTTTTGCCCCAAATCGACATGTTTTTCACTGTGGGCTTTTTTGAGCATTTCCTCAATGTGAATGTCTTACCTAGTTCTTCATTTTCCCGAAATCCACACATGCATAGGTTGCTAGTCTTTGTGCAGAGCTTGCTTGGGCCAAGTTTGCTTGTGCACTTCTTGATTTGGGGATCCCCCCCCCCCCCCCCAAATTCAGATCTATGACAAAGTGTAGTGTTACTTGCTTGTGCACTTCTGCATTGCTTGTGTTCATCATGTGTAGTGTTACTGCATGCGTAGGTTGCTAGGTTGTGCTTCATCGTGCATTGCTAACGAACGTCGCCATCTATGAAAGGGTACCCAAGGCCGAGGAAGATGGCCCTCCTCCTGGCTTTCAGCCGCTGGTGCCATTGGCCGGCGTCATTCCCTTCAACAGCAGGCTTCAGAAGCCATTGTTGCCTGGGAGAGGGAAGAGGAGGCGAATGAGCTGCTCAAGATCGTGAAGGGAAGAAGCCGAAGATCGGCCACATCCCAAGATCAGGCCTGCCTTGGCGCTTCTACGTGCAGTTGGACCGGGAAGATCTCCACATGCTCCTAATCCCAAGGGCATTCCATGCTAGCTTGAAGGAGTGGATGATGATCCCCCTTCCTCGCTGCATTGCGATCGGCGCCTGCAAGTTCTGCGACGAGCATGTTCAGCTCCAGTACTACAAGGACACCGGTGAGGTCGTGATCGGGAGGAACTGGACAACGTCGTCTACAAGTACAGCCTGGAGGAGGACGACGTTCTAGTCTTCAAGCTCACTGCTACAGGTTTCAAGATGGACATCTACAAGAACATGGACTCCACTGCCAGGTCCTACACTTGTCCTGAGCACGGCTAGTACGAGCGTGCTTTTTATCAACCGCATTTTGATCATGGGCATGTGATGCCCATGTTAGTGTTGATCAGTGGCGTGGGATGCCCCTGCTAGCTGTTAACCCGGGCTTAGAATGCCCAGAACTTGTTTTGATCAGGGTGTGTGCTTCCCATGTTTGTTCATGGGGGTGTTTTATTTCCCCTGGTGTGATGTACTCAAGTAGATTGCACTGAACTTGATCCTCCACCGTACTAGTATATATGCATGTGTTCTTAGCTTCATTGTGCTTGTGTCCTTAGCTTGATTGTGCTTGTGTAGCTTCATTGTGCTTGATGTTCTTAGGAGGTGGTAAGATCACTAGTTTTGAAAGTGGTGAGCACAAGACTAAACCTACATGCAACCAAACAACTGTGTGTTGCATCTAAACAGCCCTCAGCCAAGTTTGCAGGCAAACAAATACAAAAATGCGAAATAAATAGGCAAAAAAGAAGAAAAAAAACGATATGCAGTCAACCAAACGGGCTGCACAACATGGCTTAGACCGCGTTTCTCTGGGGCCAAGCCCGCCAAGGCCACGGAGACGGGAGGTCCAAAAACGGTGCGGGTAACCAAACAGGCCCTACGGCAATCGCGTGGACGCGGGTGGACGTTCTGCCTCGGTGGACGTGGGCCCATGAGGACGGGCGCTTTTTGATATTCGTGGACATACCTGCAGGAGAGGTGGCGTTATCGGGCTGGTGAAATTGAGCTGCCCTTATTGAGCCGCGGTGACAGGGCAGGTAGCGACATTGCTTGAGACTAGGTTGTGGTCCAAAGGCCGGTTGAGGTGGCCGGCGTGGAGGAGAGCTCCTTGAGGACGCATGTTGCGTCCATTTTGGAGGCGATGCCTGAAGAGTTGCCCGCATGAGCTGGCCCATGTAGTTTGCTCGCCATGCCACGTTTCGGTCCCCTTTTTTTCTTCCGTTCACATTCCGAATTTCAAAAAGTTCGTGAAAAAACGTTCATAAAATTTGAAAATTATTCATGAATTTCAAAAATAAATATTTTCTAAAACGTGTACCATTTTAGAAATGAACCTTTTTTTTAAATATGAAACTTTTTTGAAAATGAACAATTTTCAAATCCGAACTATTTTCAAAATGAACAATTTTCAAAATCTAAACCATTTTAGAAAATCTGAAACATTTTTCGAAAATGTTCATTTTTAAAATTTGAATCATTTTCAAAATATGATTTTTTTTTGAAAATACGAGCATTATTCAATATCTAAACAATGTTAAAAATGAACATTTTTCAAATCTAAACCATTTTAAAAAATGTAGGTTTTCAAAATATAAACATTTTTTGAAATCTGAACCATTTTGAAAATGAACTATTTTCAAAAAAAGTACTCCCTTCAATGCACAAAGATTGTGGTGAGTCTAGCTTACCAAAGGTATGTATGTGGGTGTTTTTGTACGACACTTAATCTGGATCAGAGGGAGTATATTTTATAAATATATGAAAATATTTATGAATTTCAAAACAGTAAAAAACGAAAAGAGAGTTATGGTTTCATTTAGTTGAGAGACTAGTGCATGTTCACTTAACGAATGAACCAGATCGAGCCAAATGGAAAGTAACACCAACGGGTTTTTTTTGGATTAAGTCTTGTTATACCTTAATAGACATACGAGATACTTGCAAAAATATTTGTGGAAGTTAAAGGTCCCTTTGAAGATCAATATTTTTTACGGTTCCTACATAGAAAAGAATTATTGAAAAAGGATAATTTGGCTAAGCGGAGGTGGATTGGGTGTAAGAAATGCGTTTTCTATTACGCAGATGAGTCTGTGGAGCATCAGTTCATCTCTTGTACTTATGCACATCGTCTGGTGCACTTCACTTTTAACATCTACCCACCGACTAGTTTAGCAAATATGTTTGGTACCTGGCTGAATGAGGTTGATAAAAAGTCAAAAACTCCTATTAGGATTGGTGTGGCAACCATCTTATGGGCAATTTGGAATTGCCGTAATGATGTTGTATTTAACAAGGCACAATCTACTCATTATTTGTAGGTTATCAATAAGGCGACCTACTGGATCCACATGTGGTCATTTATTCTCTCTGCGGAGCAGCGTGGACTCATGGATTTCGGATGTACTCAAATGATGATGGTCGTACGGGATATCTTCTACCGGGGTGGGTGGCTGCATCCTAAGAGGATCGATTGATAGAGTTTTTTTTTTTTGAATGGTTGATTTTTGTATCCATACTGTGTGGCCCATGAATTGTAATCGACTTAATACTTGATACTATGCAATAAAAATGCGGAGGCTGTGTGCATCATTTTGATTTGATGCAGAGACCAGGATCCGCACCCCCATTTCGAAAAGCAAAAAAGAACATTGTGGTTAATTTGATGACATTGTACCATTGTAGGCCTCGATCCCACTCATTTGGCTGCTGATGCTTGTACACGAGCTCGAAACGAAAATGATAGTATAGCCCCAGCCATTGTCCATTCAATCTCGAGCCAATGGCATGCAGAAGTTATGTGGACAAGCCTGCCGGCCTGCCCCGGCAAACGATATACAATTAAGAAGCCAAAGTGGCCGGCCATTGCATAAGCGTTGTGTACTTTAGTATAAACCCGCCGCGGATAGATGCAATGTTCAAAGGCCGCGTGACGCGAAGCTCCCTCACTCCTTCAGGCTTCAGCGAAGCGATGGCCAGCAGCACAGCCGGCGGCGGAGAGCACCGCATCGAGGTACCGTCCGCAGCTTGCGGCGTCAGGGAAGGCAAGGCGGCCTCGCCGGAGAAGCTGCTGAACCGCTTCGTGCACTTGGTCGCGTCGTTGGAGCGGGTGGGCAACGCGCTGGGCACGCTGGCCTTCACGTGGGCGACCGTCGTCCTGCTCGGCGGCTACCCGACAGCGCTTAGCCCAGAGGAGTTCGGACTCCTGACATTCTTGGTTTTCTTGGAAGCCGTCAGGTACTCATTCGATTACACATTGCACAATAATTCTTTAACATATAGGCTATACCACGTTTATGCATGTATGCTTCGGAAATGCTGTAGGGGTTTCTCTTGAGTACCTAAAAATGCCTTTAACGCGGATGAAATTGCTGAACAACGAACATGTATATTTGCCATCAGCCTAGGACTATTTTGTCACCCGAGATTTTTTTTTCAAAATGGGGATCTTAGGCTCAGCCTCTGCATCGAAATGATGTACACAGATTGTCACCCGAGATGGACCGTGCGTAAGCCGCTCAAATCGGATACCCAAGATTTTTACGGGAGTAGAACATACATGAAATACGCTTTTGTCCCGTTTTATAAATAAATCAATCATCCAATTTTATTTCATATGAGAGATTCAACAACTAAAGAAAGTGCAAATAATCCGTTGGGGGCAACAACACATATAAACCCAACTAGAACAAAAATAAATATACATACCGATAAAACTCAAGAAAGAGAAGAAGCTAAACGGCTAGGCGGCAAAGAAGTATGGCGTGCAGCCTCTAGAAGATCATTATTTATTTTATTTTTTTGAATGGGGCAAATGTTTTGCCTTTATATTGATATAGAAGAATCAATAATGATACGGCCGAGGCCAAAATAAAAGCGAACACAGGGACTATAAAAAACTATAACAGTCCCGCGAAGGATCTAGATCATCCTACTCCATCCAATCTCTCGTAAAATAGATCGTCATCGCTCCTAGGTAGTCAACTCAGCAAGCTTCTTGGCGCCTTTTGCAGATCGTAATTACGAGCCCCTAGACAGTAAGTGCTGCTAACCTCTTTGCACTAGCGAGGATCCAGTTATTCGCCTCGTCCTTGATCCTCTGAACCAAGATGGAAGGCATCACAAATTTGTTGTTGAAAACTCTGGCATTCTTTTCCTTCCAGATTTCCCACGTAATCAGGATGGTTGCCGGCTTTAGTTCTTGACTAGAAGAGCAGTCGGAGGCCACCACCGAATTCCAGTATTCGAGAACAGTTGGTCTCCCCGAGCCTAGGTCCTGCATCAAGGTTGGGTATTTAAGCCAGACAGCGCGTCCCCCCACACCCGCTTGGAGTATTGACAATCGAACAGAATATGTCCAGCCGTCTCAGGATGTCATCTGCAAAGCTGACAGGTGGGCTGGCGAGGCCAACCTCTGATGGCAAGGCGGTCCGAGGTCCACATTCTGTTTTGCAAAGCAAGCAGGCGAAGAAATAGCATTTGGGAGGGACCCAAGAGTTCCAGACGATGCCCAAGAAAGGGGAGGCGGTGGCTCCGATGAACTGAGCCTTATAAGCAGACTTCGTCGTGTAAATCCCATTGGTGGTTAGCGTCCAAAAAATGGTGTATGCAGTCCCCGGGACCAGAGCCACGTCCTGAATAAGATCTCAAAGGAGAATGTATTGAGCGATGTGTTCCGTGGAGAATGTCTAGAAGATCATTAAATATGCCATCTAGCTCGTTCTTGTCACGCTGCCTACACGGCGGATGTCACTGTCGCAGAAAAATCAGAAATATAAACACAGAGTCAGTAGTGTGTCATACGGGAGTATACCATGTAGAGCATGGGGAATTTTTGGATGGCTTGGTTTTACTGGGAGCTCTGCACCGAGAGAGGACTTTTGGCTCCCGAGGTCCGGTGCTCCTACCTTATAAAAAAATCGAAAATGGTATTTTGAAGTTAAAAAAACAAATAACTCGTGGATACGTATACATGTTATCAACATTTCTGTATAGTTTCACTCAATAATATGTTGTATTTTAGGCTACACAAAGATCACAAAATCATCGATCTGAAAAAGGTGAAAAAGAACTCATTTTACTTGATAGATTTTTCTTTTTGTTAAGGTCATGTATGAAAAGATATTTCTCTGAAAATTTGGACGTACTTAGTAGAAATATATATATGTAGTTTTATATATTTTTTTAGAATTGTCTAAGATTAAGAAATTAACTTATTGATTTTCTTTGAAAACCGGGAGCAATGGAGCTCGGGAACAAGAAGTGTTTTTCGCTCTACACCCTCTTATCTATCGTTCAACTCTACACCCACCTCGGAATTTCTAGATGACTTTCCGCTCTAGGAACGAGATTTTTGTCTCTCCGGATCCAGTGATCTCTTTATTTGAAAAAATTCAGATTATTTTTAAACCTATAAATAGGATTTTTGATTATTTTTTTTAAAATAGAGGAGCACTGCACCTCGGGAGCAAAAATGAATTTTCGCTCTACACCCTCTTATGTATAGTTCAACTTGATTTGCATTTTTCTTCATACACTAAACTCTAGTAGGACCCTAGTGATACAGTGATTCACACTCCAACACTTGTGGGCATACAAGATTCTCAGCCCTCCTACTATACCAAACCATATACGAGAATAACAGAGATTCAATGGCAATTAAACATTACTAGTTAAACATTATACACATCGGATTTGCGTGCAAATCAAACTATGCAACTAATCTTATTTTGTTAAAACCTATTAGGAGAGGGAGACACAGGCCACAAGAGTCAAGAGTTCAACCCGATGTGCAAACAGCCTACCGTAATTGGATGATTGATCGCATATTGCTATTGACCAAGCGCCCGCTGCTCATATTCCAGTGCTTGAACTCTACAAGCTAAAATAGCAACCAAAACCTGTTTGTTATGTTTCTTATTTCAGCACAGATCACCGAGTTATTTCATAACTACATATATGCAGTTTATATATCTGCACTTCGTTTAGTTTTGTGGATTGAATGATGCCCTTTTGCTTAATTACGTCGTATATATACTCCAGGATGTTCAGCCGCAATAATAATAGACTGGATTACCAATTATTCTTCCGTACAAGAGGTGCTTTTAGGTCGCTTGGATGGGATGTGCTGATATTGACCACATTGTTACTGGATGTTGAGGTTTGCCTGATGATCCGGAGTGGACACACAATACTTATGACTATTTGGAAGACTTTATTTCTTCCAATACTTGTGCTTGGCCGGTTTCTATGTCCAGGGAATGCAAGACTACTCACACGCAATTCATTATGGCGTGCGATATCATTATGGAGCCCCATGGTTGCAATCTTATTGTTAGGTCCCTCAGTGCCATATATTCAAGCTTACCAGACTGACAAAATTCTCGAGTTTATTCCCAAGAACTCAATGGCCAGATGGACAGTTTACATCATACTATTTGCAGTGGTGCTCCTGCTTACATTTAGCAAACTACGGTTCCCAGATATCGTCAAACTAGTTGACTGTGCTCTGGGTCACAAACTGGTACCTTGGCGTCGAGTTATCATAAACTTGTGCATGTTTGCTGCCATAATGATGTTGGTGTTAACTTTTCATGGTAGACACCAAATTTGGATTATCATGTTCCTACTACTTACTCTATTCATAGTGTCATTTGGAAACCTCCAGCTTCCAGCAGCAATAGTACGCACTATCCTTGCACTGGGCAACCTTTTTTATGCTTATGACCATGTTGACGAGACAAACCTGGCACAATCTCTCAATATCTTCTATGTGATGGTTCTTAGCCAAGGAGTATTGTACATTGTTGCTTGCATCCTCGAGGTATTTTCTTTCATCCTCCGAAGATCCCTCATCCGCCGTGCTGGATTTAAAGGTACCTCGGGAGTGAAATTTGTCAATTTGTACTACGCATATGCCTTTGAGAAATGCATGAGAGGAGCCATGCTTGCTCCAGAAAAGATCAGCATCATAAAATTTGCGGTGGATTCTTTAAAGTCCGACTCACCCAAGATGCAGCTTTATGGGCTTCAGATGCTGCATAACCTTCTGGAAAAGGAGCCCTTAGATACTCAAGTCATATCACAACTCACCACTTCCACAAAGACAATGACCTCTTTGTTCAACATGTTGGGTTGGAACAGTGAAGGTGATAAATATATAAGATCATTTGCCGCGAAGGTCACGGCCAAGATTGCTGATAGGCTCCGAGTCGTGCTTATCCCAGGAGCAATGCAGCTCATAGCCTCACTTCTGGACACTGTTCACCAACCGAATTTAAATTATCCTCTTTTGGATACTCATATCCAAAAGACAGGAAAAGAAACATCAATTCAGCGACTTGGCAGGGATGAAAAGATATTACCGATGCTTAGCTGGTGGAAACAGATGGCAGTATACTGCTTGGTTCCAGCAGAGGAGCCATCTCAAAAGGAAGAACAGAACTACCGTACTCCCAAATGCTGGAAGTGGATCAGAAAATGTTGGTATGTTCCGGAGGAGGAGCCATCCACAGACCAAGATCTCCTCCCTGTACTAGGCTTATTAATTCTGGACAAGTTATCTAGATTTGATCTTGAGAACTGCATGGAAATCAACAGGGCACATGGACTTATCTCAAAGATCATACAGTTTACAGGCAATATAATTGACATGAAAAATATTAATGAGATACAGCAGACACTTTTGAAATGTTCAGCACTGAAGCTGTTGAGAAGACTGGCGAGTACTAAAGGGCAGTTTGGTGTAACTTTGCGCCAGAATATTTCAAAAAACCCCTTCCTTTGAGTAATCTTGCAGAGATCTTAGATGATAGTGGGAGCTGCCAAGAACTTAGGGAGCTGACAGCAGAACTCCTTAGAAACCTTGCTATGGATGGAAATATAAATGAGGAGATCGGGAACATCCGAGTAATCATTAGCAGGTTGATGCATGCATTTTTCAACCAAGGTTCACCCTCAAGTACAGATTCAAATCATTTGCTACGAATGACTGCCGGGCAAGCACTAGCGGTACTGGCAATGGATAGCGCCAATAATTGTTTGCTTATGTTAGGTGAAACAAAGTATATATTCATCAAGGAACTCAGAATTATGATCCATGATGATAGGTATAGGTATGTAGCATCAAGCTTATTGCAGAATATGTGTGTTCATGCTCGACCTGAGCTCCGTAACTCGGACCTAAAGGAAGTCTCCTACATTCTGCAAGAGGTGAGACCTGCTATTTAAATTACACGAGTATAATTTTAGAGCCTGATACTGCAACTTAATCTTTGCACATGTTCTTGCAAGCCTATATTTTCATCATTGTTGTGGGCATTTAAGTTAGGAGTGCAATGTTAGATTCCAATATTTAATATACATCTTCCTTCGAATTTTGGATCTGTTTTACATGCACATGCATATGCATGTATCCTCTTGGTATTCATGGTATTTTGAACTTACGTCATGCAATTGAGTAAATTGAACACTGCCACTTATAAGAATAAGTACTGCCATACACAAGACTACCAAGTAAATAGTACTCTACATGGCAACATGATGGATTATCAAAAAGGTGCCAATATTACTGAAGTTCAATTGTGGCTTACATAGGTTTGCTATTTCTACCACAGGTGCTTCAAGGAATAATGAATGCAGAAGGGGCAGAACTTGAGGTTCTTGTGGGTCTTAGTTCGCAAATATGTCGTGTCATTCCTGAAGACTTTGCACGAGGGTTAGAGCATGGTCAGATTAAGGAAAGATTTATTAAGAAGCTTGTGAATGCACTTCAATCAAATGTGGTACCAGCTGTTCATTGTCCTGGGATCAGGAGGGTGATAGTTGAACATACCATATACATGATCGAGAGCAATCCTAGCTACGCAAACTGCTTCAACAAATTCTCAATGATAGAAGCACTGCTAATGGTAGAGGGTACATGTTCAAGGGCTGAAAATTACAGGTTCTTCTTGGGTGACGCAGGACTCATGGAGCACAGGATACCTCTATCTGCTCTCGTGGCCAGAGCAAAAGAACTGATGAGCCGTGAGTGGCTACGAGGAATCAATCGTATCACCTGAACAATGTATTTGGATGATATTGGACTACTGATATATGCCGCCATGCTGGGATTTGTAAACACGCTCACTTTACTCACTGTAAAAGTATTGAGTTGCGATCGAAGAAGGAGATTCCATAATTCAGAGTTGATGTTAAACATGATTTGTCTTGAGTCTTCACAAGCCGATATTGTGTGCCATCATTGAGAGCAACTCAAATAATGGCTGCATTAGTGTGTTTTAGAAAGATGATGAGTCTGAAATCCAAATTTGTGATTCAATGAGCAGTGGAGAGAGCCCACTTCAGGCCAGAACTCTGTAAGCTCGTCCTGATAATTGCTCATAAGCACTCAAATTTCAGTTGAATAGATTTTTACGATGTCACACAGAGGCACGCCGCATGCGTCCGGCTAATCCACTGTAAGAAGGAATACGTGACGTGTTTCTATATATTCGGAACGGAAGGATACCAAAATCTCCTATCCTAACCAGAGTCCTTATACAACAATCCAGATCATATCGCTGCATACATCTAGCAGCAGAGCAGGCCCCGATCAATCGATCGATCGACAACTTCCAACAGAGAGGGGAGCAAGATGGATCTGCTACCTGAGGACGTACTCGCCGAGGTCCTCGGCCATGTCGCTCCCTGCGGCCTCGCCGCGTGCCGCTGCGTTTGCAAGGCCCTGCGCGCGACCATCGACGCCCGTCGCCTGCTGCGCGCAGACCTGCTACCGCTCTCCGTCGGCGGCATCTTCATCAACTTCAAAAGCCTCAGTGCGCCGGAATTTTTCTCCCGACCGATGTTGGGCCCCACGATCTCCGGTAGGTTGGACTACCTGCCATCCTCTAAAGGGAAAACCGTCAAGGTCTTGGATCACTGCAATGGCTTACTCCTCCTTAGAGACTACGTGGTTAACCCCGCCACGCGACAATGGCATTGCTTGCCACCACGTCGGCCCGTGTGTCCAAGGAGAGAGACAGAGACTTCACCTATGAAGAGTACCTCGTGTTCGATACCGCGGTATCACCCGAATACGAGGTGTATGCAATCCCACGTCTTCGTTACTATTTGTGGAAAGATTTTTCCGGCAAAATATTAGAGCATAACTTAGACCCCATGATGGAGCAATCTGCATGGCCACCGTCCCTGCTTGCTCTACATGTCTTCTCCTCGAGGTCGGGCTGTTGGGAGGAGAGATCTTTCACTCGACAAGGGAAGGCTGCTGGCGACGTCGCTGATATGCGACTGCCACATTGGGGAGAATTTGACAAAAAAACGATATGCCGTTTACTGGAGCGGAGCGCTCTATGTGCACTGTGAAGCCGATTTCGTAATGAGGTACATATATAATCACTGTCGGATATCTTTGTGATTATAAGATTGCCCACTTATTATTGGCATGTTTATTAATGGCACGCTTTGCTTGCAGGATATCTTTGTCAGATGGTACGTACGAATCAATTAAACCACTTTTTTTTGCGAAACACAGTACAACGCAGACGCTCATATATGCGCACACACTCACCCCTATGAACGAACGCACGCACACCCTATCCCTATGAACACCTCCGAGAGACCGAGTCGGCGGATCGAGTCTTGAGATTGACGAAGTCACCATGGGCGCCTCGCTGTCGACGTGAACGTCGCCTCTCACTGAAGAATATTCCGCCTTAAATGAGAAACACCAGCGTCAAACCTGGGGTTTGAACTCTGGTGGGTTGGGGGTACAACCACCCTCCTAACCATCTTGCCACAAGCAAGTTCTCAATCAATTAAAACACTGTCGGATATGGGATTGACCTATTGTGACGGGCTTCATCTAGGACGGTCGGAAAATGGGGTGTACCTTGCATCTGTTCGTCTCGCGAGTCGTCTCCTGGTTTGGGTCCTTGAGGAACCACATGGCCAAGCGAGTTGGGTCTTGAAGCATGACATTTGTCTTTAGCCTATGCTGCAAAATCCGGATTACTATCGTCCTGTTCTTGGCCCTTGGATCCTACAAGACATTAACTTCGACGAGTGTCTCGAATATTATAGGGCGTGTGATGAAGATGATGAAGGCATGGAATATCTAATACAGAAGAAACTTGAGTTGAACTCGTACAGGGAAGACTTAGTGGAAGAGAAGTATGAATGGGACTCCGAGGAAGACGATGTTCTCGACAAGAAAGATGTGGTTGATGATCGTTTCTATGGATATATGGACGTCCTGGGGTTTCATCCCTACAAGGAGATTGTATTTTTGCATGTTTCACGGATGAGAGTACTAGCTTGCCATTTGAAGGACTCAAAGGCTCAAGACCTAGGCTACGTATACCCAACACTTTACCATGATGTTATGTCAAGCGAGTGGTCCATAAACGGGTCATTTCTGTACAAACCATGCTGGATAGGGCACGGATAAACAAAATGAATGTATAGGATGTCGTAGAAGCTGCTAAATTGTTTGTTTCCTCCCTCTCAGCTCGGGGTGGGAAGTTGCCACCCAACACGAAGTAGAAGCAGAGAGGAGATTTGAGGGTAGTGTTGTGAGATTCATTTGGTTCATTGGGATTTCGCTCCCATGGATGCATGCTTCTCGATCTTCAACCGGTCTCCTCTATGCTTTAACACTAGTAGGAAAAGGGCTTTTAGTGGCGCACCTTTTTGACATTCTGTGGCGCATCCGCAAATTTGCTGGGTGCGTCACAGACTTGTCGCCACTAAAATTTATTCTGTGGCGCACCCCCTCCGTGCGCCACAAAAATATTTCTGTGGCGCACCCTCCCCCCCCCCCCCCCCACCGTGCGCCACAGAAATATTTATGTGGCGCACCCCCCCACCGTGCGCCTCAGAATTTTTTTTGAATTTCAAAAAAAAGGGCGGCCAGATCTAGATCTGGCCGCCCAAATTTCACCGGAATTTCGTTTCGTCGGAGCTCGTCGGAGGCAGCACCGGGCTTGGCCGTAGGTGGGTGGAGGAGGGAGTCGTCGGAGGTTGGTGGAGGATGGTGGTCGCCGGAGTTCGCCGGAGTTGGAGCCGGATGTCGCCGGGGTGGAGGAGGAGTTCGCCGGAGGTGGAGAAGATCGCCGGGGTAGTGAAGGAAGAGGTGGATGAGAAGGTGGAGGAGGAGGAGGAGAGAAGAAGTGGAGGAGAAGGAGAGGAGAAGTAGAGGAGAAGGAGGATGGAGGAAAAGGGGAGAGGAGAAGTGGAGGAGAAGGAGAGAAGAAGTGGAGGAGAAGGAGGATGGAGGAAAAGGGGAGAGGAGAAGTGGAGGAGAAGGAGAAGAGAAGTGGAGGAGAGAATGGGAAAAGAGAGGGAGAAGAAGGGGCCCGGCCGGCGGGATTCAAATTTCGAATCCCGCCAACAATTCTGTGGCGCATCCTTGGCCCATGCGCCACAGAATTTTTTCTTTCTTTTTTTCCTTTTTTTGATTTTGCTGCGAAAAATCGTCTGTTTGAAATAACTTTTTTTTCGTTTGGAATTTGAGTAATCTGTGAATTGCTGACCAGGTAAACCCGGGTGGATTCGAACTCGGATTTTTCTCTAGTTTTTTTTGACATATTGTTTGCATTATTTCGACGTCGTATGCAAAAGTTATGGTCGTTACAAGTTTTTGTTTTCATTTGTTGCAGAAAAGGTCAAAATTCATATTTCAAAATTTCTATACCTACTAGACACTCATACCTAACTACATCGCAAAGGATTTTATTTATTGAATTTTTTATCATTTTATTTTACTTCCTACAAGACTAAAAAGGCGATCCACGGGTGCGCCACAGAATTTTTTTCTTCAGATCCCACCCCCCCCCCCCCCCCCAGATGACTTTCTGTGGCGCACCTGGCCATGTGCGCCACAGAAATGTGACTTTCTGTGGCGCACCAACTCTACGTACACCTGCTTCATGCCCGCTTTAAGGGTCTACGATAATCTAATGCAGCTAGTTGGCGCAGATGGCTAAGGTCCTGATTAAAGCCAAGTAGAGTTAACGAATAATTCGTGCTTATGTGCATCATCGACGGCTCTCGTTGAGTGCCCGTATGTCCGGTTGGTCATCGACGGTTCCATGGTTGTCAAGGGAAGGCATGTACCATGGATGCCACGAGGCAATGAGTGGTACAATATGCAGTGCTCATGGCATCTCTTTTCTCTTAAGGTTCTCGGTCGAGTAACATTAATCTAACTCTAACACCTCGTTTGGCATATGTGTATTGAAACATATGAACTCATTCGAAATCGAATATCATCTCTTCTCAGAATTGCATTGAGAGAAAATTGGATTCTTTCTCCATTTTTCCTATTTGTCTGCCACTTAGAATTGTTGAATTAAATAAAATGCACCATGCTTTTGGATGGTAACTCTAGAGGATTGAATAATACACAAACTTGAGAAGTGTATTGCTGGGCTCATAAAGGAAGTGAATAATAAGCAATAAAAAATACACATTGAGTCATAAGGAATTGTCTCCAAATATCTATAGTTAAAGTGCTTCACATGTGAATGCAAGCTTGCTAGTACTAAATGCCCTTGCTGTAAAGGACTACTTGCAACATACTAATTAGGCTGGTTCATGCAAGAGCTTAAGGGCATGTGCAATGCAAGGGGTTTATGCATGCGTTTAGAAAAATAAACCGGGTTTTTGACTAAGCATTAGTGCTTATTTGTACAAGACAAATGCTTAACTAGGCACCCCTCCTATAAGATTATAGGCATTGATGGTTATGAAAAGGTTTGGTTTATTTTTGTACGCACTTTTTTTTTAGAATAAAAAGGCACCTCTGCCCCAGCTTCATTGATAAACAGCGAAACTAGCGTTTGGTACATAGTCTCGAAAGTAAAACAAAGAAAAGAAGCTAAAAGCGACCCGACGGCATCAGGTTCGCCAGGTTTTGCTAGCTCAAGGTTCTAGCTTATTACAGACCATAACAAAACTAAAAGGGAAAGGGCATTGAAGCCAGGGAGACTACAGCAGCTTCATTCCTTTTTCATCACGCTGTCGCCATGTCTTGCGCAGCTTCAGTCTCGACCGAAGAGTGCTTGAATTTCTTCATTGGCATTCCTGGCATTGGCGACCAGCATGCTGCATCAAGAGGTGATGCAGGACTGAGCACAGAGGCCTTCTTGCTGCCGTCTGACGACCTTGTGCTGGGGGGAGTGCCTGGCGCGGAGGCCTCCCTGGATGCAGTGTTCAGCCATTCTCCAGGCAGAAAGGGCCCTCTCAGCTGTTTGGAGATTTTGTAAGCACTTATCGAAACACTTTGCATTGAACATGACCTAACAGTAACAGGGTTTTTTTTAGAACTGGCGGTGAGGAAATAGCCCACAGACGACGTTTCCGCGCCGACTACGTTACCTTGGTTAATTCCCAGACTAATCGTCTTTAAATCACTTTCCATATCTGCCACGTAACCGACGAGATCAGCCTATATATACGCCGATTTCAGCCAGCAACCAGATCAGCCTAGCAATCCTTCCTTCGCCCATGGCGGAATCGACCGACGCCGACGTGTGCGCCATCTTCCTGGGCGGCATGCTCCGCGGCCAGGCCAGCTTCGTCGCGGAGTGCTCCCACGCCTTCCACCTCAGCTGCATCTCCGCCAGCGTCGCGCACGGCAACCACGACTGCCCGCTCTGCAAGGCGTCCTGGACCGTCCTGCCAGCCGTCAACGCCCCACGGCCACGGGCTCCGCCGCCGGCGCGGCGGACGCAACAGGCGATGACCATCCGCGTGTACGTGGACGACGAGCCGGTGCAGCAGCAGTCGACCGTCCGGACACAGGCCGCGGCGACAACCGTGGGAGGAGCGGCGGTGGTCCTCAGGACGCACGTCGAGTGCCCTGCCGTCGCGAAGGGCGCAGCACGCGAGAACTTCGCGGTGCTCGTGCACGCCAGGGCGCCATCTGTGGCCGCCTCATCCGAGGCGGCGCGCGCGCCGCTCGACCTCGTGACGGTGCTCGATGTCAGCGGCAGCATGAGAGGCCCCAAGCTGGCGCTGCTGAAGCAGGCGATGGGGTTCGTCATCGACAACCTCGGACCCGCCGATCGCCTCTCCGTTGTGTCCTTCTCCGACCAGGCGACTCGCCTGATCCGTCTCACGCGCACGTCGGACGAGGGGAAGGCCGCCGTGAAGCGCGCCGTGGAGTCCCTCGTCGCACGCGGTGGCACGAACATTGGCGAGGGCTTACGTATGGCCGCCCAGGTACTCGACGACCGCCGGCACAGGAACGCCGTAGCGAGTATCATGCTTCTCTCTGACGGGCGGGACCGGGACGCGTTCACCGGCGGCGGTAGAAACGGTGCGAACTACATCAACCTTGTGCCATCCTCGCTTACCTATACGTCCGGAGCCGGCAACAGGACTCCGTCGGCGGTTCACACTTTTGGCTTCGGCGCCGACCACGACTCCGCGGCGATGCACACCATCGCGGAGGCCACCGGCGGCACGTTCTCGTTCGTGGAGGACGAGGCCGCCGTCCAGGACTCGTTCGCGCAGTGCATCGGCGGGCTACTCACCGTCGCCGTGCAGGAGGCGCGAATCGCGGTCACGTGCTTGGATCCGGGCGTCCGCGTACGCGAGGTCAAGTCGGGACGCTACGGCAATCGCCTGGACGCCGGTGGCCGTGCTGCCTCGGTGGACGTGGGCGAGCTCTACGCCGACGAGGAGAGGCGCTTTTTGATATTCGTGGACGTACCTGCGGCAGCAGACGATGGCGTCACCGGGCTGGTGAAAGTAAGCTGCACTTACAGAGACGCGGCGACAGGGCAGGCGGCCAACGTCGCTGGAGACGACGCTGTGGTCCAGAGGCCGGTTGAGGTCGCCGGCGTGGAGCCGTCCATGGAGGTGGAGCGTGAGCGCGTTCGCGTGGCGGCAACCGAAGACATGGCGGCGGCGCGGGAAGCGGCTGATCGCGGCGAACATGCCGATGCCGCACGGATACTGCGGTCCCGTCTGCAGGTCCTGGAGCGTTCGGCGCCAGGGACGGCTAGCGACCCTACGTGCACGGCGCTGATGGAGGAGCTGCGTGAACTTATCTCTCGCGTGGCAAACCGGCGGGAGTACGAGACGACGGGGCGCGCGTGTTTCCTGTCCGGCATGAGCTCGCACAGGCAGCAACGCGCCGGCGGCTCGATGAAGCTGTACCATTGCGGATCGGGTCGGGGGGAGCAGGTAAAGCGCGGGGCGCTCCGCGGCCGCAGGCGTACTTCACTCCGGCAATGGAGAAGATGGTGAAGATGTCTCGCGAGCAGCGTAAGACGACGGCGCCACCGCAGACTCCCAAAGGGGAGCAGCCAGGCGGCCAGAGCGAGCCACCACGGAAACGGCACAAATATCTTTAAATTTGTATTTTGGAAGTGCATTAGTCCAGCGCATTTGAACTATACTCTAGTCTCTAGCTAGGTTAGTTTTCTTATACCAATGCAAAACATGTGGTTCTTAAATTATTGAATGGTTTCAGTCCTATTTGCAAAGTTATCAGCATTAAGAATTCTCTTCTCAGGTGATAATTTAGGTATATGATCATATATCACATTTAGGTATATGATCATATATCAAAATTGGTTAACTCATAAAAGGAAATGGATTTCCTAAATTGTTTTCGTGTGCAAACTATCTTCTAAAATTTATAAAAAATGTCCCCCTAAATCAAAATAAATACATTAGGCTTAGTAAAAACAGTTTCCACACAAATATAGGATTATAAAATCGTTTTATTTATAAAAAGGGTTCAAAGGCTTTTTAAAATACCTAAAACTAGTTTCTAGGGTTTGCAAAATCATAATTTGTTTTAGAAAATCCAAATCCATAACCAAGAGAAAAAATAAGACCAACTATAATATTTTACAAACATGTATAATGTTTTGTGCATACTTGGAAAATATTAAAATGTCATCTAAATCCAAAATAAAAAATCCTAGCGATGTCTATGATGCTAAACAAGGTTGGGAATATTTAAATGATCCCAAAATTCAAATGTATGAATTAACATACAAT
This sequence comes from Poa pratensis, assembly GCA_947311845.1. Classification (NCBI taxonomy): domain Eukaryota; kingdom Viridiplantae; phylum Streptophyta; class Magnoliopsida; order Poales; family Poaceae; genus Poa; species Poa pratensis. Next base: position 18,939,835 of record CAMZMU010000092.1, on the reverse strand, counting down.
TATATTTTTATATATTTCCCAAACCAAAATCATAGTGTTCTGAAAGGTTGAGAAAGACTAAACGGTCGTGACTTTTTTTCATTTCTTTAGAAAATCAACAGAGACAAACAAATCAATCATGTTTATTTAACATTCTAAATATTTGAATAGTTTGTGATGTTACACCCTCTCTTCCATACATACTTCCGGAACCCCTAGCTTGTAGTCGTAGTTCTCAGATTTGTCGCCTCCCGCACGTGGATACTCGCACCAACGTTGCCGCATGCAGAGGCAAATCGGCCTTGGATGCACAAACCATATATAGACGTTTGTATAAGAGCGGTGGTCGCGGTCGTGGGTTGTCTCACTACCGGCTGTGACCTGAGGTATCTTTCCTTCTCAGCTTGTGATGGCCTGCTCCATCGTGCTAGAGGGCGGAGCACACACCCGGTCTACGTTTGCAGTTGGGTCAGCAGAGGAGTAAATCCACCGCTTGTCATCTCGTTACGTGCTCGCCGCAAGACTGGTCCAAATAAACCGAGAAGTACAATTTATACTAAACATTTATACGTTTATATAGGTTACTTCTAGGATACTCCAATCATAATGAGTATATTTTCATTTTACTTTTTGGCATAGTTAACCAAATATATAGCATTTGCTAAATAGTAGCTGTAATATGATTTACTATATGATTAGAATGTATCATCAAATATATTCTTGCATTGTGGTGAATTTAATGTGTATTTCATCTAAAAATGTTCTTTCTTGAATCCATTTTGACAATTGTATAATCTATATAAGTATATACGTATTTGTGGCATAATTCCCTAAAATGTACAATCTAACTAAAAATATTTGACAAAAAGAACACTGATCATTGTGGTTGATGTAGAAGGAAAAGAAGGTCAAAATTATACAAGACAACAACTGAAAAAAAAAAAGGTATTTCCGCTTAACAACTATCTTAATCGCGGTTTCTAGTGTTGATTGTCTAAACATATTTATAAAACAAAATGCCTAGTTAAGATTCATTTAAATATTTTAAAAAAATGCTTCAAATAATTTTTGAATTTCTGTGTGTAACAGAAAGTGCTGAAATATTTTGACCAAAAGGTAATTGTTTCAGTGTCCACCAAAATCACTGAAATTCAATTTAAAACCATACAACGCACAGTTATTGACCGGTATACTTTCAAATCAGTTTTAATCGGCAACACATTTATGAATAACTGAGAGCATGCACCATGAATCCACGCAAGCATGAATTCATTGACCAAGGTGACTACCTGCCGCACCTGAGAAGCTGCTAAATTGCCTCGTTCGCTTGGTCGAGGTAGGCCGACGTTCACGTGCGCGATCAGCCGACACCCAACCCGAACTACACAACGCAGTTCAAATGGTAGAAGCGCGCAGGAGATCAACACTGATTTGTCTTTGCATCCTCTCATATCACATCGGCCTGCAAAGACAAGAACTCTCCACATGCTCTGGGGTAATCCTCTAATCCGGCCAGTTGGCACGCAGAGGTAGAGTAGTTAAAGCTACCAAGAGTAGTTAACAAATACGTCGCGCTACAAGTACCATCGCCTCTCGCTCTCCCGAAGCGGTTGAGTGGACCGTACGATTTGATCGGTCAACGACGGTCTGTATCAATTTTCAGTTCCTCTTTGGATTTAAAATACATAGGAATATAAAAGAAACAAAGGATTGACCGATTGAAATGATGCCACATATGAATATTCCTGAAGAATTTCAAAACACGGAAATTTTGTAAGAGGTGCCTTTGAATGCATGGTGTACAGGAAATAAACACATACATTTTACAGTAATGAGAAGAGAGAGTGTGTGTCACAGTCATTAGACTTCTCAAAGAAAAATAAAATGAGATTTAAGTTCATGTTAAAATTCCTGTGAAATAGCTAGGGGGCATGGTAATGGATTATTTAGAAATTTGATGGGCTCAATCATATGATCCAAAGGATTCCATAGGAAAATTTTCTGTGGATTAAAATCGTCCAAAATTTCTATGAAATTCCTTCAATACAAAAAGAGCCTCAATAGTGGGGAAACCGCTGGCGCATTGCACAATTTCAGGATATAAAATACCCATGGCACTGTCTGACCACCTATCAGGGAAAAAGTTGGTGTTTAACGATTAACGTATCGCGCATGTGGGTGGGTGTGGAACTGTGGATAAGCAAGCAGACATGGATGCCACAAAGCAGTCGCGATGCAATATGCAGCGCTCATGGCACTGCTTTGCTGGAAAGGTCCTCCAGTAATTATTATGTAATGTTGGTTAATTTTTTTTTTGAGAACCCGCAGGAGATCCACGCGTTTCTTTATTAAGCTTAAGAGAGGGAAATACATTGCAAGTTTACAGCCATGGCTTAGAACCAGGCAACAGCAACACCACTAGCAGACTAATCACTCTCGCGTCGGCCTACATCTACAGGTTGCCCACAACCTCCACTCCTCCACGATGGCCTCCAAGACTTTCCCAGCCGGCATTGCCTTGTTCTCGAAGACCCGCGCGTTACGCTCAAGCCATATTGCTCTCACGGCCAGCATGATCAACGAGTTTGCCGCCTTTTGGTCCTTGCTGCTCAAGTTCTGCACCGCCGCCGGCCACCACATGGCAAGGGAGCTTTGCGCATTTGGGACGGGTAGCGCCACACCAAGCTGTCTGTTTAACCCAGTCCAGATAGCCACGGCAAAGCTGCATCGCACCGTCAGGTGGTCCATCGTCTCATCTTCAGTTAAGCATAGAGGGCAAAGGCAATGCGAGGCGAGTCCACGGCGCAACCTTCTGTCAGCAGTCCAGCACATATTCCTCAATGCGAACCAAGCATGCAGCCTGACCTTAAGCGGCGCAAAAGAATGCCAGATTTGGGGCGCACCCGGCATGACAGTAGAGTCCTCAAAAAACGCCCGATAAGCCATGCGTGCGCTGAACTTGCCCGAGGCAGTCCACTTCCACTCAAAACGGTCCTGGCCATCGCCTCGTTGGACAACTCGAACAGCATCCCAAAGATGGAGGTATTGGACTACCGCGTCCACGGTCAGGCCTCCAGAAATATCCCTTGCCCATGCGTTGTCCGCGAGGCCCTCCATGACAAGTCGCTTTCGCCTGATCCCGGGCCTGACAAGATCCATCAGTGCCGGTGCGATCGCAGCAGCAGTTTGTCCACCAATCCAAGGATCTACCCAGAATAGGACCCTGGCTCCATTACCGATTGTAATACTGACCGAAGCGTTGAACATTGCAGTGGCCTCTGGTAAAACCTTGAACTGCAATCCAGCCCACGGCTTCCTTGCATCTGTTTTTTGAAGCCAAATCCACCGCGCACGCAGCGCCGCATTGAGCCACCGAAGGTTATGAAAGCCCAGGCTGCCGATGCTCCTCGGCGTACACACCGACGGCCATGCGACAAGACAGTTGCCACCCTGGGTCTCCTCCCTTCCAACCCACAAAAACCCTCTTCGGAGTTTGTCCACGGCCTTGAGGAACCATGGCTCGAGATCAAGTGCCATCAGCTGGTAGATTACTGTGGATGTCATGACCACCTGAACATATACCACTCTTCCCTCCTTGGAGAGTAGTCTTGCTTTCCAAAAGGACAGCTTGTTAGCCAGCTAGTCGAGTACCGGTTGCAAATCCCCTCGCGTCAGCTTGCGCACAGACAAAGGAAGGCCCAAATAGTGAAAGGACAAGGATGTCGCCTAGAGGGGGGTGAATAGGCGATTAAAACTTTTCCGGTTTAGGTTTGAGAATTGCGGAATAAAACTAGGTGTTTAAATTAACAAGCCAACAACCTAAATATACTAGGCTCACCTATGTGCACCAACAACTTATGCTAAGCAAGACAAGCAACAAAGTGATAGCAATAGAATATTTCAAGCACGAAGGCTATCACAATGTAAAGTGCATAAGTAAAGAGCTCGGGTATAGAAATAACCGAGGCACGCGGAGACGAGGATGTATTCCCGAGTTCCTCCTTTTTAAGAGAGTACGTCTCGTTGGAGAGGTGTGAGGCACCACAAAGGTCGATCTCAACGCCACAAAGGCTCACCCTATTCTCCGATGAACCGCACCACAAAGGATTGGTTCATATTCCACTATCGGAATTCTTCAAGACGGAATCCGGAGCCTTTACAACAACAATCCGAGGCACAACCCACAACTGGATTGGGGGCTCCCGAACGGCTACAAGTGACCACAAAGGTCTCAACCACCACAAAGGCGTCTAGGGTCCAAAGACCCAAGAGTAACAAGCTCACAAATTTTCAACTTCCACGAAACCTCGTGGAGAGCACAAACTGATGCACAAAGCAATGGCAAGAGCACAAGTGCTCAAATCCGTCACTCTCAAATCCCACCAAAATCAACTAATGCTTATGGGGGGAGAAGAGAGGAAGAACAAAGAAGAACTCAACAAATGAACTCCAAGATCTAGATCCACTAGGTTCTCTCACTTTAAGGAGAGATGGATTGGTGGAAATGTAGATCTAGATCTCCTCTCACTTTTCCATCAAAGATATGCAAGAATCATGGGAGGAATTGAGAGGGGGCAAGCTTTTCCAAGGTCAACAATGGAGGAGAGAGAGGGGAAAAACGTGCAGCACTAAGGAAGAAGAAGGAGAGGGGTATTTATAGCCCCTCCCAAAATCTAGCCGTTGGAAACAGGGAGGCCGGATATTCCGGCCCAAGTCAGCACCGGAATATCCGGCCCCCTGGCAAAATATCCGACCCAAAATATCCGGCCTAGTCCAGAGAGTCGCACAATTGGACGAAAAAACGAGTTTCGCCAATTTTCCTGGGGGCCGGATATTCCGGTCTGAATTTGACCCGGAATATCCGGTCAGCTGAAAACTGATAGAAATAGTAAAATGAAAATTGCAATAACTTTTTCATCCGGACTCCGATTTCGATGATCTTGGACTCGTTGAAATCGCAACGAAGAGCTCTTCAAGATTATGCAGAGAAACATCATAGTCCATCATGTGAGGAGGAATCCAAATGTAGAAAGGTAAAACCTCTCTATAAAAAGATGAACCGGCAAAACCTCCAAAACCGAAAACGCAACAAGTTTTCCATACGAAATCCGTTTTCGGTGAACTAGAGCTTGGTGTGAAGACGAACACAATCTCTAAATTCTCACATGGATAAAAGCCAAATAAGAACCAAGAAAGATGATATGCCAAGTATGTAAAGGTTTGAGCTCTCCACAAAAATGCGATCAAGTTACTCACTTGAGAGCCCCTCTTGATAGTACGCCGTCTATCCTATAACCCGGTCTCCCACTAACACCACGAGACCGGTAAAATAGAAACCCTATCAAGATCATACCTTTGCCTTAAGCATTCCACTTAAGCTAGATGATGAAGATCTTGACTCCCTCAAGTTGGAACACCTTTCTTGATTGTGCTTGCTAGCACATGCTTGATGAAGACTTCTCCAAATGTTCCCCCATACTCCATTATGGGAGAGCCTCGCTAAGCTCCGTTTCACAAAGATGATGTCTTGAATCCTTCTAGACATACTTGCAATATGCTCGACTCTACACATGACCATTCTTCATATAAACCCTTGAATAGGGCATTGATCATCATGTAATCTTCTAGAGTCCAACACATGAACTCCAATCTTTTCCTATGGACAAGATCTATAAGAATATCTCAATGCAAACAATAGTCCATAAGGATTGTCATTAATTACCAAAACCACGCATGGGGCAACACATGCACTTTCAATCTCCCCCATTTTGGTAATTGATGACAATCCCTTTTACGAGGGTTTATATAATGAATTAAGCAACCATGCACAACAAAGAGCAAGGATGCAAGAGCATGAAAGGCAAATGCTTAAGAACGAAAGTAAAGCATAAAACCAAATTCCCTTAAACCCTCTAAACTTCTCCCCCATTGGCATCGATTGCCGAAATGGGAGGAAAAATTTAGAAGGCCAATATAGTAAGAGCTCCCCCATAATGTGTGCATTTCTCATAATATGAGTGAAATCAAATGCACGTATCCAATGACGAATAGTTGGGAAGGAGATCAAACTATATTGAGGATCCAAAGATTGCAAAAGAAAAACAAATTGAAAGATACTTCGACAAAAGAAGTAACCAATCAAAGGATCCGAAAAACCAATAGAACATAAGAAGATATTATGATAGGATCAACCAAGTGTTCTAACAATCAAGAGGGAACTCCCCAAGGTACGTGCACAAAGTAGGATTTGCATTTTAATATGTTGTGCATAACATGGAATCCTCACTCCCTCTTAGATCATTTTGAAAACACAAACAAGTGCAAGAAGGCTTAAAGATAAAAAAGAAGCAAAACAACTTGCAACAAGGAAATGTTAAGCAACAAGAGAAAGAAGCGACAAATAAAGATTTGCTCAACCGAAAATAGATGGGTGTGATAAGGAGAGACATTTTAGGAGACTAATGCAAAAATGAGCGTAGCATCAACATAGTCGTTCAATATAAGTGGCACATAGTGCATATCATGTCTTTCCATAAACACAACCCAAAAGTTGGAGCAAATAGGTCCACAAGATTATTAAGGTCCAAAAAAAGGAATACCAAAAGAAAAGCAAAGCTTGTGCCTTTTAGAGACCACCAAAGAATCAAAAGCAATAAAAGGTGGTCACTAAAGAATTGGAATAACAATCAAAGATGTAACTACTCCCATGTGTATAAGTTTCTAAGTAGACACCAATCATGAAGATACAAGTCCATAAAGAAACATGCACACACAAAATAGATACAAGGGTGAAGAACATGATATCCAAGTGGAAGTCATATATATACCAATAAGATCAATTTTATCTTAGAAGGATATAGATGAACTTCCACACAATCTCATCATAGCATCAAAAATATCCACAAGGGAAAAAAGATAGATGGGATGCTCCGAGAAAGATAACAAGTATCACAAAGGGCAAATGAATTTGCAAATTCATCAATATTGCATATGAGAGACTTTGAGAGAAATGCTAGATTAACATATTTGGGATTGGTGAATCAATAAAATGATTATGTATATTCCCCTTGATATGTAATCATCCCGGCTTGCTCACATTTGCAATAAAGATGTTTTGATAAAGGCTTTGCAAGAACATATCAATTGCAACAAAAGAGATTCATGCCATGAAACAACCTACACAAGGTTGAAAGCTAGAAAAGTATGCATGAGGTAGATACTTGTTACCGAGATAGCATTGGTGATGTAGAAGATAAGAGTTCACGATCATCCGAGCTTGGCTCCAATAAGCACATGGTGATAACACCTTCCTTGTAAATGAGACAAGCTTCCAATGCATCTCCAATGTACCTAAAACAAATTCAAGTACAAAATGGTACCCAAACTCATTGGGTCCAAAGTAGTTAGAGCAACTACAATACATAGGACAAACTCCACATAAATATGTGCATATTGATATGAAATTGAATTTCATGCACATCTTAGCCATTTAGGATTTGATGGAGTTTATCCTATATATTGGATCAACGAAAGTAAGCATGCCATAAGATATACATAGTAAATATGCATGCACAAGACTTCAAGAACCAAACGAGATACAATTTGGACAAAACACCAATTAAACCAAGAAAGCAACACAAGTGTGACAAGAAAAGAATTGTCCAAATTATATCAAAACCCAAATCAACACATGATTGAAGATACCACTTTGAAAAGATGCCAAAAAAGTAAGATACCAATTGATGAAAATATCATCAAGGAATAAACCAAACCCTCTACACTTTTCATGATGGCACAAAGTACCAAGACGAAAATGTTTGTCTTCCAAGAGACACGTCATCGGGATCAAATACCAATTGAAGACAACTAATGTTCAAAAGCATATAGGATTGCTCCCCCAAGATTTGTGCATTATTTATGATCTTGCATTTGAATACAAAATGCACACAAATGGGATCATCACTCTCCATACATATTATTCAAACACTAGTCATGTTCAAGGAAAGCAATAAGATGCAAAACCAATTTAAAGAATGATGTTCTACTCAATGTAGGATAGCTTCCCAAGAATAGTGCATTATCAAGAAGTATGACTTTTGAATGTAAATGCACAAGATTGGGATCATTGCTTTTCCTAAGAAGAAGCATAAAACAAATTTTGAGTAGAGCAAAAGATCCAAAAGATACAAGGAAGACGAGGAGTTAGATCAAACCAAATCCTTGGCAATAAAATAAGGCAATTCAAAGCAAGAGCCAAAGTGAAGATGGTCCACAAATTTCACCCACATATGAGTATCACTTGTAAGGACAAGGAGTATATAGAGATATTGAAGACCAATTTCACAACAAATAAGCATATGGCAAAAGATAAGATTTAAAGGCCAAAGCTTAAATAGATAGATATTCTTGATAGCTTCAAGTATTCACGCGATCATGCAAAGCCACTACAAAGAGTAGCTTGAAGCAATCGGTTTCCCAAAAATATGCGAACATATTTGGGGAAAGCCATACCAAGAACGTCCATCACAAACAAGATCCAAAAGAGTGATTAAAAAAATCATTTTACCAAATATGGAACTTGTTTGAGAACATGCCACATAGGAATAAGATAATGAAGAATATCAATTCTAGGTGGCAATACCTCACATGTTCACATTTTCTAGGCTTGTAATATGCACAAAGCTTATTACTCCCCCATAATGTGATAATCCAATTTTCTTAACAAGAGGCAAACAAAACCAACTAGAGATAATTAATGGACATTATAGAATTTGAATTTCTCATGAGAGACATACCACATAGAGAGTAGATAATATTGATATATCAACACTAAGTGGTATTCCTCATATACACATTTTAGGATTGTGAAGTGCACGAAGCATATCACTCCCCCAAAATGGATAGTCCATTAATCTCTCAAAAAGAGAGCCAACAAGATAAGATATCAAATAAAAGCAATAAGGCTCAACACAAGTAAATGGTGTGCAAACCAACATACACATACTTGATTACTCAAGATAAGTAAGTAGAGAGCACAACACATACAACACTAGCAAGGTACAAAACCTAACACATGCAAGGGTGCAAGCAACTTTCAATATATATATGATTTAAATAAAAGTTACCGCAAGGAGGAACATTGGATATGAGATAGAACAATATAATCCAAATGACTTGGCTTGAGATAATATAATTGATGAAGATCCCTTAATTCTTCATGATGTAGCCAAGTCTCCAATGCCCTCCAACAACACCTATTGATCAAGTTTTAGCTTGTTGGTCCCCAACCAAGTTGGGTCCTAAGAGGTTAGTCACAATAGGCTTGGCAACCCAAATGGTGCTTTTCTTGACACCACTTTGAGTACCAACATATTTGGCAAACACATTGCCAACCTTATCCTTCCGAAGAGAATAAACATCATCAATTATAATGGGGTTGGATAAGGTACCATTAGTGCATGAAGAAGCAAAGTGGCCCTTCTCACGGCATATGTAGCAACATTGCTTCCTCCTTCTTCTTAGTTGGAATCTTGACTTGAGGAGGTAGCTTGATTCTTCTTGGGAAGGGTCGTCTTCAACTTGAGGAACTTGAGTTTGAACTTGAGGCGCTTCCCTTGTTGCTTCTCACTAAGAGGCTTCTTCTTCAAAGGGCAAGATCTAACATGGTGCCCTTCAACTTTGCACTTGAAGCAAACAATCTTGGCCGAATCCTTGACTTGTTCTTGGCCCTTGTTCTTCTTTATACTTGGACTTGTTCTTGTTGTTGGAGTTGAATCCAAGTCCACTCTTGTCATTGGGGCGTCTTTGAACACTCAACATATTGTCAAGTGTGGACCTCCCAACATGACGCTTTTCCAAGTCTTTCTTCAAAGAAGTGACTTGGGCCTTGAGCTCTTTTAATTCCTCTACATGGTTAGTATCAACACAAACACTAGAGGAAGTAGATGCTTCATTGTTAGAGCAACAAGGCAAGGAAGTAATTCATCACAAGATTTAGCAATAGTATGTGATGTAGAATTACTAGGACTAGCACATGGCAATAAAGCATTGTGAGAAAGTTGTGCCATTGTCCACATGAGGCTCACAAGATGTTACCTTTGACATAATAGCCTCATGAGCTAACTTTAGCTTAGCATAGGATGCTAGAAGATCATCATTAGAGCTAGATAGCTTTTCATGACTTTCTTCCAATTTCCTATACTTGCTAGTTAGCAACTCAAGTTGAGCCCTTAGCTCAACATTCTCCTTCAAAATAGATGCTTCACGAGAAGTGGAGTTAGTAGCACAAGCATCATCAACATTAGAAATGGAAGAAGACAACTTGGCAAGCTCATCATTTTTAGATAGTTGAGTTTGGAGTTGATCATGAGACTTGATAAGGAGAGAGTGTTCACTTTCTAAAGCCTTGTGAGCTTTGTCAAGTCTCTCTATATTCCTCAATTAGTCTAGCATTGCCAACACCAAATTCAACTTTTTCCTTTTTAAGCACTTTATATTTAGCAATAGCATGATCTCTTTCCTTAATGATTTTAGCAATAATAAGATCATTTGTTTCATCAAGAGATTCAAGTTTCTCCTCAAGAGACTCGAAGCTCTTGTTCTTCATCAAGAGCATTTTCTAAGGATGCTTTTTCATAGCATCCTCTCTCTCAATTTTATATCTCATCAATTGAGTTTCCAAACCCTCAATGATTTCCCTACTCTTAATAGCATAAGCAATGATTTCACATAGAGGAGGGATAGCTTTGCTACCTTTGGGGAGAGCACCAAATACCATCTCACCCTTCTTTGTTAAGGCTTCAACATCAAAATGTTCTCCATATAAATCCTCACCCTCACCATTAGAAGATATAATGTGATTCGAGGTAGGAGATACCTCTGAATCTCTAGCCATAAGGCACAAGTGAGAACCGGAGGGTGATGATGGGAGAATACTTGAAGCTCCATTGAGATCCATGTCTTGTTCCAACAAATGTTGGGATTTCTCTACATTGTTAGACACACAAGAAATAGAGGATATGGAAGTATTGTTTTCATGGCAACAAGACAAATGAAGCATATCATCATGAGATTTAGTTAAACAACACTAGCATGTAAGACATTTGGAGTGCTAGAAGTGTTTAAGTCAAAAGATAGAACATTGCAATTTCTATCACCACTCACCATATCATTACCTTGTGACAAATCACATGTTGGTGAAGTGGAAGAAGTTGTAAACTCGTCACGGCCAAAGGTGGAGGGAGAACAATCATCCTCAAAAATGTTGGACACTTCATATTTATCTTGAAGCTTGGTCCACAACTCATGTGCATTCCGAAAAGGCATGATTGATGCAAGAACTACATCGTTCAAAACACAAATAAGACCATTAGAAACTAGAGTATCGAGATAAGAGTTTTCCTCATCCTCTATAGATAATTCTTGGGAATCCATTGGAGGAGAAAAACCCATATCTATAATTCTCTTAATATAATTTGGACCCATGGCTCTAAAAAGATTAAGCATGCGAATTTTCCAAACATCATAATTTGTGCCATCGAATATAAGAGTGGGATCGTGCACTAATTCTCTAAGCGATATCTTTACTCTCTATGCGGTAAAGCCCAAAAAGAGAGCCCAGGCTCTGATACCGATTGAAAGGACAAGGATGTCGCCTAGAGGGGGGTGAATAGGCGATTAAAACTTTTTCGGTTTAGGCTTGATAATTGTGGAATAAAACTAGGTGCTTAAATTAACAAGCCAACAACCTAAATATACTAGGCTCACATATGTGCACCAACAACTTATGCAAAGTAAGACAAGCAACAAAGTGATAGCAATAGAATACTTCAAGCACGAAGACTATCACAATGTCAAGTGCATAAGTAAAGAGCTCGGGTATAGAAATAACGGAGGCACGCGGAGACGAGGATGTATTCCTGAGTTCCTCCTTTTTAGGGGAGTACGTCTCGTTGGAGAGGTGTGAGGCACCACAAAGGTCGATCTCAACGCCACAAAGGCTCACCCTATTCTTCGATGAACCGCACCACAAAGGATTGGTTCACCTTCTACTATCGGAATCCTTCAAGGCAGAATCCGGAGCCTTTACAACAACAATCTGAGGCACAACCCACAACTGGATTGGGGGCTCCCGAACGGCTACAAGTGACCACAAAGGTCTCAACCATCACAAAGGCGTCTAGGGTCCAAAGACCCAAGAGTAACAAGCTCACAAACTTTCAACTTCCACGAATCCTCGTGGAGAGCACAAACCGATGCACAAAGCAATGGCAAGAGCACAAGTGCTCAAATCCTTCACTCTCAAATCCCACCAAAAACAACTAATGCTTATGGGGGGAGAAGAGAGGAATAACAAAGAAGAACTCAACAAATGAACTCCAAGATCTAGATCCACTAGGTTCCCCTCACTTAGAGGAGAGATGGATTGGTGGAAATGTAGATCTAGATCTCCTCTCACTTTTCCCTCAAAGATATGCAAGAAACATGGGAGGAATTGAGAGGGGCAAGCTTTTCCAAGGTCAACAATGGAGGAGAGAGAGGGGAAAAACGTGCAGCACTAAGGAAGAAGAAGGGAAGGGGTATTTATAGCCCCACCCAAAATCTAGCCGTTGGAAACAGGGAGGCTGGATATTCCGGCCCAAGTTAGCACCGTAATATCCGTTCCCCTGGCAAAATATCCGGCCCAAAATATCCGGCCTAGTCCAGAGAGTCGCACAATTGGTCGGAAAAACGAGTTTCGCCAATTTTCCTCGGGGCGGATATTCTGGTCTGAATTTGACCCGGAATATCCGGTCTACTGAAAACTGACAGAAACAGCAAAATGAAAACTGCAATAACTTTTTCATCCGGACTCCGATTTCGATGATCTTGGACTCGTTGGAATCGCAACGAAGAGCTCTTCAAGATTATGCAGAGAAACACCATAGTCCATGATACGTCCATTTTGCGTCACCATTTTATATCATAATTTACTGCTATTCATTGATATATTTCATATTTGGATATAATACTTATGTTATTTTATCTTATTTTGCATGTTTGATGATTATTGGAGAATTAACTGCCGGAGTCAGGATTCAGCTGGAAAAGCATCGTCAAGACACCCTATTTCTGAAGATCGACAATTCACGGAAAATATACAGACGTTCCTATTTTATCAGATGTCGGAGCCAGCCAAAAGGGGAGGCTGAGATGGGCCACGAGGGGCCCACACCACCCCACGGCGCAGGGCCCACCATGGCCGCGCCGGGGCATGGTGTGGCCGCCCTGGCCCACCTCTGACTCTCACCCTTCGCGTATTTCTACCCCGAGAAACCCTAAGACACGGGGGAGGGAGAGAAAATATTTCGCCGCCGCCACGAGGCGGAAACCACAGAGAGAGAAAAAGCTCTCCAGCAGGGAGAAATCTGCCGGGGAAATTCCTTCCCGGAGGGGGGAAATCATCGCCATCGTCACCGTCATCACGCTGGACTTCATCGGGATCATCATCACCACCATCTTCACCGCCGTCACCATCATCTCCACCACTCCACTTCGTTCCGTTGTAACATCTAGGGCTGTACTTTGTCTAGTTCATAGGGGAAACTTTCCCGGTGTTAATTACTCCTTGTGGTTGATGCTATTAAGTTTTATCGGTGAATTAAGGTTTATGACCAGATTGTTATTCATCATTATATCACCTCTGATCATGATCCATATGATGTCTTGTGAGTAGTTCGTTTAGTTCTTGAGGACATGGGAGAAGTCATGATGTTAGTAGTGAAATTATGTTGAGTAATATTTAATGGTTTGATATTTAAGTTGTGGTGTTATTCTTCTAGTGGTGTCATGTGAACGTCGACTACATGACACTTCACCTTTATAGGCCTAGGGGAATGCATTGTGTATTCGGCTACTAATTGTGGGGTTGCTGGAGTGACAGAAACCTAAACCTCCGTTGGTAAACCGATGCACGAGGGAGTGTAGGATCTCAGATATTAAGGTTGTGGTTAGATTTATCTTAATTACTTTCTTGTAACGCGGATGCTTGCAAGGGGTTTAATCACAAGTATGTATTAGTCCAAGTTAGGGCAGTGCATTAGCATAGGTTCACCCACACAACACTTATCAAAACAATAAAGATTAATCAACTGTATGAAGCGAAAGCACTTGACGAAATTCCCATGTGTCCTTAAGAACATTTTGCCATCATAAGTAAACAAACCGGCTTGTCCTTTGTGCTAAAAAGGATTGGGCCACTTGCTGCAATTATTACTGTCTTTTATTTACTTGTATTTCATTTATCTGCTATATCAAAAACCCCTAAAAACTTGTCTGCTAGTATTTACAGTGAATCCTTGATCAAAACTACTTGTCAACACCTTCTGCTCCTCGATGGGTTCGACACTCTTATTTATCGAAAGTACTACGATACACCCCCTATACTTGTGGGTCATCAGTCCATCATGTGAGGAGGAATCCAAATGTAGAAAGGTAAAACCTCTCTATAAAAAGATGAACCAGCAAAACCTCCAAAACCAAAAACACAACAAGTTTTCCATACGAAATCCGTTTTCGGTGAACTAGAGCTTGGTGTGGAGATGAACACAAGATCTAAATTCTCACATGGATAAAAGCCAAATAAGAACCAAGAAAGATGATATGCCAAGTATGCAAAGGTTTGAGCTCTCCACAAAAATGCGATCAAGTTACTCACTTGAGAGCCCCTCTTGATAGTACGCCGTCTATCCTATAACCCGGTCTCCCACTAACACCACGAGACCGGTAAAATAGAAACCCTATCAAGATCATACCTTTGCCTTGAGCATTCCACTTGAGCTAGATGGTAACGATCTTGACTCCCTCAAGTTGGAACATTTTTCTTGATTGTGCTTGCTAGCACATGCTTGATGAAGACTTCTCCAAATGCTTCCCCATACTCCATTATGGGAGAGCCTCGCTAAGCTCCGTTTCACAAAGATGATGTCTTGAATCCTTCTAGACATACTTGCAATATGCTCAACTCTACACATGACCATTCTTTATATAAACCCTTGAATAGAGCATTGATTATCATGTAATCTTCTAGGGTCCAACACATGAACTTCAATATTTTCCTATGGACAAGATCTACAAGAATATCTCAATGCAAACATTAGTCCGTAAGAATTGTCATTAATTAACAAAACCACGCATGGGGCAACACATGCACTTTCAAATAGGTGCACGGCAGGTCCTTGACTGGGCAGCCTAGGATCGGTGCAACATTGGAGATCAGCTCCTCATCACATCTGATGGGCATCACAGCGCTCGCGTGGGCATCGGAGGATGTGACTGTGCTTTCTAGTAGGACAGACCAATTCTCGGTGTCCATACAGCTCTCGGTGGCCGGCGTAAGGATTGCGATGGGTAGGGTATGGGGCGGGTACACCAATACCATACCCATACCCGTGTAGTCAATGGGTACAAAATTCTACCCATACCCGTACCCGTGGGTATAAAATTTTACCTGTACCCATACCCGGCGGATACCCATACCCATTGAGTACCCAACGGGTAGATCAAATAGTACACAAGTTACTCATAATTTTACATTCATCGGTAGATTTTTGATAAAAGAAAAACATTTATCTCAACTCAAGAACATATATTTGAGTACGTGATAATTATGTCAACTCAAATTGATAATTGATGATAACTTCACATAGGTTCACAATCTCATGAGACTAAATGTTGGACCTCCACGAGTAAGGTATATAAACGGGCAGGGTATGGTTATACCCATGGGTACGAGGTTATACGGGTGCTACCCATGGATATAAAATTGTACCCATACCCTACCCATTCGGCTACGGTACCCGCCGTACCCATGGGTAAAATTGCCATCCTTAGGCCGTGCGAGCCCTGGTGGTTGACTGCTGTGTACGGGCCGACGTGGAAGCGTTAAAGGCGGACTTTCTCGATGAACTTCGTGCGCTGCGCTCTGCTTTGCCAGGCCCGTGGGCTCTCACGGGCGACATTAACCTGATTGTTGAGGCCCGGGACAAAAACAATGCGAACGTCAATGTTGGTTAATCGGTGACAATCATTTCACCATGTGCACCACGACATGGCATGGCATCTGGGTTAATCACTTTCACTGTCAGTCTGTCACACCATCAGCTGCCGCTGAGAAGGTCGAGTCTCCAGTCAATCCGGCTGCCGGGACAGTGTCCTCTGAGAAATGGCCAGCGGCGGCGACGTGTCGGAGCACCGGCCTCAGCCGCTGCCGCAGCAGCGCCGGAGATGGGGCTGAATCGCTTCGTCCGCTTTGTCGCGCTGATCGAGAGGCTCGGCAACGCCTTGGGCACGCTGGCCTTCACCTGGGCCACCGTCGTCCTGCTCGGCGGCTACTCCAAGGTCAAGGACCTCAGCCTGGAGCACAATTTTTGGTTCGCCACGGCCATAGTGTTTCTCGAAGCTACAAGGTATGCCAAAGCAGGTTCTGTCAGCACAGCTTCATAGAAACCTCATTCCCAGTTTTGTAGTCATTTGTAGGTAATAGTTTAAGCACATACAATACATAACAAAACCGTGTTCTTTATGTACAGTGTGTATATGATTTTCTCCAGTTCATGTACATGTGCCTAAAATAACACTCAGTACCACCATAAATTTTCTAGAATTTTCAAAATATTCAAGTCTAACAAATCACAAGGGGCGCTTATGGCATATATAAGACTTTCACCAGGGCATAAAAGCTATATAAATAGCACATGGGTTATTAAATAAAGAGATTTATCATTCGAATCAGAAGTCCATCCTAAGTCTTTCTAGTTGTTTTCACTAATATAAGACGTTTTGTTGTTTTGGGGCTAGCTATGTTTGATCCCTTTGCCTTCACGGCGGTTTGTAGAACTTTAAGCTGATATCCCCAGCAGTACCTTGTCCTGTGTGTGGCCTTAGGGCTTTATTAATTTATAGCCGAGCACATGGTGCCTTCCGTCTGAAAATATAAGACGTTTTGGCAAGCTAACGTCTTACATTAGTGAACGGAGGGAGTACAAATTATACCATTTCCTATACGCATAATTAGTTATCACCAAGGCTTGATGGTCCATACTTATTGTGGTACGTATTGGAAACTTTCATAACTTGAAACTAATTTCTCTCTCTAGAAAATAAGTATCTCTACTCCGCCATTCCTGCACAAGTTTTGGCTACTAGTCTCAAAATTTTGCCCAAGGGAACCAGTTGGGCAGATAACCACGAGCAACCATAAACTACCAATCTTTTGCTTGAAAAATCTATGGCGTTCCAAATGATAGTTGTCATACTGGTCAGAGTTCAACTAAAGTTTGACAAATTTTCCACGAACTTCAGTCAAAATGTTTCTTTTTTCTTCGGTCCATTTACCTTGAGTCGCCGGTAATTAAGACCAATAACCAGCCGGTTCCTAAAACCTTTAATCCTGCATCAATGACATGCTTGTGCCAGTGTTGTTGGTAACAATAAGCAGGTTAAGGTTCCCAATCCCAAGAATCATCAAACTAATGGATAGAGAGCTCTGGGCAGCAGACAAGTATTTTGCCGTCGAGTTATTACAAACATGTGCATGGTTGCAGCGCTAGGGATTCAGTTGTTCATGCTACACTGAGATGAAACCGTGAACCTTCTTAATAGTTCAAGTGTGTGCCTTAGCAGTGGTGTCATTTGGCAACTTCCAGATTCCAGCGGCATTGTTGCGTATCGTGCTGGCATTCTTGAGCCTTCAGCATAAGTACAAGGATAATGAAAAGAACCTCGAGGCATCTATGAGAATCTTCTATGGGATGGTGCTTGGACAAGGAATGCTCTATGTTGTGGCTTGCATGCTCGAGTTCTTCTCGTTCATCCCTCGGAGATCCCTTGTACATTGTGTTGGGTTTAGAGGTCAGTGGGGA
Source organism: Poa pratensis (assembly GCA_947311845.1). Taxonomy (NCBI): domain Eukaryota; kingdom Viridiplantae; phylum Streptophyta; class Magnoliopsida; order Poales; family Poaceae; genus Poa; species Poa pratensis. The sequence continues at coordinate 18,921,956 of CAMZMU010000092.1, read as the reverse complement.
GTGGAGTCTGTCAATATGTACTATGCATATGCCTTGGAAAAATGCATGCAAGAGGGTATGTTTGCTCCGAAGAAGATCAGCCTCAGCACCTTTGCCATGGATTCTCAAAACTCAGACTCGCCCAAGAAACAGCTAAACGGGATTCGGACGATGCATAGCTTTCTGCAAAGGGAGCCAACCAAGGCACAACTCTATTCAGAACTCACAGTTTCTACCAAGACGATGGCCAGAATAATCAGAATGCTGGATTGGACAGCTCCAAAGGATACAAATATCAGATTATATGCCACAAAGGTCACCGCTGAACTTGCAACGAACATCCGTGTTGTCACTTTGCCAGGTACGATGCAGCTTCTATCTGCACTTATTGATGCTGACAGCAGACCGAAAAGAGGAAACCCGCTTCTGGTTACAGATGATGAACAAGAAGATATACAAGATCCATTTCTCAATGTAGAAGATAGCCAAGAGCAAGAACATGATGCGGTAAGGGATGTAGCAGATAACCAAGGGCAAAGACGAGACCCAATTCAAGACACCGATAACCTGCTGGAAACACAAAACTGATCCACCCAACAAGCCTACATCAACAAACAGAACTACATACTCAGATGCTGGCAGTGGATTTCAGAATTCCGTTCAATTCCCAAGGAGCAGCTGTCGACAGACCATGATCTTCTCCCTGCACTGGCCATGTCAATTATTGAAAGTCTTGCTGGTTGCGATCAAGAAAACTGTGTGGAAATCAGCAACTCCGCTGACCTCATCCCGAAGATCATAGGATTCACAAGCTACACAATTGACATGAACACTGAAAATACCAAGACACAACAGAAGTTCATGTTGAAGTCATCACTAAAGGTGCTGCGGAGGCTCACAAGCATTGGCGGGGAAATCGGCATGAGACTGCGGTACAAGATATCAAAACATCCCTTCCTATTGATAAATCTCACAGATATCTTGGGAGACAATAGGAGCAGCCAGGAATCAATAAAGTTAGTGGCAGTAATACTCAGAAACGTTGACAGGAACAGAAGTCAAGAGATTGGTCGCATCCAACTGATAAATACCATGCTGATGCAGACATTTCTCAATTCAGAAGGAACCACGAGTACCAATGTTGTTGACCTGCTACGGAAGGTCGCCGGGCAAGCACTGGCAATCCTGACAACAGAGAGTGTCCACAACTGCTTGGTTATGCTGAAGGAACCAGAGTTCATTAAGAAACTCAAGAATATGATCTTAATCCATGATAACAAGTAGACATGTGTGGCAGCAAGCCTGCTGCGTAATCTGTGCCTGCACACTGGGCACGAGCTGAGAGAGTCAGACTTGAAGGAACTATCTCATGCCTTGCGAGAGGTGAGCCCTGCTAATTCCAGCAACAAGTGCACTATTAGAAGTGGATAATGCAATTTCCTAATTGCTTGTGTTTTTGAGCGAAAATGTTGATGAAATATGACATCCACCTTTGTACTTTTTACAACTGAAATACATAGGTACAGCTGTACAACAGATTATAGCTGACCATGATACATTTCACTACAGGTTTTGGAGAGAATAATTGATGCCGAAGGGGCAGAACTAGAGATCCTCATTGGCCTTAGTTCACAGATTTGTAAGGTCATTCCTGAAGTCTTTACCCAAGAACTAGAGGACGGTCAGATTAAGCTGAGATTTGTAAAGAGGCTTGTCGATGCACTGCATGCAAATATGAAACCTAGTGCTCATTGTCCTGGGATCCGAAGGGTGATAATTGAGCAAGTCATATATCTGATGGAGTGCAGTACTCACTATGCAAACTGTTTTAAAAAATGTAGGATGGCAGAAGCCCTACTAATGGTAGAACAATCATTGTCAAAGGCTGAGAACTACACACTCTTCTTGGGCGAGGTGGGATTTATGGAGTACAGCATGCCTCTCTCTACTATTGTTGCCAGAGCAAAAGAACTTATGTGTTGTGACTGACTACCGAGGCATTAGTAGATGGTAGTAGACTTGTACAGCACAGTCAATTACGAAATTACCTGAGAGTTGTGGGAGATTTTCCATCTACAACTGCAGCTGGTTTTTCACTGAAATAAAAGAAGGGACACTGCAAAGTTAGAGTGATATGAAAAATGCAGGTCATTGCAATGGCACGGTAACAATCATGGGACTGTAGTCATGAGACCACGATATAGTTGTAGAGATCATGTATTTGTAGTATGATTCCCAAAAATAGTGGATGTGCATACTTTCCTTGTTGAATTAGCAAGATTTCTGTTTGCAATAGAGGATTTACTAACCAGTAAATACTTGTGCCCCTCGACGCCTCTTAGCGCTCCTGCTTGCCATCTCCGTCCTATAGTGTGGACAGTGCGGGCGCGCTCTGGCGTGCCGGCCCAGCTCTGCGTCACATTCCCGAAATGTGCGCCCCATGGCCTTCTTGGCGCGCTCTACTGAGCTAGTTAGGAATAATCATATTATCTTTTTATCTGTAACTTCATTCGCTGAGATATCTGTAACTTTCTATATGTTTTGATATCATACTAGTTTAAATGCTAGTTCATTTGCCTTCAAATGTTTGTGAATCAGTGTGTGTGGATACTTTAGGTGATTACTACCACACGGCGTTCTCGGACATCCCTATGTTGATATAAACTGTGGCAACACAATCCTCATAACGTCGGGTAAAATACGACGAACACTTGTGTTCTATTTTTAAGAGAAAAGAACTAGGACACAACAGTTGAAGAGAGGAAGGCGGTATGAATATGGTACAGATAGCACAAGAATTCTTCGGCCTACTGATAAACAAGTGTGATTCACGTCCGCAGGTAGAAATGCCAAGATGTATGTGCTCACACAAGATCCAATCTCAGATAAATCAGATATACCTTTCTGCGGTCAGACCTGCCATGTCGCCACTGTTTAGACCAAAGCAGTTCTTAATATTTGAATCAGATTACTAGCTGTGTGACACTGTCATTTCCTCGATAGGTGTTGGAGAGAATACATGAGACTCAGGGGATAGAACTAGCGGACTTGACGGCCTCTGTTCACGGATATCTGATGCCATTTCTGAAAAATCTAGGTTTATTCCAGCACCTATACGGCAAATGATAAAATTCCTGCTACCCGCATCACGATTGGCAGCAATCTAAACACCAGCACCTAAACACTACAATAGGTGGTAGCAATCCCCAAGAGACCACTGAATCGAAGCTTATTGCATCACGCCGCGCTGACGATTTGTTTACAAATGTAAACCCTAGAGCTTGGCAGTTGGCACCAAATGGCCCAAATATCTGCGAGCGGGCGCCGGAGGTCGGAGTTCCAGTTCCGGCCGGTGCTCGTAGAAAGACGCGAGAGGAAGGGTAGCCGCACCTGTGGAAACCCACGGCGAGCTGGTCCCCGCGGAGGCGGAGCTCATGGCTGGCTCCTTCCTGCGGTGCGCCGGTGCACCAGCATCTTCATCTGAGTCTCAAGACGGCAATTTGCGGTGCACCTGAAGAGAGGACGTGTCAGATGCAATGCTTGGGATGCACCCGAGTTTGGCATCTCCTTGGAAAGAGCGACCTGTCAGGATCATGGCCTTCTTCAGTTCAGTCTATTCTTCAAATTCGTCGGTTATACGAGGAGCTAGCATCGTCCGATCCGACATGGAACGGTTGTTGACATGGTGCCTATTTTTCTTGCGTAAATATATACAGTACATGTATGAAAAGATAGCCACAAAACCACCGGAAAGTGTCATTTGCTCCTGGGTACCATTGCTCTGGCCACTTAAAAAAATTCGGTAATCGTATTTCCGGGTTACAAAATATTATGAAAACAAGTTATATGTAATGGTGTATCCCACGAACGTGTAAAATATCAATTTTAAATACTTTTTATATGGGGTGCATAAAAATGACAAATTCTGCCTAGAGATATAAAACTATGCATACCTAAATCTACATTAAGTGGCAGGAGCACCGGTGCCCAGGAGCCAAAAATCTACACTCCAAAACCACGCCTCATATAGATGGTTTTAGTTCGAAACAAAGTCTTGGTGGAAAAATTTGGGGAGATCAAATGATCGAGTGGCCAGATACACTCCTCGGCACGCTTGGTGGGCCCCACCATATCGAGGAGTTTATCTAGAACCTCCTCGGTCTTCTAGGCTCCATCCATCCTAATCTCTTAATCTTCATTTTTCATAAAAACATGCGTGGCCGAAATCCTAGATCATGTTTGAAAGGCTCCTAGAAGTTTTAAAAAACAGGGTTCTCTCTAGAGTTAGATACCGAAATAATGAGATTTCGTGAGATATCCGTAAATCATTAATAATAGTGGTATAAACTAATAATATGAGGAAAATATGATGTATTAAGGTATAATAAACTTCAAAGCACGTCGATACATTTCTGACGTATCAACATCAGCAAACTTAATCTATGGTCGTCCTCTAACATAAATATGATAAAACCGAATGAGTTTTGGATTTTATTATCATAGTTATGAAACTAAATCATCATTATTTCTATTTAATGTAGTATGTTTCATTAGCCTAACTGTGGGAGTCGGCATCGAATGTGTCTACATCCCCGTTGCATTGACGTGTTCGTCAAGGGTATGATCACATTGCCTGCACCACCATAGTGGATTTTGGTTGATCATATGCGAAACAAATATTTGATTTGCATAGCACGTTCCCCAATAATTTTGAGCGCCAACAACTCCATGTGAAGGAAGAGAAAGGAAAAGAGCAAAGAAAGAGATGGAAGGAATCACATGCACTAAGCATTTTGTTTTGTAGGGCACACTCAAGTTGCAGGATAGTTGTTGGATTATACACAATACAAGACTTGGCAATAGTTTCAGTTCTAAATATGGGCAAGTACAATTTGGATTGGAGCATTGGATAGTCCATAGTATTTCAATAATCTCCAAACATCGAATAATTATCGAGTAAAACAATTTTCTCGAGAATAATTAAAGAACATGGATAATCCCTCATAAGCATCCAAAGTCTCTTTGTAAGAGAAACGACCTTAGATTTCTGAACTCGTCAGTAATGGGTGAAAAATTGCCTTCGAATCTTGAAATCATAAGTAAGCACATGACATTATTTGTGTAAGTAAACTAGTCTTCCAATACAGTATGATTTCTTAACAATATTTTGTTGGATCAAATTTTGGGCTACCTTCATTTGCCAAGCAAATAACTGAGCGCAACCAATCATCATGGGGAACTGGTAGTGCCTACACATTAGGATCGCAATGCGAATGGCCACGACATCAAAGGGGTGATGTGGTGGAACTTAGGATCACCTACAGTGACGCCCGGTTGAGATCCCACTGGCTCGAGTGGAGGGCGGACACCCAGCCACCTCGGGAGGGAGGGGAGGTAAGATGATAGGAGAGAGAAAGGTGAGTGGAAATACCAGTTTAACAGTTTTCAAAATATACCCAACAAATTTATTGTTCCAGTTTATGGTTTATGCTGAAAACGAACGATAGCACGAACATAAAAACACTACAGATCATGGAGCTCTCGAGTCCTCCGCCCGCCGTTGCCACCCACCATGACGCCAATCCTCTCACTTGTGGTTGGTCCATGCAAATTGTCGGTCGTGTGGCGAGTCAAATAAATATAATTAAGTATACTAAACTTCTATGACCGTTTTTGTCAATTCACAATCATGGTTTGTAAGTTATGCTAAATTTTGACTATGTTATGTAATAAGAATTACACGATTGTTTTAATACATTGACCTTAGAAAAATGTTTAAACTAAATTCTCTCAAACACAAGAAAATATAAAAAAAAAATCACATGTCTTCTCGTATTAGTTTGTGTCACTTGCATAGATATAAGTCATGCACATGTGTGTATCATTACCTCTCTTGGTAGAGATCTCTAAATAGTATACTAAAAAATATCATGATATTTCTAGTTCATGACTACTTACACTCAGATAGAATAATCTAGAGATATTGTCACTAAATCATTGCCATGCCACTGTCACATATTGGTCAAATGTGTCTAACTTATAACGGTGGGTTCATTAATTCATTGATATGCTTGTCTGCTCTGTACTTGGTAATAAAATAGAGCCGCCCTAGCTTGAGATAGCCTTATGTATAACATTTAAGGCTTTCACCAAAGGGAGGCTAGCAAGCCTAACTAAACTAGGTGTGATTTGTTCTACATAGTACACACTATTTGGATTATGGTGTGGGATTACTATTTGAATTATACTCACTAGACTCTATATCAAAATAATTTTTTCCAATGAAAGTGTGTTGAACACATACTTGTAGTATGCAGTTAGGTCTTAGATGACTCTGGCACTCGGGGCCCAAACGGTCACACTGTTTGGGCGACCTATGAGCCGACCTTGTAGGTCGTCCCCACACGGAGGAGGACGGCCTCACCCAGCCCATTAATGGCGGTTTTACTTTCACCACAAACTCTCATTCTTTCGTGTTCTTGTGGCCACCTCTTAGCTCGTCTAGGATGCACGGTGGCAACAATATACATGGAGCACAAATCAATCTTTTTGAAATGGAGATAGTAGACATCCAAAAGGTATTTTCAACGTGAATATAAGAATTCATGTCCTCTTTGGCGCGAAGGATTTTCAAAATATAAGAAGGAAAACAATTAGAGTGTTGCGTCCTCTTTAATTCCACGGAGTAGTATGTGATTAGAGAATTACATAAAGTATCAACAAATTCTATATGCAACAAACCAAAAGAACTGTAGCATGTGATTTAAGAGAACACAAATTTTTTTTGCTCCAAAATAGAATGCAAAAGAGTACATAGGAAAAAATAATAAAGATTCCAATCACACAAATCAAAACACTTACGCAGAAAATTACCGTGAATAAAATACCCAGAGAGAAAATAACGAATTAACGATTGGCCATTGTGTCGACGTGGGTCAATCTCCAACACATGGAAGATGCTTGTACATAATTCCTTTTTGTAACATGGGTCAATCTCTAACACATCGAAGTTGCTTGTACTTAATTGTTTTTTGTAACAATCGTATGCTTGACTAGATTTCTTTATCGAAATGGGGGCTCAAATATTTAATTATACGGAGTATATGTTTGGAGAATTACATAAGTTATCAAGAAAAACTACATGCAACGAACCAAAATAATTGTAGCACGTGGTTTAAGTGAACATAAATTTTTTTGCTCCAAAATAGAATTAAAAAACCTAGGAAAAATATTAAAGATTCCAATCATGCAAATCGAAACACATACGCAAAAAATTATCGTTTAAAATAGCTGAAAAGAAAATAACGATCGGCCATCGTGTCAAAGTGGGTTAGTCTCTAACACACTGAAGTTGCTTTTACTGAATTCTTTTTTCTAACATACTCTCTCTGTTTTTAAATACAAGATGTTTTGGCCTTTATCAGTTTTTTCAGATTGGTATGCATCTAAACGCGTTTTAGCGTGTATATTCACTAATTTTAATCCGTATGTAGTCTAAACTATAATATCTAAAACATCTTAGAATTAGAAACGGAGGGCATAGCACGTTGGACTAGATTTCTTTATTGAAATTGGGGCTCAAATCTTTTCTTCCTGAACCGAATAACCTCGAGTCAATGATGCAACCGGAGACCTTTATGGGATGGCACTCGTACACACCGAATTCGAATAAGATTTGCGCTTTAAATCTCATACTATTTCTTCAGTGAAATGTGGGCTCAAATCTTCTTTCTTGTCGAACAAAATCCAAACTCCCACCAGTTAATCCTGCACCCGGAGACCTTTCTGCAACGGCGCTCGTACACACCTAAATTCGAACCAGATTGCCTTTCAAATCCCCTCTGCCACCTACCCGAAGAAGAAGCCTGGACTTTACAACGGTTACCTCTACTACAACATCTACCATGCGCCATCAATCCCCGACGCCACGACCCACCCTGAGAAGTCCTTCGCGCATAGCCAGGCGGCTCAACCGGGCCCACCAGCCGAGCCGGCAAGCCCCACAAGGCACCCCCTGCTTCTCTGACACCTCTGACCGCCTGCCCCCCACCCGATTTCATTTATTATCACCCACCCAACCCAACCCGAACCAGAGACGACCAGAAACCCAAACCAAACACCACCACCACCTCCACCTCCACCTCCGTCATTCTCCTCCCCCAAATCCACCGGAATCCCGGCGGAATCCGGCGCCCCCCCGCCCCGATCCGCCCGATCCGCGCCGGATCCCCTCCGCTCCCCCCACCTTACCCTCCCCTCCCGCGATAGCCCTCCCGATGGGCGCCGGCCGTGCGAGCCGCGGCGGGCCCTCGACGGCCACCCCCGCCACCGCCGCCTCCCGGCCCTTCCCGCCGATCTCCTCCCCCCTCCCCGCCCCATCTGCTCCCCCCGCGGAGACGGCCTCCACGTCCATCACGAAGACCGTCAACGGCTCGCACCACTTCAAGATCGCGGGCTACTCGCTCGCCAAGGGCATCGGCGTCGGCAAGTACATCGCCTCCGAGTCCTTCACCGTCGGCGGCTTCGAGTGGGCCATCTACTTCTACCCCGACGGCAAGAGCGCCGAGGACGGCGCGGCTTATGTTTCCCTATTCATCGCGCTAGCTAGCGAGGGCACCGACGTGCGCGCGCTCTTCGAGCTCACGCTCGTCGACCAGAGCGGCAAGGGGCAGGACAAGGTGCACACGCACTTTGGGAGGTCGCTCGAGGGCGGGCCATACACGCTCAAGTACCGGGGAAGCATGTGGTGAGTCACCTTGCCCCTTGAGCTTCGGTCAGTCAGACCTGCACCGTTCCGTCAGATTGATGTGAATATCGTAGTACTATTTTCTGCTGCTGCTTAGAGAATTTTAGAGACATTTATTTCAGTTGGTATGGCTAGCTAATATTTGACGTTATCTCGAGTAGGAACTCGTAGTACATATGCATGTTGTTAAAGTACATGGGTTTGGTGCTGGCCATTAGTTTGGAGAGATTTGTATGCATATGGAGTCGTTATTAGGTTTACTTGTCAGAGTTGTGTTTAGGATGTTTGCAAAGGGAGTTATATTATTATGCATAGTATTAGAACAATCCTTTTATCGTCAGTGTCCGGGACTGTCGGTAGTCTTATCTGCTAGTATTAATGCCGCAAGACGCATCTGTTCCACTATATTTCCGTTTGTTTTCACGACTCGGTTTGTTTCTGTAGAAATCCTAGTGGATTCAGTTCAACTAGAATAATTTGCAGGACATAGCTTTTTAAGTGCTTTGCATGTGTGTTCATGCTGTAGAATTAGAGCTATATGCCATCTTTTATTTCAACAATGTTTCCGTTGAGTACTGATTTATTGACCCTGATTGCTAGTGTTTTGGTTTGAGGATGTAAAGTTTAGTGGTTTAGACGATCATTTTTTTAGTCTGCAGTTCTGCACTAGGACATCTTTCCTTGCTAGTTTGTAGATTAGTAAGGCCGTCTCTGGTTGTACGGGGTTCTGTTGTAGGCATGGTTGGTCTACAGTATATTGCTACCGAATATCTGTTGATTTGATACCAATGGTGTAATTTATGAGCATATAAGGCTTGATGTGTCCTAGCATTCTTCCATTGATAGTGTTGCCAGCACAAAACTTGATGAAATATGCACTATTCTACTTTTCCCCGAGATCCCTACGTTGATTCATATAAGTATCTGATCAGCTTATACTTGCCTGATTTTTGTCGTGTGGAATTGAATCATGTAGGTTGTTTTTACTCTGCTTTTTTAGATTGTTGCTACGCTGCCCTGATATGTGGTGCATGTATGTCATTGGGATATTCTCCAAAACGAACTATACTTTGGTAGAATAATTTCTCAATACTGTCCTTGGAATTACAAGTATGGATATAAAGAAACATACCTTGTTTACTCAACTGAATGCTAGTTATATAGAGGCATATATCACAGTAGTATGCATAAATTTGTTGCCAATGCCATAGAATGCGCTAGATGGCAGTGACGTCCAGCAGACATCACCCTGATAGTGCGAAGTTGCATGTTTTGGTAGACTGCGATCCTAAGGATTAGGTTGTAGCTTCTTTGCAATAAATAGTTGATTGTGCGTTTCTTGTAAGTTAGAAATTACGACCACCTAGGTGAGGTTATACCTGTTGAAAGAGATTGTAGTTCCATTGGATTGCCTAGGGAGTTGTTGATTTTGTCACCCTGATAGTGCGAAGTTGCATGTTTTGGTAGACTGCGATCCTTAGGATTAGGTTGTAGCTTCTTTGCAATAAATAGTTGATTGTGTGTTTCTTGTAAGTTAAAAAATTACGACCACCTAGGTGAGGTTATACCTGTTGAAAGAGATTGTAGTTCCGTTGGATTGCCTAGGGAGTTGTTGATTTTGTATTTCTTGTAAGGACATAACGTAGAGATTACTTACACCTTCAGCTCTTTATATATTTGGATGTAATGCATGTTTGTAGAACGCAAAATATAAATAAATTGGTTCATATAAACACATGTATGTATTGATTTATCCATGTTCTCAGTGCACTTCCCTGACCACGTTTACTGTTGTACCTTTTGGTTAACTTCTTGGCTTGGCTATTCAATGTTACTGTATGCGTTAAACCTGATTTTGCTTGTTGCACAGTAACTATTGCAACTACACAAGTAACTTACCTTCTGTGCATCATGCAGGGGTTATAAACGTTTCTTCAAACGATCTGGCCTGGAAACATCAGATTATCTTAAAGACGATTGCCTTCTAGTAAACTGCACCGTTGGTGTTGTTCAATCCCATACCGAAGGACCAAAGATATACAAGATACCAGTGCCAGAATCTAACATGTTTCAGCATATTGGGCAACTGCTAACAAGTGGAAAGAGAACTGACATAACATTTGAAGTCAATGGAGAGACATTTCCTGCTCATAAGGTGGTTCTTGCAGCCAGATCGCCGGTTTTTAGGGCCCAGCTTTTTGGTCCCATGAAGGATAAAAACATGAAGTGCATAAAGATTGAAGACATGGAGGCTCCAGTCTTTAAGGTTTACCTTGCTCTCTCTTTATTTTGTTTTATTTTATTTGTGTTCCATTCAGGTTCTCTGTTCCCGTCTAGTTTGTTACAACCATAGTATCAATTACTGCTGTATTATCATGAGGCTTTCCTCCCAACTTTTTTACATTGCATCATTGTAGTGGAGCCACATATGGCTGAAACATAACTTAGTGTCGTGGTTCGAAATGGTAGTTGTCAGTGTAACCGTCATGATTCTGTATTCAGAATTCAAGCAAGTTAGAGATATAATCAGTGTACCTGATGAACCAAGAAAAACATAACACAGTGCTGATATGCTGTTCTTGGGCTGCTGTTTGTGCATCCATCTTATCAGGATAATCTATTTGATTCAGTATGCTTCTTGCAGCTATTATTGCTTCCACCCACTGGCTGTACTGTAGCTATACCATTTGCATAATTTAGACCTGCAGAAATATGGTTTATGCATTTTCATTTACCTTTTAGTATTATTTACTTATATGAGCCGGCTCCTTACACATTACATTATGGATTTCAGGCTTTACTCCATTTTATGTACTGGGATGAGCTACCTGACATAGAAGAGCTTACAGGTCTTAATACCATGTGTGTATCCACATTGATCGCTCAGCACTTGCTTGCAGCTGCGGACCGTTATGCCTTAGAGAGACTAAAGTTGCTATCTGAACTCAAGCTATGCGAAGACGTAGCAATAAACACAGTCGCAAACACTTTGGCGCTGGCTGAGCAACACCATTGTTTTCAATTGAAAACTGTTTGCTTGAAATTTGTGGCATTGCCTGAGAATCTGAGAGGTAAGTTGTGTACTTTTGAATTTAAACCTGGAAGCATGTTGATTTCTCTTAATATCCATTATGGTTTTCTTGTAGCTACAAGTACAAAAAAATTCGTAGTGCAGGATGAGCTGGCCTACTCTAGGGTTATTCGATAATGGTGCCACTGAGAAATAATTTCATTTGTAGCAAATTCCCTGATACTGGCTTAGATCCTGCATGAACACATCCAGGTTTTTACCTATCTTTGATGTGAAGCAGTCCAAGGACTAAAATGTTAGGAATACAAACATATGGTAGAAGTTGCGGTTGGAATTTGTTCAGGCATACCCTAGATTTGCTCCTTGGGTAATTGACTTGTTTACTAAAATAAGGTTACTGTGGCTGTTCCAGGCTTTCTTAGTAGACATTTTATGGTTGTTCCAGGCTTCCAAGTAATTTAAGAACCTGTCGCTACAAACTTTTCGCTGCTGCTTATTGGTCATTGTTACGTGAAACGTTTTGTTAGCATTCACCTGCAAGATGATGTATACAGATAGTTAATCTTGATATGTCTTAACATCTTTTAACCGTGTCCTTTTGTGTGCAGCCGTCATGCAAACAGATGGATTTGATTATTTGCAGCAAAGTTGCCCATCCCTCCTGACAGAGCTTATAGAGTATGTGGCTAAGGTAGGAGAGCACACTGTAAGCCCCTGCTTATATTCAAATGAAGTCCTGGATGGCGGCGATGTCAACGGAAGACGCGTGAAGCCAAGAATTTAGCTGCTCCAGGATCACGTAGCAGGAGTTTTATTGGTCCGTTTGGTGTAAAGCGTTTCACCGACGGCGCTTTCGCGGTGCCATATCATGCATGCAGCATGTTGTAGTGTGTTCAGTGTTTGTGTTGTGACTCCCCATCTTCATGTCTCTTTTACTCTGGAGCGCGTTGTGTTGCTGATATATATATCCTACTGACTAGCGTACAATTGCATTGCTGCAAAGCCTTATTGCTTTGCAGCCTGTGGCCATAAAGTGCGCACAGGGGGCGCGGCCAAGGTTGGCTGGTACAAGGTTGGATCAAATAATGGCGCAGGGTGTGTTCACAGAAGGTGCTTTGTGCTAGGTCAGCTTTGTCGATTTCTAGTCTCTGTATCACTTGTATTCAACTGAAACGATGTAATCCAAAGAGATTTATCGGTTTAATCATGTATCTCTGTGGATATTAGCGATTGGTATGGTGCAGTTAGTGTTCGTCAGTGTCACAGTATGTCGCCTGTGGAACAATACACCAGGACAACCTTTCCAGTCACGAATGCTGATATTTTCTATACCATTCAGTTAAACTGCTGTGTGCCAGTTCAACTTCCGTAGGTCCTCACTGAATTTGAGAGGTTTTATTGTCCTAGGAATTGAACTTGTGAAAAATTATCATAAATTTCTTGTGATACCGAGTCTTCTTTCACTTATAGCATCTCCAGCGTTTTCTTACTTGGAGCATCTCCAGCAGCAGCAGCTAAATTCGTGTCCGGCACCCTCCAGTTGTGCCCTTTTTGGGGTCCTGAACATGTGTCTGCCACATAATAGTGCTGCCCTAGCAAAACGTCATTGCAAAGTTCAATAGTAATTCAAACATAGAAAATGTATAGTTTACAATAATTTAAATTTAAAATTTTCAAGTTTCTCAAAACAACATGTGGTACAACTACTCGGATGCTTTGAGAACCCACAAGTGTGGCGTAAGATCACTTTGCATCGTGGCGTAAGATCACTTTGCATCGTTTGTTGTTTCATCATGAATTTCTTAATGCATGGCAAGAAATTCCGAAAACTCGGCCGGCACACCCCGTTGTGGCTCTGCAAGAGGAATCTGGTAGTCAAATGGCTCATTGAACACCCTCCTCACATCTCGCTCACTCTTTATGATCATGTTGTGCATGATAACACAAGCATTCATGAGCTCACACATTTGATGTAGCAACCAAGATAGAGAAGCGTACCGGACAACGGCAAACCTGGTCTGAGCACACCAAATGTTCGCTCCACATCTTTTGGACAGCTCCTTGCCTCTTTGCAAAATGGCCTTTTTCCTCACCAATAATGTTATAGATTGTCTACACAAATGTTTTTCTAACTTCACAAATGTATACCGATTAGGATAGATGCCATCTGCTAGCTAGTACCCCTTGTCATAATCATGACCATTGATCACATACTTACACTTCAGAGCTTAGCTTTGAGTAAGTTTGAGAAATACCGGATATCGTTGGAGCACATTGATGTCATTATGAGAACCGGCCATACCGAAAAATGTGTGCCAAATCCAAAGATCAAAATCTGCCACAACCTCAAGTATCACGCTGCACGCTCCCTTATATACTGATCTATACATCCCCTGCCAAAGGAATGTGCAGATCTTCCAATTCCAATGCATGCAATCGATGCTCCCAAGCATTCCCGAAAATCCTCTTGCTTCGCCTTGTGCCGTTAGACGAGTTGTGTCTGCTGCATTTGGTGCTCTCAGATATATCTCTCCAAACACTGCCATTGCTGCCATACAAAACCCGTGCATCGCTTCAACGACGATGGAGTCAGACATATGGGAGATAGTCATCCAATGAATCTGTGGAACTCCATATGCAAGACACCACATGGAAGCCGTACATTTCTAAAGGGATGAGAATCCAAGAAGCCTGAAACAATCTTTCTTTAGTTCGAAGCAGTCATTGTAGTCCCGAACAGGATGCACGATTGTCCTGAACACTTCCTATTGGGTTGCAAGTAAAACTTTAAAATTTTCCGTAACCTTGCCGCCAAGATCTATTCTATGAAGATATGCTGCACCCCATAATGCTAGATCTAGATACTTACAAACACCGTTGCGGAAGATCTTGTGTTTGTCGAAATAGATGTTGGTGAAGCCTGATGAAGAATCTCACGTCCACGTCGGGAGGTGAGATTGTTGCCGGTTCGTCGTCGAGGAACTAGTTGCGCAGCCCTGCTCTAACTGTATCCACACGTACGCCGCACCAATCCGTCAGCACGTTCGCCGCCTAGAGCTACTAGCACCAACGAAGAGAGAACTGCCTTTCGGCGTAGTTTAGGTGGTAGATCTAATCGGGCTTGATTAGATCTATATGAGACTAGAGAGATCTAATTCTCAACACATGAGATCTACTAGTGAGAGATTAGATCAAAGTCTAATTAGAGCGCCGTCTAATTAGAGCATCGTCTAATTGCACACAATATCTCAAGAGAGAGGAACTTGCACAAAACTTGGATTGTTCTCCTTGTGGGAGGGGGTGGAGTATATAAAGGGGAGCAAGGGGAGGGGGTGCTTGGGGAAGGGGTAAACCCCTCCCCTTGGTACGCCGGCCCTAGGGAGGCCGACCCCTCTCCTAAGTCGGTTTGGGAGAGGTGTCCTTGTCCAACAAGGACTCCCTCCCTTCCCTTTTATCTTTTTGCCTTTTTCCTTTATTCTTTCCTTTTTCAATTCGGGCTCTTTTAAATCTCAAAATCAAACAACGAAAGAGAGGGAGAGGTGGTGGTGTGCCAGCCAGGGAGGTGGGGCCTAGCTGGCCGACCCACACTAGGTGCGGTTCGGCCCCTAGGGCTCCCCCCTTAATGGCAAACCTCTCAAAGTCGTCCGGAACCATATATACTCTGTAGATAAAATCATCGACTCTATCCACTGATGTCGGAAACACTTCCTGGCATCCCGGAACATCTCATGTTCGCCATATTTCTCTCTTGGGAAATTCTGCCCTATACCGGCATTATTTCCCTCTCATGATAACTTCACCGGAACACCTCCGAATTACTCCGGAATTGTTCCTGTGACATCGGAGGGACTCCGATCACTTCTCATAACCACAAAACTACAACTTTATTCTCTCAATAAAAGATTGACTCACAACTTAAGTGTGTGACCCGGAAGGTTCGGTAACACATAGACATGTCCGGGAGCTTACGAGACAATAACCAGCATTAGGACCTAGATAGCCGTACTGGCTCCCATGTGTTCACGAGTGAACGGCAGAACCTGTGTATTTCTCACTACGCTAATCCCCTTACGTACACGATACCAATGATATCTCGAGATTGAGACAATGTGCTCTAGTGTGATCAAACCCTTTGATCATAACACATATAACACATATAATTCTTGTACCAATATCATTCTCTTTTCTCATTCCGTATTTTCGTTGTCCCGTGATAAATCACGCTGTGTCTGGCCAGAAGATTGGGTGACAATAATAATACTGAACCAAAATTCAAAGACTAAACCAAAATCAAACATCACTCAAAACTTTAAATGATATTTTGAATCAAAACATTTAAGACATAATAAAACTAAATAAAAGACATATTACAATAAAGAAGATCATCATAAACCGAATTCACAAAATGTGAACTCCCACACATATTTTAATATTCGAACATAACTTTGTTCCAGAATCTCAAAATATTCATTACAAAATGATTGAATTGAAAATAACTCTTATTTAAAGTCCTAGTGTAAATCTTCTTCATTGATTTGGGAATGTAGACATAGTGGTGATCATGGCGCCTTAAGTGCCTTCTTTCTCCACTTCCTCCACTTCATTCCAATTCTCTTGCCTCTTTTCCTTTTCATACTGCGATCATGCAACATGAAAAATTTCAGTATTAAATACCAAAATATATCCGAGTCGAGAATATGTCAATAACTTGTGTATAACTCTTATACCTTTTGTGGACTCGCCACTGGTCTTGTAGGAAGGATGTCGTCATCAAATGATGCACGTAGATATCCATCTCAGCTGACAAGAGCATTTCAAAGACTTCCTTGACTGTCACTAGTGGAAACCCCCCCCCCCCTTTAGTCCCGGTTGGCCACGAATCGGGACTAAAGGGCCCTCCATGTGGGCACGACGGAGCTCGCGGGCTGGAGGACCTTTAGTCCCGGTTGGTATCTCACACTGCTCCACCCCCAGCACGCTCGTGGTCAAACTTCTCGATCGGTCACCCATCCTCACACCGCTTCACCCCCAGCACGCTTAACTTTTGAGTTCCTTTCCAATTAGCTTCCAAGATTGCCCTGATAACATCTTGATAATACTATGGTATCAATCTTATTATCCCCCAGACTTTGATGTCACATGATATTATTTTTTGAATTCCAAACCTATATTAACATAAATATTAATGATTAAGTAATAATAATTATTAATTCAAATAACAAAAAAATGATTTTTACATTATTATTGCCATTTTCTATTTAATATGGAAAAATTCATATCTTTAAATCCGTAAATCGAAATTTGACAAATAATATGTATAAATCGATCAAAAAAATGATAGGAATCCAAATATTGCATTCATATCATGTTTTGCATAATTCGCTAAGTGTGCTTTTTTTTATTTTGTAAAAAAAATCTTCTTTTTGAAATAACTTTTTTCCTTTTGGACTTTCGAGGATCTGAGAAAACTTCACCGGGTATACCCGGGTGAAATCGAGCTCCGATTTTTCTCTATTTTTTTATATATTAAACGCATTTTTTCGACGTCGTATGCAAAAGTTATGGCCGTTTTAAATTTTTTTTTCTGTTTTTTTGCAAAAAAGGTCAAAATTCATATTTCAAAATTTCTATACAAACTAGACACTAAAACCTAACTACATCTCAAAGGATTTTATTTTTTTGAAGATTTTATCATTTTCTTTTATTTTTTACAAAACTAAAAAAGATGATCCACGCGGGGGGGGGGGGGGGGTTGGCATGAGAGGAAAAAAAAACCTTTAGTCCCGGTTGAAGACACCAACCGGGACTAAAGGTGCCGCACCCTTTAGTCCCGGTTGGTGTCTCCAACCGGGACTAAAGGTCTTGTTTGAACCGGACTGATGCCGTGCGGCGTCCTGGCCGTTCGAACCGAGACTAATGGCTTGATTTTCTGGAACTGGTTGCCCAATATCCTCAAGCTTCCTGAGTATCTTGCAGAACTTGACTTTGTGCTCCCTCATCGAGCCTCCGCTCGTTAGTTTGCATGTTCCAAGTTCCCCATTGAATTTGTATTTAGCATGACATAACTGGTATGAGAACTGAGCTTTCAACGCTTCCATGAGACGGAAGGGGCGATAGTATGGATAACTGTCGCTAAGCTCGGGACTCATTCTGTCTAGCATAACCAAACCCACTTGATACTCATCTTCCTCCATAGGAGAATAGTCATCTTCTAACCTTGAAACAGGAGTGTCCAGCGCATGCTCTATCTTGCGACTCCTGAGAATTTCTCTCAGCCCGTGAACCCATGCAGCAAAGGTCACGCTTTCCGCAGTCAATTTTCCTAACAACTCATCCTCATGCACATTCTCAAAGTGGTCCATTTTCTACAACAAAAACAAGTTTATTTAGACTCGTAGTTTATTACTAATTTTGATGCACTACTTTAACTCAATTAAAATTGAATCTAAGATATGTTCCTACTAAGCCCAATAATCCTCACGATTGGCGCTAAGTGATTCAGGACCCGATAACCCGACGAACCAAGTATGGATACATAGCATGATACGTGGACGACCGGTAGGCACCATGCCAGTTGTAGTAGCTACAACTCTTGTTCGTCTTTCGACGTGTGTGTTCAGAACTCATAACTTGTTATGCTAGGACTTCAAGACAACCAACCGATAATGCTGCTGGAACGGTTCGCGCCCGCCTCCCAAACCCTTGGCCCACGAGACTCGTGTGTACATGGTGTCCAGGGACAAGCGCCTGGTTTGACGGTGCCACGGTTGGAAGAACACGATCTCCTTGATATTTTACTTGAGGATTCACCCTAATAAACGACTACTGCGCAATCAAGGTGCAAACAACAAAGGATAAACATCATAGGCAATAAATAATAATTCATGTGCTCTGGTATAGCCTTTGTTATGCTCCGGAAGTTCTTGACGCTCGTCCTTGAGGATCCACCATCTTCGTAATTCCTGGTCACAGCAAAATCCCCGAGGGAAAATTGCCGTAGCCGAAAACTCGCCAAGTACTTGTCACTAGCACTCCTGCCGGTGCCTCCTTCCGTTCCTTGCGACGAACTCTTCTTCGCTTGATTGTCGATGACGAACTCGATCAATTGTTTTGGCTTCCACCATCATGTTAAAACACCGTAACAAAATAGCTATACCAAAACACATGCACATAATCCTGCAAAACTAAGTTAGACGCTTCTAACGTTTGTTTGCAAGTTTTACGTGGCCTTGTAGGATCTATGGAAGAACCGTCACTACCTACGAACTGAAGCACGTTTAGGCTAGTTGCTAGATTAACTTTACGGGGTGAGTGAGATCCCAACATTACGAAAACATTGCGAACCCCAATCTAAACGATCACATGTTCGCGTGACCCCCGTGAGGCGTCCAACGCTCATGCCCCGTCCATTATACAACAACGTCCACAACTATAGGTATAGACCCGAAGCTACTGAAGCACTTCGTTGGCGCCGACAGGCATACTAGGAGCAGCCGGAAGGTCCGTGGATTGCCAGAAGTTCGTAAGATCTTGCCTATGTCGTGATGGAATATGAAGTATAACTTATTGGGAAGCAACTAAAATAAACTTTATGCATGAACTATGCAATGCCCGCACCAACTTGTGCTCTAGATCAAATCATATCTACGCATAGATCGG
The DNA here is from genome assembly GCA_947311845.1 of Poa pratensis. NCBI lineage: Eukaryota > Viridiplantae > Streptophyta > Magnoliopsida > Poales > Poaceae > Poa > Poa pratensis. The sequence continues at coordinate 18,902,541 of CAMZMU010000092.1, read as the reverse complement.
CTCTGAACACTTCCTATTGGGTTACGGGTAAAACTTTAAAAAAAATTGTAACCTTGCCTCCAAGATCTATTCTATGAAGATATGCTGCACCCCATAATGCTAGATCTAGATACTTACAAATACCGTTGCGGAAGATCTTGTGTTTGTCGAAGTAGATGTTGGTGAAGCCTGATGAAGAATCTCACGTCCACGCCGGGAGGTGAGATTGTTGCCGGTTCGTCGCCGAGGAACTAGTTGCACAGCCCCTCTCTAACAGTATCCACACGTACGCCACGCCAATTCGTCAGCACGTTCGCCGCCTAGAGCTACTAGCACCAACGAAGAGAGACTGTCTTTCGGTGTAGTTTATGTGGTAGATCTAATCGGGCTTGATTAGATCTATATGAGACTAGAGAGATCTAATTCTCAACACATGAGATCTACTAGAGAGAGATTAGATCAAAGTCTAATTAGAGCGCCGTCTAATTAGAGCATCGTCTAATTGCACACAATATCTTAAGAGAGAGGAACTTGCACAAAACTTGGATTGTTCTCCTTGTGGGAGGGGGTGGAGTATATAAAGGGGAGCAAGGGGAGGAGGTGCTTGGGGAAGGGGTAAACCCCTTCCCTTGGTGCGCCGGCCCTAGGGAGGCCGGCCCCTATCCCAAGTCGGTTTGGGAGAGGAGTCCTTGCCAACAAGGACTCCCTCCCTTCCCTTTTATCTTTTTGTCTTTTTCCTTTATTCTTTCCTTTTCCAATTCGGACTCTTTTAAATTTCCAAATCAAACAAGGAAAGAGAGGGAGAGGTGGTGGTGTGCCGGCCAGGGAGGTGGGGCCTAGCCGGCCGACCCACACTAGGTGCGGTTCGGCCCCTAGGGCTCCCCCTTTCCTCCTCCGACACTCCCTCCTTAATGGCAAACCTCCGAAACTCGTCCGGAACCATATATACTCTTTAGATAAAATCATCGAATCTATCCACTGATGTCGGAAACACTTCCCGGCATCCCAGAACGTCTCATGTTCGCCATATTTCTCTCTTGGGAAATTCTGCCCTATACCGGCATTATTTTCCTCTCATGATAACTTCACCGGAACACCTCCGAATTACTCCGGAGTTGTTCCTGTGACATCGGAGGGATTCCGACCACTTCTCATAACCACAAAATTACAACTTTATTCTCTCAATAAAAGATTGACTCACAGCTTAACTGTGTGACCCGGAAGGTTCGATAACACATAGACATGTCCGGGAGCTTACTAGACAATAATCAGCATTGGGACCTAGACGGCCGTACTGGCTCCCATGTGTTCACGAGTGAACGACAGAACCTGTGTATTTCTCACTACGCCAATCCCCTTACGTACACAATATCAATGATATCTCGAGATTGAGACAATGTGCTCTAGTGTGATCAAACCCTTTGATCATAACACATATAATTCTCGTATCAATATCATTCTCTTTTCTCATTCCGTATTTTCATTGTCCCGTGATAAATCACGCTGTCTGGCCAGACGATTGGGTGACAATAATAATATTGAACGAAAATTCAAAGACTAAACTAAAATCAAACATCACTCAAAACTTTAAATGATATTTTGGATCAAAACATTTAAGACTTAACAAAACTAAATAAAAGACATGTTACAAGAGCAGGCACGACGTCAATCTCGGCTCGTGCATCTAAAAGAGCGGGCATGACCATTTGATTCTCTTCGTTGTCGTCTGCAAGGGCGACACTCTCCCTCATCATTTGGTAAAACATGAACTTGTCGTCTCTATGCATAGCTTACTGGACAAAATGAAGCAATGAAACTAGACAACGAATCGTGACATCAGTCAAATGAAACGCATTGGCAAACGTCCGAACATTTTACGTGTGTGTGTGTGTGTGTGTGTGTGTGTGGGGGGGGGGGGGCAGTGAGAGGTGGAACCGGTGAATGAGATGATGGGGATCGGTAGAGAGCGGCTGCAAGCCGGCCTGGGTGGTCGCTGCGGCTGAAACCCCGCGGTGAGTTGGCGACAACAGGGGTGGCGGCGAGGGCGATGGTGCGAGGCCGGCAAGAGGAAACCATAGGGGGGGGGGGCAGTATCGGTGCCGGTGGAGATGCTCTTAGAATAGAATAAAAACTGGGTTAAGTGAAATTTCTGTAAACAAACTTCTGCTGAATTATTTGAGCTAGAGTCCTGCGTAATTCTTCTGTTCGAACCAAGCCAGGTAGAAGCAGCAGAGAAATACAGCAGAGCTCGAACCGCTCACGGAAGGCAGGATCGACCCAGAGCCCAACGCTAATTTTTTTTTAATAATACATTTTTTAAATTAAATTCAAAAAATATTACGCAAAATAACGAAATTGCAAAAATAATACGGCCTCGGCCCAGCTTGGGCCGATAAGGGCCCGTCAGCCAGGCTTGGGCCGATTTGGCCTTATCGGCTTTGTTAAGGACGACCAGATCGCATGGTGGGCCAGGCCTGCGCCCGACAGGCCGTGAGGGGGCACTAATCGGCCAGAACTCGGCCGACCGGCCTGTCGGCCAGGGCTGGGCCGACAGGACGCTGGATAAGGCCAGCCCTGCCCACATCTTCCTCCTCGCGTCCTCTCTCTCCTTTTCTTCTTCCTCTCGAAACCAGCAGCTCCTTACTGCGTTTCAGCGGCGATCTGTCCATCCAGCCACCAAATCTTCCTTCTACAAGTGTTAGAGAGTTAAGGCAGCTCAGATCTACAGATGTGTTGGATTATTGTGTGATTTCGTGTTGTTTGGTTGGAGCAATGGTGGAGTTTAGGTGGAGGTTGCTGTAGGGTGGTGGATGGTGCAGCGTGGTGGTGGTGCAGCGGTGTTGCATTGGCGGTGGTGGTGACGTTGCTGGTCCATTGAATCGGCACGCTTCAAGGGTATGCGTTTATTTTGCTAACAATATTAAGTATATAGTTGTTCCCGGTTGTAACAGTAAATTGGTGTCACATTTTTAGGTTGTTGAGATGAGTAATTTAGTGAAATGTTTGTTTTTCTACGGTCCTGGCGAAGTTGTAGTAAATGAGCATGGAGCTGAGCAGATGGCACTTGAGAAAAGATTCGGATCGTTCCTAGACTCATATGACTCAGTTGTTCGGCTCCTCTACACATTGCAGGCCCGTAATCCAGGCACATATGTTGACGTCAAACACTTTTGGATGGCAGAGTTTCCAAACGTAAAGGTGCTGCATCGTGTGTTCTTCTCTTTCGGTGTATGCATAGAAGCTTTCACTCACTGTCGACCAGTTATCTGTGTTGATGGTACATTTCTTACTGGCAAGTATATGGGACAAATCTTGACTGCCATTGGTCAGGATGGCAACAATCAGATCGTGCCACTTGCATTTGCTTTTGTGGAGAGCGAGAACACTGAAAGTTGGACTTGGTTCTTCAGGCAGCTTAAAATAGCAGTAGTAAAAGATAAGCCGAACGTGTGCATCCTTCATGACCGCCATGCTGGTATACTGAACGCCGTCAAGGCACTCACAAACCCTGTGGCCGCGGAACAAACGCCATGGCTAGACCTGCAGAGTCGTTGGTGCATGCTGCAAGAAATGTTGCAGTAGCAGCACATGTGCAACTTGTGGCGCAACAGCTAGCAACCGGACCTCCACCAGCTGAGGATGTACCTGTTGGGCTTTGTGACTTGCCAGGATTTGATCCGCCTGGTGTTAGGAGAAAGACTGGGAGGTTGATCAAAAACTTTCAGCAGTGGATAGAGCACGAGCCTCTTGAGAGGCGGTCTTTGCTGCACGACACTTATGGAGCCAGGTACGGTGTTATGACTACCAACCTTGCTGAAACATACAACTTCGTTCTTAGAGGAAATAGGGCATTGCCACTTACAGCCATTGTGGAGGGTATTTTTGAGGGCACAGTCAAGTACTTCAGAGAAAGACGCCAGAAAGCTCACATGCATATCGTTAACAACCCAAACACACCTTTTTGTGAGAAGATTACGGAGTACATGGATAGGAAGATGGCAAAAGCTCGTACTCATGCTGTGCAGGCCATAGGAAATCAAGAAAGGAGGTTCGATGTACACTTACCTTCTGACAAGTTTGGTTGCGGAAATCAGCTCAGAACGCATGAGGTGAGAATTGGAAATGAAGCCCGACCAACATGTGACTGCACATGCAATAAACCAAAATTGCTTCACCTGCCCTGCTCCCATGTATTGGCTGCGTGTGGGCAACTCGGACTATCAGCCATCTCGTTCGTTTCACCATATTATTTGAACGAGTCTGTTCTTAATACCTGGACCGATGAAATGGTGGGATTTCGAGCTGTGGGTAATTTTAACACGGTTGATCCTAATGAAAGGCAGTACATCCCCGACCCAAGGCTACTGCGTCCTGGTAGAGGTAGACGACCGTGCAAGCGTATCAGAAATGGTATGGATGAATCTGAAGCCGGAGGCCCGACAGTGCAATGTTTCTTGTGCAATGATTTTGGTCACAGGGACACTGCTTGTACAAAATTCCCACCTACGAATGCTGCTCCGGCAACTAGAGCAGCTGCTCCACGTGGACGAGGCAGCCGAGGACCAAGAGGAAGGGGAAGAAACTAGGATGTTTTAAATTTGGACTGTACTTTTATTTGTAATAATGTGGATCAATGTTTTAAAATTGGACTATGTTTTTATCTGTAATATGTGTGGATCAGTGTTTGTAGACTATGTTTTATATGTGTGCATCAGTGATTTAAATTTGGAGTTTGATTTCATCTGTAATTTGTCTGCATTTGTGTGGCTAAAAAAGAGGAGGGAGAGGTGAAAAAAAATCAACAGCCAGTCGGCCCAGCTTGGGCCGATAAGGGCCCGTCGGCCAGGCTTGGGCCGATTTGGCCTGTCGGCCGCCCTGCGCCTGTCAGTTACATCGACCCAAGCCTGGCCGACGGGCCCTTATCGGCCCAAGCTGGGCCGAGGCCGTATTATTTTTGCAATTTCGTTATTTTACGTAATATTTTTTGAATTTAATTAAAAAAATGTATTATTAAAAAAAAAATGTGCGAGCCCAACAACAAACCTTTGCTTGCTCCCCGCTCCACCTCCCCTCCCATCTCCCCTCTGCGCCGGCACTGCAGCCACAGCGCGCTCCGGATCGGCGGATCTCGTCGGCCACGATGATGAACAGCGTCTCCCCTCCGCCGCCGACGCTTCCCTCCGGGGTAAGCACCGCCTGTCCCTCGCCTCCTCCCCTCTCTGTAGATCTGGTGTTAGGGACATACGCGTCTCTGTGCCGGACGCTTCTAGATCCTTCGTCTCGGGCGCCTCTTAGGAACCCTCACCGAGAGGCCTCCGCAGAGAGGGTTAGTCGCGAAATTCCGCGCGACGATGCTTCGCTTGTAAGCCACTGTAGTGCACGGATCACTATTGTTCCAGAATTGGATGATTGAGTCTGCGTGTTGTGGTCACTAGTTCTCTGTTTGCACCGAGGTCGGAGAAATACCCACGTCACGTTTTTTCTGGGCCACGCTTGCTTTCGTCCGGAGTGTCACAAATTTCTGTGAATTGTGATCTTTGCCTAGTACACGAAATACGTGGTGGAAACGCTTGTTGCTGTACATCTCGAGTGCAGCTGAGCGCTGACAGACGCCCCGTTTCTCAAAATGCAGGGTGGAATCTTCAGAGGGTACACGAAGCTGTGCAAGGGTCTCGCTGTCATATTGCTCCTAGTGCACCTCTTGGTCCAGCTGTTCCCATCGGCCGTCAACTATCTCGCGCTTATTCCCGCAAGGTAGGGACACAGATCTTCGTTTCATTTTGAACCCGATGTTTACAAAGAATTTTACTGACAGACGTGAGTAATGATGAAGTTAATTGTCAAGTTGTAGAGGAAGCTGACTTAATTTCTTAATTTACCGCTTAACAGCTTGTTGACCTAAGATTTGATTTATTGTCAGAACCATCAGTTTTGAGTTGGCAAGGATACTATAAAATATGCATTCTAAGGAGAAATGATTCTTCCCTACAGTCATGTGCTAGTGCCCTAGTAGGCTATGACTGGTAAATAGAACTAATACAGCTTGTCAGAATGGCCCATCTAGGATTCTAGGGTGCTAGTTTTAAACACAATTTTACTTTGGTGTTTGCAGTACAACCTTACGTTCCAGTGAGTAGTGAAGTCATATGTTTGTCTAACCACCAGATTGTATCATTCTATTCAGTAGTATATCTGCTGCACATAAAAATTAAAGCTAACTGTCTCGCTTGTTTTGAAATGAAGTTACCAGTAGTTTTTCTTAAGAAAAGCCAATGACTGTTAAATCACATATGCATTTGAGATGCTACCCTGTATAACTTGAACATGCTTGATGTTTTACTACTTATACACAAATGTCATGGTTCTGTTTTCTTTATAATTGTATAGCTAAATTTAATTCTCTACAGGACTATTCCTTTTGCCTGGAACCTGATTACTGCTGGTTATGTCGAGCAAACAATTCCAGGGGTAAGTTCTTCCTCCCATCATCGGTCAAGCGTTCTGATTTGTTCCATTGTCTGCCTCGGAGTCATCCTTGCACTCAGTATGTTTCTTCTTTTTAATTTTATGAAAAACTAACGAAACTAAATCTCCCTGAAGTTAAAGAAGTAAGAACTGTGGCAACTAAAGTGACTTTACATGTCGAGTGAAGATGCCTACTTAGACGATGCAACTAAGGTTTAGATGGTTAGCTATGAAAAAGAAGCCACTCCAAACTAGTAATTCAGTAGATGTGATTTGGATAGGGAGTACGGTTGCTATGTCTGGCTTGTTATAGATAGGTAAGTTCTTTTTCTCATATCATGTGTTAGTAAGGTAGGAAACATGTTTAGATAATTCTGTCTTCATTTATGCCGAGCAACAGTTGCAAGTCAATGGAGTGAAAATATCTGTGAAAGTGATAACAAATGTGCAGTGTATTACAAGGATATGTGTACGATGAGCTGTACTTTCCTCAAAGACTTTCTGCAGATAATGTTAAGGTTGTTAGGGAGTGCAGCCAGTAATGTTCATTATCTTTGTTTCCCGTGTACCATGTCAATGTCATCAGCTGGTTTACATTTGCTATTGACATGTTAAATAAAATTTACTACTCCCTCCGTTCCGAATTAGATGACTCAAGTTTGTCCAAATACGGATGTATTTAGACCTATTTTAGTGTGTAGATACATCCATACTTGGACAAACATGTGTCATCTAATTCGGAACGGAGGGAGCACCATATACTACCTCTGTTCCAAAATATTAGACGTTTTTGTCAGCTAAAATTTCCTACCAATATTTCTAATATTTTGGAACAGAGTTAGTAGTAGATTCGCCTTCCTTGGACCCTACTCCGTAGTTCTCAAGTACACTATTTTACGTAAGAGACCATGTGCCTATTTAATTGAGCCCCTTCAACTCACATGGGTAATGTGCTTCCAGGTTATTATCAGCATAATTGGTCTTCTTCTATTTGGGAAGTTATTAGAGCCTTTATGGGGCACAAAGGAGTTGTCGAAGTTCGTTTTTATTGTCAACTTCTCAACTTCAATGTGTGTCTTCATAACTGCGATCGCTTTGTACTATGTAACACAACAAGAGACCTACCTGTAAGTATTGTTTTTCTGTAGAAGCGTATGAGCACATCTACTTTGATGTTTAGTGTTGTGTAAACTAATGAGTTTTCATAATGCTTGATTTCTCAGCTATACTCCTCTTTCTGGATTTTATGGAGTTCTGTCAGGATTGCTAGTGGGAATCAAGCAACTCATGCCAGATCAGGAGCTTAATCTTCTTGTGCTGAAGATCAAGGGAAAGGTTTTTATCTGACACTGTTAATTGAATAACTTAGTTTGATGTTATCGTGTGTTGTGACTGACATGTTTATTTTTGTACCTACTCAGTGGATTCCATCACTTATTGCACTGATCTCAGTTGTTGTAAGCTTCTTCGTGAATGAGTTGGTATCTTACCTCCCAGTCATACTGTTTGGCATTTATATGAGTTGGATTTACCTGCGTTACTTCCAAAAGAGGCTAGAGACAGGCCTGAAAGGAGATCCTAGCGAGGAGTTCTCTTTCTCAAGTTTCTTCCCTGCATTTCTAAGGTAGTACAGCTTCCCCTTTCATATAATAAGATCTTAATTTACAGGCGGACATTAGAAAAAAATATTATTCACAGCCAAATTCTGGACTCAATAGCATTTAAATTTGGACTAACTTATTAAAATTTGCAGACCGGTTCTGGATCCAGTAGCCTCCATATTCCATCGGCTTCTTTGTGGAAGATCTGATAACTCTAGGGGTCAGACATTGGAAACCTCATCATTGACGGGCTCAGAATCTACCGAGGCAAACAGGAGGAGGTTAGTTGTTTTGACTTGTCTTAAGTCGTGCATAGATTTTTCATCCTTGCTCACACAACCTAGTCTAGACACAACCCGTCAGTATTTCCCACTGCGTCTTTGACTCCAGTGTTCTTAGGGTTTGGTATTTTGGTTCAGTATCATTTGGTACTTCTGGTTGGTACGAGACATGCAGTTAAATAGACACGTAGACTCATGCATGTGTGCTTGTATACTCAATCTCACTTGCCTGTTTTGCTCTCACGGCAGGGAAAGGGGTCAAAGAGCACTGGAGCAAAGATTGGCCGAGAAGCTGGCTGCGGTCAGGAGTACAGAGAGCACGTCGGACGACGCGTCTGACAAAGTATAATCCTTCCATGAAACGACCTGTGCATCTTGTCGATTCCCCCGGTGCTGGCGTTTTTCTGGACAGGAGTAGCATCGAATCGATGATTTCTCCTGTACTATTTCAGCGGCCCCATCCTCACCCCAAAGTACTTCCTTTTGCGTTGTATTCGCTAGTTATGTCATCTGTAAGCTCTTCTAGGAGAGATGGTGATGCGAGAATGTGTGATTTACTGATTTAGTGGACCAAACTGAACTGTGCAACGTGTGAGGATTTCTCAGGACAATTTAGCTGCATGAGTGAGAGTTTTCGCATTCCATTTTTGAGGTCCAGAGGAGCTCACATGAGGAAGAAATGAGTCAGCGCGGGTTTGTTTGGCGATCCATTTGATTCTGTCTGCCTTGCATTATGGTTGTCGTGAGTACACGATGAAGACGTGAGAAGGTATTGGGATGTTGATCTTCTGTATTGTTCCCAGGTGTGCACGCACAGTTCTAACGTGGGAACCACCAGTCAGCAGAGATGGGTGTTGTTGGTGCCCGGTCAAAAAAAAACTCCGATTAAATAATCGTACCAGGCACATACATGTCAGTAGCACCGCAAGGACACGTGCGGGAAACTTGTAGATCCTGAATTTACCACTTACGTGGCCAATTCGAGTTTAAAAAAGAGATGTGTGCATATGAGTTGTCTGTTCTTGCAGTTGAAGATACCAATTAGGAGATTTTCAAGTTTAAATACTTCCCAGATTGCTAGATTAAAAAACCCTTCCCAGATCGTCCAAATCCTGGCACATGTTCTTGGTGCGATTCTGTTGGCATAAGCCCACATAAAGCCCAGCAAGCCCAGGCCCACTACCGCACCAGCCCTTCACGTCTTTGAGCTCTCCTTCCTAAACCAAACCAAAACCAACTCCGGTGAAAATAGAGAAAAATCAAATACTAGTACTAAAATACTAAAATAGAGAAAAATCTCGAAGCCCTCCCCCATCCCCCCACTCCGGCGCTCCATGCCCCTCCCCGCCGCCGCCTCCACCAAGCCCGGACGCCTGTCCGCCACCCACCCCAGCACCCGGCGGCAGCGCCGCTAGCCGCAGCGGAGCCCGCCCCCCTCTGGCCGCCGGTCCTGGGCGGGCGTCGGCGATGGCGCCGACCCGGAAGAAGCGGACGTCGTCGGCGGCGGCGGCCGCAGCCGCCGCGGCGCAGTGGAAGGTGGGCGACCTCGTGCTCGCCAAGCTCAAGGGCTACCCGGCGTGGCCGGCCAAGGTGAGCGTCGCATGTCCTCCTCTCTGATCTGGGGCTCCTCTACTGCTTTGGGTGAACTTAGGGTTCCATGGCCGCGGAGCTTGCTTAGGGTTTGCTCAGGAAGTAGTTCTTTTACTGCTCCACGATGATTCTCAGTAACGAATGAGGTCTATAGGTAGCTGCTGGCACCGATTTGGTGGCCCTTTCTTTCGATCTCTGCTATTTTTCTGGCTATAGTTTAGGGTTCGGAGAAGGTAGTTGGTGCCTTGGTGGTAGCTCAGTCTCCGATTTCTTTGATCTCTTTCTTATTAAGTTCCCTGCTAAATCAATGCACTAAACTACGATCTCTTACTGCAAGCTCCTGTGTTTCCCAAATCTCGATTCTAGTGAGGTTTAGTGGATGATTCTAGTTTAGATCTCACCCTTTTGGCGGTTGGGGCTCCATGGTGTTTCAGTCTGTTCAGAGTCAGGTAGCTGACCTTGCTTGGTTTTTGTTTTGGTACCGATGGTGTGGTGGATACATAGTTGGTGGTAGCTCAGTCTCCGATTTCCTTCATCTCTTATTGATGTTCCTGCTAAATCAATGCACTAAGCTACGATCTTGTACTGCAGGAGTGCAAGCTCATGTATTTCTCAAATCTGAGGTTTAGTGATTGATTATAGTTTAGATCTCACCCTTTTGGTGGTTGGGGCGATAGAGTTTCAACCTGTTCAGAGTCATGTAGCTGAGCTTGCTTGGTTTTAGTTTTGGTAATGATGGTGTGGTGGATACATAGTTGTCGTGGGGCAAACCATGGCGCTTCACTCTCTCTCATATGATTTCTTTTGCGAGATCACTTGTAAGTGTACTACCGTTATGATAGAATCACGGTTCCTTTTGGAAGATGGGTGTGCCCTGGTAGTTCAGTTCGGTGGAAGATCTTGATAAACCTGGTTGGTGAAGGCGAATGCAACCTTTTTTGGGATCAAGTTGTATCTAGTACAAGAACCTTGATATATCTAGTAAATGATAACCCATTCTTTTGTTCCAGTTATAATGATGTTTCTGCAGATGGAATAGGGGCAGTGAACTTACGTGCTAGGTTTGAGATATGCCAGATTAACCATATGATATGATGTTTCAGTTTTTTATTTGATAATTTATGCCGTTAGGTTCCTAACTGGTTTATCTCCTTAAATTGACGTCCTCGGCAGTTGGATGTAGTGGTTACGTCCATAAAGTTTGGCAGCGATTGTTCATTTGTTCTGTCTTGACCATGATAATATAGTATAAAGACAATTGGGGATCCTTAGTGTGCCACAGTCTTGCACTGTTCTTGTTATCTATGTTGAAGGTTCTCATAGCTTGATTTAGTTCCCCGATGATTTGGGATTTAATGCTATAGGTGGTCCATGTGGAGTAGCGAAGGCCCGATAGTCCCACAATGGATAATAATGTACTTGTTAAGTCCAAACATGTCACCTCCAGGTTAACCCTCTCACAAGAAGAAACTGTAAGAGGATTAGAGGAATGCTTGTGAACGCCTGGGTCTGTCCAACATGGGCACTGTATTGCACAAAGTATGGGTCTCAAATTAGATTTCGTTGGATTAGCAAATGAGGTTGGATAATAGTCTTGCTGTGATGCACACCTTTTATGGTCTGGGAACAAAAAGTTTCATCATGCGTGAGAAAAAGCATAATCTGTGATATCGTCATCTCTTTAAATTGAACACATCATGTATATATTATTTTGCGGTTTTTGTCGTAATATGAATTTCTCTTGGTGGCAACGTCTCCTTTCTGTAGTTATTTTTATTTTTTTGGTTTTCTTGCTTTTGCTTGTCATTTGAAATTTTCAGGGGTTGATAGTTTAATACGTAGAAAATATCCTTCTTGCCCTTTGCTAACACTAATGTTTACATGCTGTTCTAAATTTTTCTTTCTTCTCATTTCAGCTATTAAGTATTTCCCCAGATTTTGCCTTAAGTATTTCATTTTGTGATTACTCAATTCTCCCCAACAGATTTGTCTGTGCTTGGTGTTATTTTAGCCTACCTTCCTGTTAACATGGCTTGAACAACACTTGCCCGGTTTTAGCTTCGTTTATGGTGTCTTGTTATGAGAAAGTTCACAAATCCTACAATTACTTTCCGCTATTGCTGTGAGAGTAGTTCCCTCCCTCTTACACTTTTTTGACGATGCTATTAAGCTAGTATTTCTAGGATGAAGCTGCTTAGTTTTTACTGATTGGGCTTTCCATTGTCCATTTGTTGTTCCATTCCTATGTTTGGCTGTTTCGTGGGGACTGGTTTAGGGCACTGATGTTTGTTTGAACCGAATCTGAAATACTACCGGAATCATCATGAGCACTTGATTTACGGATATACATACTTTTACAGATAAGTGAGCCGCATCAATGGGGGCTTTCTTCAACAAAAAAGAAGTTGCTTGTCTACTTTTACGGGACTAAAGAGATGTAAGTTTTATTTTGTATATAAGAATCTCCTTTTGAATTTACAATTTCTGGTTGATGCATACTTTTGCTATATGCACTATTTGCTTGTGTCAAACTATCAAATAGCTTCTCATGTTATTTGTTGATTATTACCTCTGTTCCACAATATAAGACGGTTTTGGTAGGCCAAAATGACCTACTAAAACATCTTATATTTTGAAACGGAGGTAGTATTTTACAATAGTTTGACTGCTTGCCCTTTTGGTACATGATATGCAAGTTACTTGGTATATGCTTTTACTTTGATAATCCATTGTATTTTTCTTTTGTGATTATGGATACATAAAGCGCACCAGTGTTGCCTTTTTTGTATTTGCATGCAAGCAATATGTTGTTTATAATGATTCTGTTATCTGTTTAAGTGTCCATTAGATGATGTTTCTTGTTACGATGACTACATGATGAGGTTTCGGCTTTTGGTGCACTCAAGGTGTTTGCTCTCAGATTATGTGATCTTTACATAATCAAAAGCTTGTTCTAGTTGAGAACTATGCACAAACTATTCTGGATTCATCAATATACTGTGGACACAGTAGGGTAAATATAGGAAAACATATTTATGATGAGGACAGCATATTATCATCGCTTATGATTCATTTTAGTCTAAATTGTTAAGAGTTCCTTGGATGGTTCCTAATATTGTCCTTGCAGCTCTGAAGTTTAGTTGGAGTTGTAAGTTGAACTCTTTACCTATTCATGTTATCTTAATAAAGCCTCTCGTCAGTCATCACACAATAGTAAGCCCAACTTATATGTGGAGCTTGTAAAACTTTAACGAGTTAACGGGCAAGTTAGAATCAGTAAAGTGCAATTCAATTAAAGTCAGGGGACAATCTTTGAACAAGTACTTAGCGTGTGATTTTTAATAGTGCATTGTTTTGGATGAAGTAGAAATACTAAGAACACAAAAACTTCCAAGAGAGGCTGTAATGATAACTTGCCACCATAAAGAGTGTCCAAAATGATTAATAGTTGTGTGATGCGATCGATATACCGTAGTAAATGACTTGACAGCAAGTGGCAGTTAAGCATCCGTGTGCCTTTTGAATGCCCTACATGATAGAGATAGTGTTCGTTGAGTTCTGTTGGGTTTTCTTATTTCGGAATGTGTTGTTGCTGGCACGTTGAGTTCTGTTGGGTTTTCTTATTTTGGAATGTGTTGTTGCTGGCATGGTTTGCATCACATCATGAAGGATAGTACACACTCCTTATCAAAAGTGTGTTGCTTTTGGGCAACACAAAATGATCACAATGGCAGTTTCCTACACTTCAGGTTAATACAACTTCCTATGCTGATAATAGTTCCCATCTAAAACTTTGTGTATTAATCATTGTGATGGAACTATAATGGTGTAATCTTCTCTTGGAAATAAATGTGACATATTAGAAACATGTTTGTTGGCATTGTTTGGTGTTTGTTTTTGCATATAAACAAGTTAGGTGCACACTTGCTCCACCATGTAAACATGAGTACTCTTTTCTGTAGAGTACAAGTCGGACACAGACAACCCACAAACACTGATTGATATTCTGCCCGTCCTCCCATTCCTACACATAGAACCACTGCCAAGAAGTCATACAAAAAGTCCAAAGATTGTTACAAGATGCATCTACCATGCCACAAATTTGTCAATGTTGTCACCTTATGGTTGTGTTTCTGTGCGTAGGTGGCGCAGTGCCACTGTAAGGGGAGGAAGCATCATAAATGTTTTCTATCACACCACGCATACACACACACGTGACACATGCATGCACGTCTCCTACACATGCTACAAATATATTAGAGGCTCCACACCCCCACCTAACGTGGAAACACACTCTCACTTAACGCACATGCACGTGTACCGTTAAATATGGCACACTGTTTTGATGCTACGGATTTAAGTCAGGTTGGTTTCATCAAACACCTTCTCTCCCACCACTAGGCTGAAGGCCCTTCCAACGCCATCTTCAAATCTTATTATACAATGTTGGGAAGTGTTGGTAATGGACGACCTCAGCCGAAGATGTTTGCAATTCACAGCAGTTGCCCCCGGCTGTCATTTTTACACATTTTATTCTTTATGCACTATTTTTTATTCCACATTTTTTTAATGTTTCTCTGACATCAGTTCTTAATTTTGTAGTGCTTTCTGCAATTATGCTGACCTCGAGGCGTTCACTGAAGAGAAAAAGAAATCTCTACTTGCTAAACGACATGGGAAAGGAGCAGATTTTGTCCGAGCAGTAAATGAAATAGTAGAAATTTTTGATTCTATGAACAAAGAGGGCAATGATAACAGTGATTTGGCCCCTGCCAACAATAGCAGCAGTTTGGACACTGGAGGTCCTGAAGAAGTTTCTGATTTGGCCAATGACAATAAGCTTGATGGTAATCCTGCCATTTCCATGGATCACAGCTTGGCCAGTAGTCCTGGGTCTAGTATTGCTGCATTAGAGAGTGAAAACTGTGTTGTGAACTCTGCACCTGATGAGCCTGCTAGTTCATTTTCAAAGAAGAGGCAAAATAATGCACCACAACTAGATTCTTGTACTCATGCTAATCTTGCATCAGCACGGAGGCCAAGAAGTTCATTAGGTGCTGATCATAGGACTCGGGATTCTTGTGGGCTGAATGGTCCCAATCTGCCTTCTGTTGATATGACACCTGATGATAATAAGCAGGAAGGCTCTTCTTCTCGATATAAATCTATAGGTCATGACAAACCCAACTCAGATTCCATTTCAACTAAGAAGGACGTTATGCTGTTCAATTGCAGCCGAGGCACCTCAAGTCAATCTGGAGCCTCAGGGAATGGTAATGATGAGAAAAACTCGAGTTCTGCTGCAAATGTAGAAAGTACCCTCAATGTTGAAGTATGTCAAACTGTCATGGATAGAGAAGATAATCTGAATGAAATGCAAGATCTTTCCACAAGCACAACAGTTACTTTTAAAAGAAAGCGAAAGCCAGAGACAAATGATGTTAATACTTCTGTCAGTAGTATGGCACCAAATATGGATGAAGAATTGCAGCCCAAGTCAAGTGGAAACATACCAGATTCTCCCAATTCAGGGAATGAAGTCAATAAGTCAGATGGAGATGACCACTTGCCACTAGTGAAAAGGGCACGTGTTAGGATGGGAAGACCCCAGCTGGAGGACTCCATAGTTGACGAGCCTGATATTTCTGATAACAAAACAGAGTTGGCTATGCCTGTAGATCAATGTTATAAACATGACCTCTCTTCAGTAGCGGGAAAGGATTATCCAGCAGACGAGATCCCCCTGGCATAGATTCTTCACCTGAAGTAGACCTATCTCTGGCATCAGGAAAGGATCATTCAGCTGAGGAGGTTCCTCCTAGCATAGAACCTTCACCCGAAGTAGACCTGTCTCTGGCATCAGAAGAAGTTCAGACTGCTTGCAATACCAAAGAATGCCAATCAAAGGCTTCGACGTTGGATGGAGAAGCTGCTTTGCCTCCATCCAAACGCCTACATCGTGCCTTAGAGGCTATGTCTGCTAATGCAGCTGAAACTACTAGTAATCTGCCGGAAGTGAATAAGCCAAAGGAGTTTATCCTGAAACGTAGCCCAACTTCAATAGCAAGCTCGCCTTCTAATAACTCTGCAGATGCACTAGTCAAAAGTCCAAAAATTTCACCAACTAAATGCATGGAAATTTGTGCAACTGCATATTCTTTAGATACCCGAACTGGTGAAAAGTATATCTCGCAAGCAGTAAAAATAAACAAGGACTCCCCGTCTTCTGTTCCTCTGGAATTAACGTCTTCTGTTCCTTTGGAATTGACAAACGGCAGCAGTCATGATCTTCCAAAAGACAAAGTTCACACTAGGGTTGATGGTGTCTGTGGAAAGTCTCCAACCTCTTCCTTGGAGCCCAAAGAACCTGCTGTTGTATCTAAACTTGATCAATTGCCTTTGGAAAAAGCAAGGAGAAATGAGCTGCCAGATCTAGTTTCCAACTCTGGCAAAAATATTGATGGATCTGCTTATCCACTTAGCCCAGCAAAGACTATTACGTCAGGCGCTAATGGCTATTGCAATTCCTCGCCACATGATAAGACAGTTTTGGCTGAACCAACAATCAGTGTGGGTGACAGAACAAGTGTCTCTTCATTGGTTACTAAAGTTACATACGGCCAGTCTGTTGCAGGCGCCCGGACATTTGAAGTGTAAGCCATATATTTTCTGTCAAGCCAAACCTTCCATTTCTTAGATAGATAAGCACGATTTCGACATAGGTAGACGTATTGCACACCTTCACCTTAATTAGCTAATTCTGGCAATCTTGGGTATCATATGTTTTTCATTTTAACCATTATTCCTATCCCTGAATCTATGTGTTCCGGCGTAGCACATTTCATGTACTCTACATTATTCACTTTAAACAATCACTAAATTTTTTGTGCAATTACAAATATGTCTTAATGCAATAATATAGATTGGATGTATTCTTTTCTCTGCATATTTTTGTTATGCACAAACAAGATAAAGGTCTTGTGCACTTTCTAGGCGGAATTGAGCTAGTGTGTCCGTATTTGAATGTATGGATAAAGATGGATGCTGATTATACCTTAAACCTGAGCTATTGGTGCTTGTTCAGTCACCACTCACTACCCGTCCAGTCAAATTAAGCAATGTTGTTGGATTTGTGCAGGCAAACATCATAAGTTTGCTAGATCCCATAAGCATATAGCAATAGAAATTAAGTGTAAAATATACGTTTGGAGACTGTTGATTTCTGAAATGTCACTTGTTTGTTACCAGAAGGAGTATGTTCTAACAGTATCCAGTAGTCTAAAAGTATGAGTTGGAGCTGCTTCATTGGGTTAAAAGGATCATATGCAAAACTCTCTGTAGGGGGTGTTTAGTTGCATCTATTGGGTGATATTACTAATTGTTGGTTGAGTCCTCCTATCTTATCGCAGAACATATTTGTCTTTACTATTAATATAATGTGTGTAATTCATTCTTCTGCATGCAGTTTATAATTGGTAAGGAACATGCTAAAGAAGCTACTCTTAGCTGATATAAAATATCTTTGTTTACCCTAGGCGACTTTATAATATATGTGCATAATTCATTCTTCTGCAAGAAGTTCAAAATTTCTAGGGAACATGCTAAAGAAGCTATTCTTCGCTGATGTAAAAAGTCTTTGTTTAGTCCAGGTGACTTGTGAAACACATGTATTATGATCTTCATCTTTGCTGGTGTTTGGGACTATTGTACGAAGGATCAAATAAATTTATCTTCTGTTATTTCTAATCCTTGCTATTTCTTATTTGTACCTTATAAAGTCTTGCGTCGATCACCCAGATAGTCTTGACAGCAGTTTCATTGGTTCATCTTGTAGGAATGGTTCTTCATCAACGTCACTGAAAGAATCCGACCGGAGAGTTAACCCAAAGGATACTAATTTATCGCCAGACTCAATGCCAATGAAAGAACTTATTGCTGCTGCACATGCTCGGAGATTCTCTCAACCAACTTCTTTCATAGACAGTTTTTTGGATTCCAATGTTATTTCACCTTTGGCGAATATACCTTCAGCTAAGGAAGGATCGGGTGGCCGGTGTTCACCTTCAAATAATAATACAATAAGGTCTTCATCAGATAGGGTTCATACTCAACAGAATAGTGGTAAGATTCTGTTTGATGACATGCAACAGAAGAGCTTGAACAAATTAGCCGGTCATGATGAAGCCAGGTCAGCACGTAGGGCATTTGAGAATTTCCTTGGTACATTAACAAGAACAAAAGAATGTATAGCTCGTGCAACCCGTCTTGCTCTGGATTGTGCTAAGCATGGCATTGCTGGAGAGGTTAGACAAAGCATTACTCTTCGGTCTGCACTTCTTATATACAAGCATAATTTTGTTTGACCTTTGTATTGCCTACAGCCTCTGTTTTTATTGTTGCTAACGACCATATACTTGCTTTAATCGTTGTAGTTGTACAGTTGGTAGATTTTCTTTGGTCTATGAATGTAGTGGTCCATCTTTTAATTGGTTAACTTAGACTGATTCTGATGGCATTTTCTGTTAGTGCTCCCTGATGAGGAATATGGATGTATATTTTCATTGTTAGCTTTCTACAATGAGGATTGTGGATGTATCTTCTCGTTGTTATCTTTGTACAATGAGGAATGTAGATGTCACTTTTATTTTGAGAAACATACCACTCCAATGGGGAGCCATCTCCTTGGTACATTCCTCTAATGTGGCACAAAAAGATATGCACAAGACATAAGCTAGAAATCAGTAAAGGATATACTTTTTCTCTACCACTATTGTTTGACTAAATTCTAAAATTGAGAGGGCAGAACAACGTTTGTAGTCTTCAGTCTTACATATAGACATTACTCTTTCATGGCCATTCCGCTAATTAGTGCGGTTGAAGTCCTCTTATCGATGCATCTTTTCTGTGTTCGAGTCTAGGTAATGGATGTCATCATCGAACGTCTGGAAAAAGAATCAAATTTGTATAAAAGAGTGGACCTGTTCTTCCTTGTGGATTCAATAATCCAATGTTGTCGCAATCAGAAAGGTACTCCATCGTTTTCTCTTCTTTTCTCTCAGCATTTCTTGGGTAGACTTTTTCAAGCTACCGCCGTGCATCTTGTAGGTGGAGTTGGCGATGCCTATCCTTCTCTTATCCAAGCAGTCCTGCCACGAATACTATATGCTTCGGCACCTCCTGGAAATTCTGCATGGGAGAATCGAAGACAATGTCTTAAGGCAAGTTTTTTCTTCAGTGCCCTAATTAGGATAGATATTACTGTAGTGTTTTTACCTTTTTTCACATGCCTGTGTCATGATGATTAGGTTTTGAAACTCTGGCTTGAGAGGAAAACCCTTTCGGAATACATAATTCGTCATCATATTAAAGAGCTTGAAACTCTTAATGAAGCAGCATTTGGAACCTCTCGCCGTCCTTCAGGGACAGAGAGAGCTTTGAACGACCCTTTGCGGGATAACGAAGGGATGCTTGTAGATGAATATGGAAGGTATAGCTCTCCTTTTGCATTATGAGAAAGTATTTCTACGGTTCGCTGAGTGTACAGCTGAGGTTTGTTTATGTTCTTGGTCAATTGATTCTGTTATTGCATAGTTTTGTATCACTAGCTTGTGGTATATTTGGGATGTTCTTTATTTGTTTTCTGTAAGTACCTGAAAAGACAAATCATCATTCTCCAGTGCATGAGTTCATGGTGCCTATAGAGTTATAGGTTTATCGCAAACAAGCATCTTAAGTCTGGGTCCTTTTAATTTGTGTCGTTTTGGACAAGTAAATGGTCGGAAACAGCTCGTCGCTTTAGCCTTCCTATAAGTGCACTGGTACCAGCAAAGGGCCCAAATCTTAATACGAGTAAAAAGAGAAGATTTCTAGAAAATTCAAGAACCTTGGTGAATTTGAACTTTAGCTAAACTTGCAAGAATAGAGTACAAACAGTATGAGATGGCAGATTGTTAGCACCAGGAGACAAATAGTCAAATAGTTGATGCTGTTCTTTGTTAACTATAACAAGCTGTTGTGATTTGTGTGTGACCATCTGTGATGCTGGGGATTGGTATGCAGCACAGGACACAAATACTTTCTACATCACATTCTGCAACATAAATGGAAATGAGGAAATCAGTTCCACAAGATCTGGCACCTATAGTTTAATGCGAGGGCATTGATATGGTGTTTAGAATGCCAAATGGTAGTAGCATATGACTAGTGTGGGATTAAGGTGTTTAGATGACTCAAGACATACAGAAATATTTATTTTAGTCCTAATTTGGATTTTTCTCAGGTATGTTATAATTCCGTATGGGTGACAACCGCTGCTGTGCACACTGTGCTCTGATATATTATCTTTTATACTAAAAAGTATGGTTTAGTGTTATTCTCGCATGATTAGATTATTCTTTGCAGCAATACTGGTTTCCATCTTCCAAATTTAATCATCACAAAACTAGTTGATGAGGAAGGGAGCTCCTCTGAGGATAGGAGCTTTGAAGCTGTTACTCCTGAACATGAATCTGCGGGTGCTAATGAACAAGAAGGGGCTTCTCAAGTGGATGGGGCGAAGCATCGACTTGTTGTTGAAGAAGTGAATGGTGATCTGGAGATGGAAGATGTAGCCCCATCATCTGAAGCTGTAGCTAGCTCTGCACCTGACCTAACTGATGCTAGACGTACAATAACTAATCAAAATATCAATTCTGTTCCTCCACTACCCGATGACAAACCCCCAACTCCGCCCCCATTGCCATCATCTCCACCACCTCTACCACGTCCACACTGTCCTGTCTTCCAAGGTTCGCAGGTTCAAGGCGCATTGCATGTGGCAGCTGATCGAGTTGAGCCAGATAATCTAAGAGTATGTAGTTCTGTTGTTTGTGTAATAAGATCACTATATTTTTTTTAATTATGGTAAACCTAATGAGTCCTTAATGGTTCTTTGCAGAATGTTCAAGATCAGCGCCCTCATTCTATTGCAAACAATCGAGGCAACATGGATCCTTGTGCGGTTCCGTTTCAGCCTCCGGTGCCCTATACTTCTGGATGTGCAGGGCATACAAATCAAATACTTCCACCGCCACCGCTGCCTCCACCACCTCCTCCACCACCCGTTGCAGCATTCCATCCTCCTGGACCCCATGGAAATTTTTCTGGGCCCCCAGTACCTCACCATGGAAATAACTATCACCATCCACCATCAGCACCGCATCCACCAGGTCCCCCAGTACCTAATAATGCATACCATTTGCATCCACCACCACCGCATCCACCAGGTCTCCGAATCAGTTCCCATATATGCCACCTGAACACCAACAAAGAACACAACCTTGGAACTGTAATTCTCCCTATCCTGAGGGATATCCGTACAATGGACATGACAGAGGACACCATCCATATGACAGGAGACATCACTTTGATGATAGGTGGCATCACTTCGACGATATAGGGCGGCGTTTTGATGATGGAGGGCAGCATTTTGATGCTGGAGGACATTACTTCGATGATGGACCATATCACTATGATGATAGAGGGCCTCACTTCAATGATAGAGGACACATGCACCCTGAAGCTGTGGATAGAGGAAGGTTTCCTCCACATTTTGGACCAGGTATTTTCCTTGGTTAGCTATCAGCATTTTGAAGTTCTGCATTTGTTGAATACCAGATCCATTGGCGGCTTAGGTGCTGAGCAAGGTTGCTCCAATCAGTATCCACTAACTGATCGAACTATTTTTGCAATTGTTCAGATCCGCCGTATCCGGACCATTTTGACCGTGGGCGACCGTCGGACCATCCACCAGGTCCATGCGCCGGATGGTCGATGCCGCCTAGGAGATCGAAATATCCTCCTGGCTCCAGACATTCAATGGAGCCTCCGATTTCCCATGAAGGAGGTATGCTTTGATGTTGCTCTTATACGAGGCAAATCTGTTTGCTACAGTGGTGCTTGTGCACACCTCCATGTTCTACACATTGTGCTTTGCCGAGAGTAGATATTTTGCTTCTAAAAGAGAGGACAAAATACAAACTGTTTTTTGCCATGTGTTCAATCGTTTCAGTAACTAGAAAGATACTGCAATCGTTTCAGTAGAGATAGACTAATTTAATGCATGTTAGTGGGGTTTTGTCCTATAAAAAGTATAGATAACAACATAGCGAGCTGAATGTGTTAATCCTCATTGCATGTCAGGTTGGAGGAGGCATGGAAGACACAATAATGATAGATTCCATAGATGACTTGTCAGAAGCTTTGTGTATCACTTTACTCAAACCATGCTGAGCCTCTTCTGCGGTACTCACCTTTCTATGATAGGGTGAAATTTCCCTTTTCATGCTCAGTTAAGCTGTTATCATGGCAGATTAGTAGTAATGGTTAACCGGAGAGGGATAATTTCTGACTATTTAATGGTACAATACTTTGTTCCACATTTTCTTTTAAAATCGCTGTTATAGTTGCTTGGGGCACTGTTTATCTGACACATCATATTCGTTGTTTTCCAGGTTATAGATTTTCGTTTTCTTTCTTTTAATCATCGGTGAGCCGTGGAGAGATGTTCAGTGTCTCCATTCGCTGAAGGGCTTAGCATGAAATCTCTTTGCGAAAGGAGATGGAACAGCCCCAGTTGTACATATGTTGTATCTCACCATTCTTCTGCAAATGCAGAAACGGAAGGTACTCTGGATCGTGCGTAGAGCTGTTATGTATCAGTTTAGTTAGCCTTACAGTGTACCATGGTACTGAGAAATTCTGTTGATTTTTGATTCTCATTCAGATAATCCCTTTGTAATCCAACTGTCATATTTGAGCACCTTACTGAAACTCAGTGTATATGGCCATAATCTAGATTTATTGCGCATGTCAAGAGCATATGGGCACCTTTTTTTTTTGGAAACAGCTGTTTTTAGTTTATTTTAGCATTTTCTGCAAGTGGATTTGCACTAGGATAATACTGTTGCATAAACGTAAAGAGTGGGTAATTTAAGTACTTGAGGATAAACTGTAGGAACACAGCACCTTGTAGGATTTCCAAAGTAAACGGGATGAATGGCGCATATGTCTCGAGCTGGGCTACATTGTGAGCTATGTTTGAATTCTAGAGTTGAAGAATAGTGTGGCCGTGAAATGACATAAAAAGTGCAGTTAACCAAAACTTACTCTAGACAAAATAAAATCTGGAACTGGATCTCTTAACATCCACGGGCTTTTGACGTGGCTTTTGACGTGAGATATACTGGATCCAACTGTACCGACCTGTATTGGATGTCTGGATGTGGACCTCAACAGGATAATTGGTCAAATAGCATTGGACAATGGACGTTAAAGTTAGAGAGCAGATTGGCTCTCGAGCTCACACGCTGCGGGTTGAGTACAAAATTCGAAAAAAATAGAAAAATAGTTCAAAACATTCTTGGAAAAAAACAGGAACAAACATGTTAAAGTGTTTTACGTACGTGCAAAGTTTCATATGACTTTTTTTGTGCTCTGTGTGAAAAAGACAATCAGATTTCTAAATCTAAGGTCGGACACTGATTTTGTCTCAGGTTCCATCTCTGTCTCATGAGGCTTAGCCAGGTACGATTTTGTGGGGGAACTTGCGAGTTTGGTGTCCTCCATCTCCACCTGGCCGGAGCTGGGATTGTCTCCCGGCCTATCTTGGTACTAGCTTCTTCGAGACGACGATCTCTTGAGATCGTGGTCGTTGATATCTTCTAGTTAACCGTTTTCTGATTTGAGTATCGGAAGTGGCTCGAAAAAATTCGTCTTTACGGACTGTTCTGTTTTTGACAGATTCTGTCTTTGTTTTGCATTGTCTCTTTTGCAAGTATAGATTCACGTTCTTCGGGGGTAGATCACGATCTTGCTTAGTAACAGTAGCTAATGTTTGAACTAAAGTATGCAATGTATTTTTACAGAACCAAGTGAGTTTATGTTTTGATGCACTAACCCCTCTAATGAAGTTTGCGAGTTATCTTTGTGTGAAGAAAGTTTTCAAGTATTAGGAGAGGAGGATGATATAAGAAGATCAAGAAGAGGGAAAAGATTAAGCTTGGGGATGCTCCCTTGGATCTCCCCAGCATATATCAAGAAGACTCAAGCGTCTAAGTTTGGAGATGCCCAAGGCATCCCCTTCTTCATCAACAAATTATCAGGTCATCTCTAGTGAGACTATATTTTTATTGCTTCACATATTGTGAGCCGTTCTTGGAGCGCTGTGTGTTTTATTTTATTTTCTGTTTTGTTTTTGTTTTGTTTTCTGATCATAACTTAGTTGGATCTCTTGTTTGGGAGAGAGACACGCTCCGCTTTTTCTTAGAATACTCTGTTCTTCACTTATACTCGTTGAGTATTCTTGTTTAGCACTGCTATGCTATTAGCTCTTGTTTTTCATGTATCTCTTGTTCAGAGCTATTAGTTCTTTTATAGAAAGTACTCTCTTGCTTCACTTATATTTGTTTGGAGAGTTGTATAATTGGCGTCTGGTTGGAACAGAAAATACTAAAGTGTGTGGTAGTTGTATAATGGAAAAACTTGCATAGTCTTATAGATCATTGAACTTTGATAACTTGATTCCTTGCAAATGTTTTGAGATATTAAGAAATTAGATGTCAAATGCTTGCTGGTTAATTAAACCTAAAATCTGATTAGTGGTTGTGTTATTAAAGCTTGTACCGTACTACAAACTCTTAAAATTGCTGAAGGTGTAGTTAGACTTGATAGCTTCTCATGTCTGAAGGTTTTTGGAAACAACATAGTTGCGTGCTAAGGTCGAGGGATCTAGCGGGGTACTTGTGCCTCCGTGAACGGCCCTCCTTGGGGTAAATTTAATCATGCTCTTAATGTTGAACTTGCTAGTTGTTCGCAATAAACTTGTGAGTTCTTTTTGACTAATGTTGAACTACGGTTTTTGGCACTTACACCATCCATATTTTGCTAGCCTCTTCGGTGCTGTGCATTGCCTTCTGCTCACATTGAGAGTTGTGCATACTTCGCCAGTACATCGAACCCCATGGGAAAACTTCATCTTGTTCTCCTACACATAAGCCAAACATCTTTCTCAAAACAACCACCATAACTACCTATCACAGTATTTCATAGCTGTTCCGAGATGTATTACCATGCAAATTCAACCTTACATTACATGACTTGTTGTCATTCATCATTGTTATATATTGCTTTGCATGATTCTATACAGCTGATGTGTGGTTTTACCCATGTTACGCTAGATCATTGCACATCCTGCTACACTGGCAGAGGCATACAGTTTTATACATCATGTTTTGTTCATTATGAGTTATTTGTACCAAAAAGTGTGTTGTCATATTAGAGTGTTGCCCCTACAGTGAGGGAGAGAAAAGTGAAAAAGCCACGGAGGCCATTGAAAAGAGAAACAGAAAAAGAAAAAAAAAGAGAAAAAAGAGAAAAAAGAAAAAGAAAGAAAGAGAGAGGGGGCAACATTACTATCCTTTATCCACACTTGTGCTCATGTTTAGCACCAGTTTTATAGTCATCATTTGTGCTAGTAACACCTATGCTTCATATGAGAGAGTTCTCATGTTTCATTAGTATAACTATGTGGGGAATTTACGTTATAGAACTTGGGTTGTATATTCCAATGATGAGCCTCCTCAAAAGTGCTCTAGGTCTTCATGAGCAACCAAGTTGGATGCACTCCCACTAGTTCCATTGGAGAGCTTTCATACACTTATAGCTCTATGTGCATCCGTTGCATGGCAATCACTACTCCTTGCATAGCTTCGATTATAAGACTTCCTCTTGTCTAATGATCATTTATAGCTTTGTGAGCCTTTCTTCCATTGGCCTTCCAAGCCCCCATATTATTCTCTTTGTCATAACATTCTGGTGCCAATACCAAATGCTTACGCTCACCAGTTGAGTAAAACTTCTAACCAGTGAATTCATTACGTTTGTGATACTTTTGCTTGACTGGATCCTTTCTATGTTTGTGAAAGATTGCTGGATGCTTGAGCAGAAGGATAACTTCTGAATGCTTAAAACATCTGTAATGAACTTTGTACGATTTCATGTCTTTATAACATATTCCATGAAAGGTTTTTACTTGTTTAATTGTCTTGCTTTATTCATCTATGTGTTTAATATCAAACATAGACTTTTGCTTTGAATGATTTGATCTCAGCTCACATGCTTTACATTACTATATGATCAAGATTATGTTGGTAGCATGTCACCTCAGAAATTATCTTTGTGTTATCGTTTACCTACTCGAGGACGAGTAGGAACTAAGCTTGGGGATGCTTGATACGTCCAAAACGTATCTATAATTTTTGATGTTCCATGCCTATTATATATTGATTAACACATGTTTATCTTACACTTTATATCATTTTTATGCATTTTCTGGGACTAACCTATTAACAACATGCCACAGTGCCAGTTCCTGTTTTCTGCTGTCTTTTTGTTTCAGAAAATCTATTCTAGAAATATTCTCGGAATCGGACGCCAATTTAACCGATTTATTTCTGGACCGAGACGGAGCAGCAGCCAGGAGGACGGAGTCGGGGGCCTCACCAGGCAGGCCGACGGGCCCACGGCGCGGCCCAGGGTGGGGCCGCGCACCTAGGCCGCCGCCCCACCTCGGCTGGCCACCGACGCCGCCCTTTCGCCTATAAATTGCATCTAATCGGGAAACCCTAGATATCCGAGCAAAAATCCACGAAAAGTTCCGAGGCCGCCGTCGTCTTCAACCCTAGTTCGGGAGGGTTTCTGCAGTTCTTCCCGGCACCTTGCCGGAGGAGAAATCATCACCGGAGGGCTCTACATCACCATGCATGCTCTCCGTTGTTAGTAGATGCTTTGGCCAAGTAGATGCTAATGACTTCAAAAGAGGATATTTCTGCTAGATAGTGGGTTCATACCTCTAGAAGCCTGGGCTTGATAGACAGAAACAACTAAGTCTGTAGATGTGCTGTTGCCACTAGGGATAAAATAACCGATGCTTAGCTTAAGGGTACTGCTGTTAAGTCTAATGCGTTTGTTTACATTACACACTTTGCTTAAAGCTATAATCTGTTACTTGCAACTTAATACTCATGGGAGACCCGGAAGCTATCTTGTGAGTGGATTATGAGTCATTGATGCAGCTAGTAAGCGGTCTATGTATATTGTTGTAATGCCCAATAGATATAACAATGCACATGTGCTTGTCATATATTGCATTGTCATGCGTTTGCAATTTGTCAATTGCCCAGCTGTAATTCGTTCACCCAATATGTATGTTTATTTGTCTTATGGAGAGACACCACTAGTGAACTATGGACCCCGGTCCTTTATTCCACACTGATACAAACACCGTTTTCACCACGCTCTACGTTACTTCCTGCTGATACTTTTGTGTTCATCATCATATTCTACACCATACGTTTAATCTTTTGTATTCAGCAAGCCAGGGAGATTGAAAACCATCATGTTTCGTTGGGGCAAAGTACTTTGATTGTGTGTGTGCAGGTCCACGTCAGTGATCGGGTAACGGCGTCGCTGACACCTTTCTGAAGCTCTTCCAATTCCTACTGGATCTGACAAACTTGGTTTTGTAATCAAGGAAAAAATTTGTTGCTGACTACATCATACTTTCCTCTTGGGGTTTCCCAGCGAACGTGCGTTCCACATCATCATGCCTTCGAAAAATTGTTGCCCCTTTAACGTTACCGTTGCCTTCGGAAAACACGTCCATCAGGTGTCTTTGTGCACGCTGGGTTAACGTTCCCCTGGAATCGCTTACGGTCCCATAAGGGTGATTATCGCGTGTCGTATGTGGTTCCACCCACTTTGCTCCTCGTTATAGACACCCAACGGGGAACCGCGCGAAGGAGAAGACGACAATTAGCAAAACCACAACCCACGAAGAAGTAGAAGGCGATACTTGGCGAGACGATGGTGCACGGGTCGGGCCTTTAAGAATGTCGGCCTTTTTCTAATGATTTCGGCAAAATTTCCTCTCATTCTTCTCTTTTCTTTTTCTGCTCTATCTAGGTTTTTCTCTCCTGTAAATCCCACTTATATATCCCTCATCAGCCCAACTCGCCTATAATGTTTTCTTGACAGAAAAACTGACTTATTTAGGTAGATTTTTATCAATATAATATGTTATAATATGATCCAGGAAAAGATGGATGGCCAGGATTTTTCTTTTTCTTCCCACTATTGTGCCAACTACTCCCTCCATTTTTTAATATAAGATGTTTTAGCTTTTATCCACATTCACATGCACACAAATATATATAGACAACATGTGTACCACCTAAAACATCTTATTTTAATGACTGTGTGTAAAAAAAATTATACAAGTCAAATAGCATAATGTTGGACCAAGTTTATAAAAAACATTATCAACATCTGTAATAGAAAATCAATATCATTAGATATATCTGCACTATACTTTCATATTATGTCTATCTGGTCTTGTAATATTCATGGTTTATTCTATAAGTTTGGTTAAGCGCACCTCGTTTGACTTTAGAAAAATTTATACGCCTTTTTTTTTTGTAATGGAGGTATTAGGTCTTGTTTGACCAGCGTGGGGCAGACCAAGTCCCAGTTCTCATCCATGCCTATACCACCAACCGCGCGTTTACCAGCGCGACATCGCGAGCAGCCGATGAGAAGAATTAGCCAGCCACCTACTGCATGCTAATCAAAGTCTCCACGTGATGACGATCACCGGCGGCTTCTTCGCAGAGGCGTCATTGAAATTGAATAGCCATCTGCGTGCCGCGCGTGTTTGTTCCTGATGACTTATAAAAAGCCAAGCGCGCCCAGGATGATCGATGTGCAGCATTCAAGAGACTACTGCTAGCTAGCTTCAGAGTGGACACGCAGGCAACAACGTACGTCGTATAACTGGCTGTGCAGAGTTCTCCGGAGTCGTCCAGGAAGAACATTTAGAGATGGGCCACGCGAGCGCAGCCCTCCCCGTGATCGACCTCGCGTCCCCGGACATCGGCGCCGCCACCAAATCCATCCGGCAGGTACGCAGCATCTCCGGCGAGATCGATCGATAAGCTAAGGCTTTCCTATTTGATCCATCATCTATACAGTTGCTCCTTCCTTAATGTGTTTATTTCATTACTACCCTGCATGCAGGCGCTTGTGGATTACGGCTTCTTCTACGTGATCAACCACGGGATCGACGACGCCCTGATGAAGAGCCTCTACGCGGAGAGCAAGAAGTTCTTCGAGCAGCCAATGGAGGAGAAGATGGCGCTGCAGAAGAACAGCAGCCACAGAGGCTACATTCCGCCCGATTTTGAAGGCTTTGAGGCTGACGCTGGTGGCAAGGGTGAGTATACATATATGATATATATAATAAACCAGCCTTTAACCATCTTTTCATTTATTTTCTTTGTTATATGTTAGTTGACAACTCTTACGATTAATTTGTGCATATAGGGGACCTATTGGAGTGTTTCCACGTTGGGTCTGGGGTAGACAGCGATTCGAAGAATGATGTGAATCAGTGGCCGCCTGCAGGTACTAATTAGTTTATTACCCATCCCATATTAAATATGATTTCATCAATAACATGAGTACGCGTACGTGTCTCAGAACGCTTTCCATCTTGGAAGGAGACAGTGAAGTCGTACTATGAATGTGCTATGTAAGTTTTATTTTCTTCTTCCTCTTTACTGAATTATCAAATATTTATTGTTGTTCTAATATGTTGTTCTTGTATACTGTGTTTTCCTGCTAACCAGGGGAACTAGCAAAAATATATTGTCCCTAATTGCTTTGAGTTTGGACCTTGACGCTGAATTCTTCAAGCCAGATGGCTCCGAAACAATTCTTCGACCAATTCATTACTCAGGTAATTTATTATATGTATGTTAGCCGTTCATATCAATCTAAGTGTCATATCCAGATGAAATTTTAGTTTCTCTACACCTTCCTAGCAACTGGTTATATTTATATATTTGGTCAATTCACTACAGGTCGGGCAATTGAATCTAAACATGGAAGTGATCATGGTGCAAACGCTCATACGGATTATGGAATGTTAACTCTTCTTTCAACAGATGGCACCCCTGGCCTGCAGGTGTGTGCACATAATTCATCAGCTCTAGTTTCTTTATCATTTTAGCTAATCACACAACCATGCACACAAGCACGCACTATGTTTGTGTAGTTGGCTTCTATATATATTCTAGCTAGATTCTTACTCTACTCTGAGTGTACAGATATGCAGGGACAAGGATGCCCGTCCGCAGCTCTGGGAAGATGTTCATCACATTGATGGGTAAATACTTCTTTTCTATGCTAATAAATACCTTATAGAGTCAGGCGCCCTTCATGGCCAATCTATTGCAAAAAATTACAAGTACATATTTAATCATCGTTAGTTTTCTCTGTTCATTTATTAACACTTCGGGTTGTGTCTTCCCATGCTCCTTAGATTATTTTTTTGACCTTACATATTCCAACGTACTGATGTACTTGCAGGGCACTTGTTGTGAACATTGGTGATTTGCTAGAAAGGTGGACAAATAATGTTTATAGGTACATTCTCTCTAAACATTGTTGATCCTGAAGAACTCATCTATCATTAAAAGGAGTGCATCTTTCAGAAACATTGAATGAATAAATATGATAAAAAATATAATGATGTCCAATAAAATGATTTGTTGGCTAACATCGTGATCATGTTTGAATAATGTCTTTGGATTAAAATCTGTATGTGAATATTGATATTTATGGATTTTTCAACTTGTAGGTCTACCCTGCATCGTGTTTTGATGGTTGGCAAAGAGCGGTATTCAGTGAGTAAACTAACTAACAGCTAAATTCATAATGTCTGTTTTCAGCAGTTTCAATAGTTAACTCTTGGATTTCTTTTAAAATCATCTGAAAATTGGATTTATCGGCACTTCAATTTTCTTTGTCAAACTATCCACATAGTCATATTTGAATGCACATTATTATATATAAAATAAATTTCATAACTACACTTGATGACATTACTATGATCAGCCTAGTGAAACTACCAACCTTGCACGCCTCTAGTCATGGGGTCAAGTCCTCCTGTTTGCATTTATTTTAAACTTAACATTCATAATTTTTTAGTTGAAATTTAGGAAAAAGAACTTGCATCAGTAACCTATGATAAAAATTCAAATCCAACGGCCAAAACAATCATTTAGTAGACACTAGATTTCTAGTGATTTATACAGTTATCCATAATCTTGCCGCACATAAGGAAACAAATTACTCTTCGTCTCCTTCTCTCGCTGTTTCAATATGACACCTCCTTTAATAGAATATATAAAAACACAAATTACGCGGCACTATACAGAAACAATCATCCACAACCTTGGAGGAGCACTTACAACTTTAAAATTTAATGACTGACGATACATAAATGGTAAAAGTATTCATCAGTTGTAAATATATTTTATACAAGTTTCTTTCATGTATCAGGTGGCTTTCTTTGTTTGGCCAAGCCCAGATATGGTGGTTACATGCATAGATAGTTGTTGCAGCGAGGCAAATGCACCAAGGTCCTCTTCTAATAATATCTGAATATTTCATTTTTTTGGCCTATTATTGTCTCTCATGCCTTTGAAAATTGGACACCTTTTCAGATACCCGCCTATTAGGAGTGACGAATACTTGGAGCAGAGATTAACTTCCACATACAAATACAAATAGACTACTCTATCGTGGTCATTCCTGGCTGTAGTCTATTTGGTTTTATCAGAAGTTGCCAAAAGCTTTCTGTTGATGCAGTCAAGTACCATAGCTGACGAATTATGGGATGTAATCTTTATGTTTTTGTATTGGCTTAAATTGAGAGTTTCCTAATAAATTGGGTGTGATGTTGTCTGATCTATAAGGACAATTTGGAATATGAGGTAGCTAGTATCGGCTATATAATATATATTGTTTGCCTACAATAGTCATATGTTGTAACAAATACACCAACTTTTCGCATATATCATAGTTTTATTGTAATCAGTTTTTATGTTGGTTTATCTTTTATTATAAAATATTCATGTTAAGAAGCAGATCGAGAGAGCTTATCAAATGGATATACATAATCTATCTTTATGAACTCATGGAAGTTCCTCGGTAGAATTTGAGTGTGCTAATGCCTCCCTCGTTGTTATATCTGTTTCCGACCAAATAACCAGCCCAGGCAACAATTGTTCTCCTCGGCCGCTCAAAAACCTCTGGGGAACAACGTCTAATAACCGTAGCTACCTGATGCCACATATAAATATCTGTTCGCATTGTGGGGTGTGCCTTTGTACTTTAAATTCTCTCTACTATAAATGTATGGTACGCCTTTGGCGTACTCTTTAAAAAAAATACCAAAGTGCGAGGATAGGGAGTACATACAGATACATACTCTGCCTCGCTTCCCTGACAGGGGAATAACCAACGGCAGGACCAATTCTGCTGCCATCCGTGAGAAGATGGCATGCATGTCTATCTGTCTCCTCACCGGTGATTACTGCTACTTTATCAGATACCACCTCTTTTTCCTCCCTCTGAAGCCGAGTTCACGAGTAGTGCTTGATTTGGCTGTGTGTAAAGCAAGATTAGAGTGCTTGATTTAGGAAGAAAGTTAAGACGAAACCGTGCGTTCCACGAATTTTTTCAACTGGAGAACATGAATGAACTATCGGAATTTCCTGCTATCAAGGTGCCCAAGAGATCAAGGGCACCTAAAACAGAGGTTCGCCATTCAACCCGGAGTGCTGTTAATAACATGGGGTTTAAGCTGGTGCCAATGCAAGAAAAGCCAGAACAGAGGAAGAAGCCAAGGGTACAGGATGATGCAAGAAGGAATGTTGAAGCTGAAGCTGATGTCCCTCACATGACACCGATCCCATTGCTCTAGAAGGCGGGAAAGCTGCTTGAAATTCCTGAGGCCGAGTTGACTGTGGAGAAGCTTAAGGCTGCTCCTAGGAAGCCCACAAGCCCACCTGGTTTAAATGGATAGTACATCCAAAGCTTTTCTTGCTTGGTTGATTTTTGATTGGAATGTCAGAGGACTTAATGATAAAGACAAAAGAATTGCAGTGTATAACAAAATTGATGAAAGTGCAGCTGCTATCGCATGTCTGCAGGAGACCAAATGTGAAGATTTTGATCATTCTTTCATCAGGAGTTTCTGTCCTAAACGTTTTGATCAATTTGTTTTCTCTCCTTCTCTAGGTGCTTCTGGTGGTTTAATTGTGCTTTGGAATAGTGCCTTTTTCAAAGGAGAACTATTGGAAATTCATAGATCAGCTATTCGGTTGAAGTTTACCTCTACACATAATTCACAGTCCTGGAATCTGGTGAATGTATATGGCCCTTGTTCAGGCATTGTGAGAGATAATTTTGTTACGTGGTTGTATAATCTAAATATTCCGAGCACTGACAATTGGTTGATCTTGGGGGATTTTAACTTCATAAGATCGGTGGAAAATAGGAATAAACCTGGGGCTAATATGAATGACATCTTCCTGTTTAATTATATCATTAGTCACTTGGGTCTTCAGGAAATTCCGGTGAAAGGCAGAGCTTATACGTGGTCAAACATGCAGGAACAGCCTCTTCTTGAGCAGTTAGATTGGTTTTTTTACATCTTGTGCTTGGACTCTGAAATACCCAAATACCACGGTCTCACCTTTGGCTAGGCCTACTTCTGATCATGTTCCTCTCTTAATACGTATCTCCACTGAAATTCCCAAGGCAAAGATTTTCAGGTTTGAGAACCATTGGGTGAAGCAACCTGACTTTATGGAGCTAGTCACTAGTGTCTGGAATCAGCCAGTTCGAGCCATTTCGAGTGTGGGAGTTATCTCTGCCAAACTGAAGCTTCTTAGGCCTGCCCTTAGGAAATGGGGCAAATCTCTTTCTCATATCAAGGCTCTAATTGAGAAATGTAACTTGGTCATTCTGTTCTTTGACCAGCTGGAGGATGACAGAGGGTTGAGTATCCGTGAATTTAATTTTAGAAACATCGTTAAAGTACACTTGAAAAAGCTTCTTGGTATTCAATCTGATTATTGGAAGCAGAGGTGTACGGTGAGATGGGTGCAGTTAAATGGTGAAAACACGAAATATTTCCATGCGAGAGCCACTGAGAGGTATAGGCATAATTCAATTTCATCTATTATGGATGGTGATGGCAACAATCAGGTGGAACATGAGGAAAAGGCTTTTGCTTTCTGGAAATGTTACAAGAACAGGATGGGTGTGTCTTTCTCCACGGCCACCCCATTTTGTTTGGATGATGTCATTCAGACAGTAGGTGATCTGCAGCACCTCGGTGATCCTTTTTCGCAGGAAGAAATTGAGAATGTGGTTAAATTTTTAAAGCCAGATAAGGCACCTGGACCTGATGGGTTTACTGGTCTGTTCATAAAGCACTGTTGGCCTATAATTAAGGATGACTTCTATGTGTGCAGATTTCTCACGTGGGCAAGTCTCTCTTCAGAATATAAATGGCTCTTTTATCACCCTAGTGCCCAAGAAGCAATCTCCTGTAACAGTGAATGATTTTCGGCCGATTTCCCTTACAAACACTTGCCTAAAGTTCCTGGCAAAAATTATTGCCAATAGAGTGCAGGCAGTAATTACCAGATGCATCCATGAGAACCAATATGGATTTATTAAAAGTAGAACTATCCAAGACTGTCTAGCATGGTGTTTTGAGTACATACATCAGTGTAAACAGTCCAAAAGGAAAATTGTTCTGTTCAAGATAGATTTTGAAAAGGCCTTTGATACCATTGAACATGCTGCTATTCTGAAAATTTTGGAAAGCAAAGGCTTCCCTCCAATGGTCATTCAGTGGGTAAAGGAGATTTTGTCCTCAGGAACTTCGTCAGTTTTAC
Organism: Poa pratensis; assembly: GCA_947311845.1. NCBI lineage: Eukaryota > Viridiplantae > Streptophyta > Magnoliopsida > Poales > Poaceae > Poa > Poa pratensis. Next base: position 18,867,774 of record CAMZMU010000092.1, on the reverse strand, counting down.
TGAATGGACTCCCGGGTAAGCAATTTCAGTGCAGGAGAGGGGTTAGGCAGGGAGACCCACTCTCTCCGCTTTTGTATGTACTGGGAGGAGATTTATTACAGAGTATTGTCAATATTGCTCTGGCTGATGGTAGACAACAACTCCCAATCCCTGTGGGTGAAAAGTATCCCATTGTGCAATATGCTGATGGCACCCTAATTGTTCTACCTGCTGATCCTGAGCAGCTCAAGGTGTTTAAGGATCTGTTAGACCAGTATGCTAGCTTCACTGGCCTTAAAGTGAATTATCACAAATCCTCCATGATTCCAATTAATGTGGAAGGAGAAGAGGCTGTTAGTCTTGCACAAATCATGGGATGTCAAATAGCTGCTATGCCCTTCACTTATCTGGGGCTGCCTATGGGCACTACCAAACCAACAATTAAGGACCTTGCTCCATTGGTGGACAGAATTGAGAGAAGAATGTCGGCAACTGTGACTTTCCTATCTTACGGAGATAGTTTGGTTCTGGTAATTCAGTGTTGTCCTCTCTGCCCACATACTTCATGTGTATTCTGGTAATTCCAAAAGGAGTTATTGAAGTTATTGACAGAGCCAGAAGGAGATGTTTGTGGAGAAAAGACAAGAATAAAGAGAGGGTAAATTCCCTAGCAGCATGGGATATGGTCTATCGACCAAACGACAAAGGAGGGCTTGGTATCATCAATCTACATGTCCAAAATAGAGCTCTACTTTTAAAACATCTGGATAAGTTTTATAACAATGCTGATCTGCCGTGGGTTAAGCTTATCAGGGAGACATATTATTTTGAATCGGTCCCACATGCGGTGGTCTTGAGTGGCTCTTTTTGGTGGCGAGCTATCCTAAATTTAGCTGACACTTGGAGGTCTATTTCTCATTGTCAGGTGCTCAGTGGTACCTCTGTGTTATTTTGGGAGGATGTTTGGGAAGGTGTTCCTTTGGCTCAAAAATTTCCCAGATTATTCTCGTATGCCAAAGATAAACTTGCCTCTGTCAAGGAAGTTTTGGAGCTTGGCCAGCTCTCGGACGGATTTCATTTACCTCTTTCAGTCGAAGCTTTCCAGGAATATAATGAACTGCAAGATGTGTTGCAGGCGGTAAATCTTCAACAGGGGGATGATAAGTGGATTTACAATTTCAGTAAAGGTGTTTATTCCCCAAAGAGTTTTTATAACCTGCATTTTTCCAACCTGCCAAACCATACCCCCTCCAGATGGATATGGAAGTCCAAATGCATGTCAAAACACAAGGTGTTCGCGTGGTTGCTTCTGCATGACAGATTGAATACGAAGGACATGATGGTGCGGAGAAATTGGAAAGTGACAGATGATAATGACTGTGTGCTACGCCATGGTCATGTTCTTGAAGATTGGTGCCATCTTTTCTTACAATGCACTTTCAGTTCCAGAGTGTGGAATTATCTTCAGATAGAATGGACTGATGGATCCTATGAAGAAAGTCTGAAACATGCAAAGAAAAATTTCTCTGGCCCTTGCTTCACTGAGATTCTGACTTTAGCATGCTGGAATATTTGGAAACAACGTAATGCTTGGATTTTCAAGAATATTAGGCCTACTTTGAGAGGCTGGAAGGCTGGGTTTGTGTTTGATGTCTCTCTTCTTAGGCACAGAGTAAAGGCTTCGGTTCTAACCCTCTTAGAATCATGGCTTAAAAACCTTGTTTAATTTCTGTCATGTAAATTTGTACATATTGTAACTCCTGCCATTATTTTTTTTGGAATAAAAGGCTGTGGGGGGGGGGGGGGGGGGGGCTCCCTGCAGTAGTTAAAGCTTAAAAAAAATTCCATACCTTCGCTTTGGAGAGGAAAAAATTGAATCATATAAAAAATCCGAGGAGGGAGGATGGTGTGGTGGTGGAGGCAGAGGAGGCCATGAAAGAAGTGGCAACTAACTATTTTTCGAACCTATGGCTGCGCCGCAGAGCACTAGCATGGAGGTTGATGCTACCCAATTTTCCGAGGTGGCTAATCATGGAAAGTCTGTGGTCTACACGCAGCGCATTACTCAGAAGAATTTCATGATTCTTACTCCGTATAATACAAGCCCGCAAACTCCTCGCGGGATTGAGATCGTGTCTAGGATCCGGCGCATCTCGCCGGAGCTGCGGCGAGTGACAGGGACGGTGGCATGCCGCACAGAGGCATCGCGTGCTGCCCCAGCTGGGCCGCTTGAAGCATCGGCCTCGCAGGAGGCGGGCGAGCCAGGGACGGCCGAGTCGCAGCTGGGCCGGGCCGCACGAGCGCATGGCCTGGCCGCGCGGACCGCTACCGCCCCTGACGGTTTGGACCCGCTCGGTGGGCTGCAGGACGGTGAACTGACCCTTCAGGCCGGTATCGCCGATGAGCTGGTCCTTGGGGAGGCTTCTACTTCACCTCAGCCTTCCCAGGGAGGACTGTTTGCAGGTACTACGGGGATGGACATGGTCTTGACTCTGACATAGACCCACCTGTCTCCCCACGGAGGTCCAGGAGTGGGTGATGCTGAGACGGTGGTGGTCTCGACTACGACTATGACCACTCCGTCTTGCACTGCACCGAGGGGGACTGCTTAGGCAGCTGGGTCGGCTGCTACTTCACCACAGCTGACCCAGTTGTTCACTTCTCCTGAGGCTGCGTTCACAGACGGAGTCTCCATCACGCCATGTACACCTCTTCCCACAGAGTCGGCTTTTGCTGATCGGGTCACTCCGCCCCGTCGCAGTGAGAGGTTTGGGGGTGGCTTTGGACGGGGCATCTGCGACGAAAGACTCCCTGAAGAAGGCCATGCGTCGGAAAGCTGCGCACAACTTGAACTATCATGGTACGGATTTGAGTTCAAAGTCTTTTCTTACTTTTTCTTCAAATTCAATTCATTCAAAGCTCTCTAGTGTAGGAGTTAATCTTGGTAGTAGTAAAAAATAAGTAGATGTGTAAACTAAAGTCTTGAGGCATATGGAATTCGACCGTCTTACGGTTATTCCTAAAGTTTCGACTGGGTTTACAGCCATCTATATGGATGAAGAAGAAGCGAATGCCACATCAGATGGTCAGCTTCTTTCTCATCTAATTGGTGAAGTGTCGGAGGTTGGTTTGGATGACGACGGTTTGTGCTCATTGTATGAGTTAAAAGCATCCGGTCGGAAATCAAAATCTTCCTCCAGCAAGTTGTCTCGGAAACGGGAAAAGTTATCCAAATCCCCCATGGTTTCCTAATGAATGGCATGTTTGCAAATAGCAGAGGTCTTGGTGACTTGGCTAAACATTTGCACTTTGCTGGTTGCATTCGGGATCATAATTTGGATTTCTTAGCTATTTCTGAAACGGGAAGGCGAGAGTTCTCACAAACTCTATTGAACCGACTTTCAGGCGGTATAGACTTTGATTGGTACTCTCGTCCTCCCCATGGCCGCTCTCGGGGCATTTTACTAGGCATCAGGACTGATACCATGGAAGTGTTGGATGTTTCGGATGGTGATTTTCATATAAAAATGCGCATCCGTAATAAAACTGACAATTTCATTTGGAGTCTTGTTACCGTGTATGGGCTGGCCCAGGAGGAGGCTAAGACGTCTTTTCTCTGTGAAATGGTAAACTTGGCAAAAGATAACCCTCACCCTTTTATCACTGGTGGGGATTTCAACTTGCTTCGTTATCCATTTGGGAAAAGTAGGGGTCGGTTCGACAACCGTTGGCCTCTTTTGTTCAATGCAGTCATTGACAGCTTGAACTTAAGAGAGATAACAATGGTGGGGAAACAGTTCACTTGGGCTAATTCTCTCCCTGAACCCACATACGAAAAACTAGAGCGTGTACTTGAAAGGATCGAGTAGGTTGACTAGAGGGGGTGGGGGTGAATAGGCAACTACAAATTTTCTTTTTCTTTTGATACAAATTTGGGAATTGCTCAAATATAAGTTCACTAGATATGCAACTAGGTGAACAATCCTATATGATGAGCAATAAACAAGCTAGCAAGATATTCTACACAAGATAAGCTATCAATACAAGTAAAGGAAGGTTAAGAGATAACCACACGGTGACGCGGAGATGTTCTACCGAAGTTCACTTCCCAATGGAAGCTACGTCTCCGCTGGAGCGGTGCGGAGTCACAAAGTGAACTCCGAATAGCCTTGATATGGCACACCGTATCTCCCTCGTGTTATCCTCCGATGAGGAGCTTGATGTCTACGCACGCTTCTATTCTTGTAGACAGTGTTGGGCCTCCAAGTGCAGAGGTTTGTTGAACAGCAGCAAGTTTCTCTTAAGTGAATCACCCAAGGTTTATCGAACTCAGGGAGGTAGAGGTCAAAGATATCCCTCTCAAGCAACCCTGCAATTAAGATACAAGAAGTCTCTTGTGTCCCCAACACACCCAATACACTTGTCAGGTGTATAGGTGCACTAGTTCGGCGAAGAGATAGTGAAATACAAGTAATATGGATGATTATAAGTGGTAATTGCAATCTGAAATAAAAATGGCAGCAAGCAAACATGTAGCAGAACTGGTTGTAAACGGTGTTTCAATGCTTAGAAACAAGGCCTAGGGATCATACTTTCACTAGTGGACACTCTCAACAATAATAATATAATTGAATACATAGATATTTCCTCTTCACTATGCTACTCTGAGTTATTCTCTCGTTGGATAACGAACACCAATCCACCGCGTAGGGCTATAAAAGCACACCTTAAAGTCGCATTCCCATGTCTAGTTAACCCCACACTGTCAACTTGAGCGCCCTAGAAGGTACTAGACAAACACCGCAATTTCATAGAGACATCCAACGCAAATAATAACTCATGATAAGTATTCCTGTTATCTTTAGCCTAAGAGCCACACACGGGGCGCACACTGTCAACTTCGCACCGTGGGACAAAGGTGACTCCGGAGATTACATTAATAAAACCACTTGAGTAGCATATAAGATAATGAAGAGTACATCTATGGATTCAACTAGATTACAAAGCTCATGATCACATAAAGATCACACCATGGGAGAGAGAGATAAACCACATAGCTACCGGTAGAGCCCTCAGCCTCGGGAGAACTACTCCCTCCTCATCATGGGAGGCAGCAACGGCGATGAAGATGGCGGTGGCGTCGATGGAGATGGCTCCGGGGGCAATTCCCCGTCCCGGCAAGGTGCCGGAACAGGACCTTCTGACCCCCGAAACGGAGTTTCGTGGCGGCGGAGCACGGAGATGTATTCGGGAGTTTCGTCAATTGTGTTAGGGTTTACTCCGCGGGGGCTATTTATGGTCCAAAGGGCAGCTTCAGAAGGTTCCCGAGGCAGCCACACGTGGCCTCGGCGCGGGTCAGGGTTTTCCTGGCCGAGCCGACTTGTCGGGCCTGCACAGGCCGCATACGAACTCGGATGGAGATGAACCTTTTGTATAAAACGTGCGGCGGAAAATTCCCAGCAACTTTCGCGACTAGACTTTTTCCATTTGACGTCGTCTTCAGGCCCGAACGTGACGATCTTTGAAAATAGTTTTCAGACAGATTTCTGGAAAGTCCCAATTTGACTCCAACAAGGTTTCTTTGCCCAATTTTGATAATTTCTACACATCAAAGTGTAAAACAAGAACATTGTGCACTTTGGCAACTATTAGTAGGTTAGTCCAATAAATGTCATAATATGATATAAAGTGCATATAAAACATGTGACAATTGATATAAAACATGCATGGAACATCAAAAATTATAGATACGTTTGAGACGTATCAGCATCCCCAAGCTTAGTTCCTACTCGTCCTCGAGTAGGTAAACGATAAAACAATAATTTTTGAAGTGACATGCTACCAACATAATCTTGATCTAATAATGATGTAATGGTAAGTGAGCTGAGATCAAATCATTCAAAGCAAATGTCTATAATTGATATTAAATAAGAGATAATAAAGCAAGATAGTTAAACAAGCTAAAAGTTTTCATGAATGACGGCCTTTAAGACATGAAACCGTACAAGGTTCATTATAGATGTTTTAAGTATCCAGTGTAGGAGTTCTATCCTTCAATTCCAAGCATCAAGCAATTTTTCATAACATAGAGAACGGATCCAGTCAAGTAAAAGTAAACATGAACGTCATGAATCCACTGTTTCGAGGTCTACTCAACCGGTGAGCGTAAGCATTTAGTATTGGCACCAGGATGTTATGGCAAAGAGAACGTTAATGGGGGTTTGGAAGGCCAATGGAAGAAAGTCTCACAAAGCTATAAGTGATCATTAGACAAGAGGAAGTCTTATAATCGAAGCTATGCAAGGAGTAGTGATTGCCATGCAACGGATGCACATAGAGCTATATGTGTATGAAAGCTCTCCAATGGAACTAGTGGGGGTGCATCCAACTCGGTTGCTCACGAAGACCTAGAGCACTTTTGAGGAAGCTCATCATTGGAATATACAACCCAAGTTCTATAACGTAATATTCCCCACATAGTTATACTAGTAAAGCATGAAAACTCTCTCAAATGGAGCATAGGTGCTAAACATGAGCACAAATGATGACTATGAATACTGCAAGTGCTAAACATGAGCACAACTTTGATAAAGGATAGTAGTGTTGCCCCCCTTTTCTTTATTCTTTTTTTTCTTTTTTTTCTTTTTCTGTTTCACTTTTCGATGGCCTCCATGGCTCTTTTCTAGCAGGGGCAACACTCTAATATGATTACAAACTTTTTGGTACAAATAACTCATAATGAACAAAACATGATGTATAAAACTGTATGCCTCTGCCAGTGTAGCAGGATGTGCAATGATCTAGCGTAACATGGGTAAACCACACATCAGCTGTATAGAATCATGCAAAGCAATATATAAATGATAAATGACAACAAGTCATGTAATGTAAATGGAAGTTGCATGGCAATATATCTCGGAACAGCTATGGAAATGCTGTGGTAGGTAGGTATGGTGGCTGTTTTGAGGAAGATGTATGGGTTTATGTGTAGGAGAACAAGAGGAAGTCCTCCCACGGGTTTTGGATGTACTGGCGAAGTATGCACAACTCTCAATGTGAGAAAAGGGCAATGCACAGCACCGAAGAGGCTAGCAAATTTGGATGGTGGAAGTGCCAAAACCGTAGCTTAACATTAGTCAAAAAGAACTCACAAGTTTATTGCAAACAACTAGCAGGTTCAACATTAAGCGCATGGTTAACATTTACCCCAAGGAGGGCCGTTCACGGCGGCACAAGTACCCCGTTAGATCCCTCGACCTTCACACACAACCTAGTTATTACGAACCACTTTTCAGACATGGAAAGCTATCAAGTCCAACTACACCTTCAACAATTTTAGTGTTTGTAGTACGGTGCAAGCTTAAAGACAATAATCCACTAATGATTTTAACTTAATTAACCAGCAAGCTTTACCATCTATTACTTAATACCTCAAAACGTTTGCAAGGAATCAGGTTATCAAAGTTCAATGATCTACAAGATTATGCAAGTTTTCATTATACCACTACCACACGCAACATTTTCTGAACCAACATATTAACCAAGCAACTCTCCAAACAAATATAAGTGAAGCAAGAGAGTACTTTCTACAAAAGAACTAATAGCTCTGACAAGAGGTACATGAAAACCAAGAGCTAGAAGCTAAACAGCGCGAAAATTGAATACTCAACAGATATAAGTGAAGAACAAGAGTATTCCAAGAAAAAGCGGAGCGTGTCTCTCTCCCAATCAAGAATGTTGTGATCAAGCTTATTGCAAAATAAAAGTACAATACTGAAAATAAAAGCACACAGACGCTCCAAGAAAAGCACATATGATGTGAAAGAATTAAAATATAGTTTCACTAGAGATGACCTGATAATTTTGCCGATGAAGAAGGGGATGCCTTGGGCATCCCCAAGCTTAGACGCTTGAGTCTTCTTGAAATATGCTGGGGAGATCCATGGGAGCCTCCCCAAGCTTAAGCTCTTCACTCTTCTCCATCCTATTATATCACTCTTCTCTTGACCCTTGAAAACTTCCGTCACACCAAACTCAAAGCAAATCTCATTAGAGGGTTAGTGCATAATCAAAAACTCACATGTTCTATAAAGACGCAATATGACTTGTTACTTTAAACATTAGCTACTGCCACTGATGTTATGTGAAGCTCTTCCACCCAAAAAAGAATTTCACTCAACACTAGTAAAAGAGAGAATGCAAAATAAAAAGGCATAATCTGTCTAAAACAGAACAGTCCGCAAAGACGAATTTTTTCAAGGCACTTACGACGCTCAGATCGAAAAACTCTAGACTAATGAAAGTTTCAGACATTCATAAAGATTACGCACAAAATTTTCAGATTTAATTAACAATCTGGTGATTTTAGGAATTTCGTACAGTGAACAGCAAAAATCTGTTTCTGCGCAGCAATCAAAATTAAGCATCATCTTAACATTAGAGGCTACTCTTGGCACAACAATGCGAGAAAATAAAGATACAAAGGAGTTGCTACAGAAGTAAACAACACCTTGACTCAAATAAAGAAAAATTGCAGAAATAAAACAATGGGTTGCCTCCCACAAGCGCTTTTCTTTAAAGCCTTTTAGCTAGGCATATGATTTTGATGATGCTCTCATAAGAGAGAGTTGAATAAAAGAGAGCATCAAGAAGCATATAAAAACATTTAAGTCTAACCCACTTCCTATGCAAAGGAATCTTGTAAGAATAAATCAATGAAGCACAAAGTGACTAGCATAGGAAGGCAAAACAAGTGCAACATCAAAACTTTCAACATAAAGAGAGGAGACTTAATATTATTGTGATGTATGAATCCATGTCTCCCTCTCTCATAAGGACCAGTAGGTCTTAAAGTACCCAGCAAATAAAAGCAAATCAAGAGAAAGCTCAAAACCTTCATCATAAAGAGAAGAAATTTAGTAACATGAAGATTTCTATAACCATACTTTCCTCTCTCAAAATAATTTTCAGTGGCATCATGAATAAACTCAACAATATAGCTATCACATAAAGCATTCTTATCATGATCCACATGCATAAAGTATCATTACTCTCCACATAAGCATAATCAGTTTCATTAGTAATAGTGGGAGTAAAAGTATCACATCCATCATTGTAATCATCATAAATTGGAGGCATAGAATAATCATAATGAATTTTATCCTCAATAGTAGATGGACTGAAAATATCATATTCATCATTGTAAACATCATATATAGGAGGCATATCATAATCAACATAAACTATATCCTCAATAGTAGGTGGAGTGAAAATATCACAATCATTATAAACATCATATATTGGAGGCAAAGTATCATCAAAGCAAATTTTCTCCTCCAAAACCGGGGAACTAAAAAGATCATTTTCATCAAAACCGACCTCCCCAAGCTTAAATTCTTCCATAGCATTAGCAATAATGGTGTTCAAAGAATTTATAGTATAACATTGCTACCATCATGCAAATAATTTTCCATAGGTTTTTTAATTTTCTCTTCAAAAGCATCATGTCCTAACTCAAGATAAATTTCATAGAGCTCTCTAATTTTGTTGTTGTTTTCCATTAAGCCTAACTAGTGAAATAAAAACAAGAAACAAAAAGATATAATTGCAGAATCTAAAGGAAATACCTTCGAGCACTCACACGTCAGCAACAGTGCTAGAAAATAGCTAAGTAGCTGGAGGATGTGAGTACCTTTTACCTTACCTCCCCGGCAACGGCGCCAGAAAATAGCTTGATGTCTACGCACGCTTCTATTCTTGTAGACAGTGTTGGGCCTCCAAGTGCAGAGGTTTGTAGAACAGCAGCAAGTTTCCCTTAAGTGAATCACCCAAGGTTTATCGAACTCAGGGAGGTAGAGGTCAAAGATATCCCTCTCAAGCAACCCTGCAATTAAGATACAAGAAGTCTCTTGTGTCCCCAACACACCCAATACACTTGTCAGGTGTATAGGTGCACTAGTTCGGCGAAGAGATAGTGAAATACAAGTAATATGGATGATTATAAGTGGTAATTGCAATCTGAAATAAAAATGGCAGCAAGCAAACATGTAGCAGAACTGGTTGTAAACGGTGTTTCAATGCTTAGAAACAAGGCCTAGGGATCATACTTTCACTAGTGGACACTCTCAACAATAATAATATAATTGAATACATAGATATTTCCTCTTCACTATGCTACTCTGAGTTATTCTCTCGTTGGATAACGAACACCAATCCACCGCGTAGGGCTATAAAAGCACACCTTAAAGTCGCATTCCCATGTCTAGTTAACCCCACACTGTCAACTTGAGCGCCCTAGAAGGTACTAGACAAACACCGCAATTTCATAGAGACATCCAACGCAAATAATAACTCATGATAAGTATTCCTGTTATCTTTAGCCTAAGAGCCACACACGGGGCGCACACTGTCAACTTCGCACCGTGGGACAAAGGTGACTCCGGAGATTACATTAATAAAACCACTTGAGTAGCATATAAGATAATGAAGAGTACATCTATGGATTCAACTAGATTACAAAGCTCATGATCACATAAAGATCACACCATGGGAGAGAGAGATAAACCACATAGCTACCGGTAGAGCCCTCAGCCTCGAGGGAGAACTACTCCCTCCTCATCATGGGAGGCAGCAACGGCGATGAAGATGGCGGTGGAGTCGATGGAGATGGCTCCGGGGGCAATTCCCCGTCCCGGCAAGGTGCCGGAACAGGACCTTCTGACCCCCGAAACGGAGTTTCGTGGCGGCGGAGCAGGGAGATGTATTTGGGAGTTTCATCAATTGTGTTAGGGTTTACTCCGCGGGGGCTATTTATGGTCCAAAGGGCAGCTTCAGAAGGTTCCCGAGGCAGCCACACGTGGCCTCGGCGCGGTCAGGGTTTTCCTGGCCGAGCCGACTTGTCGGGCCTGCACAGGCCGCATACGAACTCGGATGGAGATGAACCTTTTGTATAAAACGTGCGGCGGAAAATTCCCAGCAACTTTCGTGACTAGACTTTTTCCATTTGACGTCGTCTTCAAGCCCGAACGTGACGATCTTTGAAAATAGTTTTCAGACAGATTTCTGGAAAGTCCCAATTTGACTCCAACAAGGTTTCCTTTGCCCAATTTTGATAATTTCTACACATCAAAGTGTAAAACAAGAACATTGTGCACTTTGGCAACTATTAGTAGGTTAGTCCAATAAATGTCATAATATGATATAAAGTGCATATAAAACATGTGACAATTGATATAAAACATGCATGGAACATCAAAAATTATAGATACGTTTGAGACGTATCAGAGTTCCACGAGCCACTATATGATGCCCTCGAGGTCGGCAACAAACCTTTACAAGGATGAGGCACACTACACAACCGAATTGGAGGCTCTCACCAAATTCCCGCGGCTCCCAAAGCCACAAGAATCACAAGGCCGGGGCACGACTCCACAACTTAATTGGAGGCTCCCGGCTAGTCCCCGCGGCTCCCAAAGCCACAAGAACGACCAACGACAATCCAAAGTATCAACGAACTTACAAGCTTCAAGCCCTCTCAAGAACGGAGGAGAAAATCAAATCGCTTGGGTGGAAGTGTAGATCTAGGCCATCTCTCCCAAGTCCTAGAAGGACAAGGTGTTTGAGTGGGTAGGGAGAGAGATCTAGGGAGTTGAAGCTTTCAACAATGGTGGGGGATTTAGTTCTGGTCGTGGTGCCCTCTCCAAGGTAGGAGAAGGCCTTTATATACTGCTCCCAGAATCTAGCCGTTGCAGACAGGTAAATCGGATAATCCGATCCAAGTCAACATCGGATCCGATCCAAGTCAACATCGGATTATCCGATGGAAATCCGAGCAGACCACAATCGGATAATCCGGAGAACCTCAGTGTGCGGTTGCTTGTAGTCCTTAGCAGATTTCGAGCAAATCTTGATCATCGGATAATCCGATACTTCCCAACTCGGATAATCCTAATATCTTCGGTGTGAAGTTTCTTCTAGTCCTTAGCAGAATTTCAGCAGACTTTGCAAATCGGATAATCCGAATCTTCCAACATCGGATAATCCGATTTTCTTCAGCAACAATACTGGCTCTTTTCAACTCCCTTTTTGTATTTGATGCAAAGATGTTTTACACACTTAAAACCTGCATCACTTGATTCACATGTTAAATCATCACTAGTGTTGTTGCCTAACACACAAAACACAAGGGATTAAGAAATGTCCTTTCAATCTCCCCCTTTTTGGTGTTAGATGACAACACTAGGATTTGTAAGGAAAGCATAATTATATATTATCTAGATTCCCGAGCTTAAGACATGAGAAGCTCCCCCTGAATGTGTGCATATAATTAAATTGCATTGGAATACAAATGCAACACATATAGGAAGAGGGCACCTCCAAATAGTAAGGAAACTAGATAGGAAATTTCATGGGAGACATATCAAAATAGGTTGAGCTTTGAGAGAGGACTATACCTTGTGCATAATAGAGTAGAAATAAACCATAGCACAAGTATACAACTCATAACCATATTAGAAATCCATATGTCTCATAACTTAAGCACAAAGGTTCACACACATAAGTTCCACATGAAAACACAACACGAATAAGTTCGACATAAAAGTTCGACATAAATGGACACAAGCGCAACAAGAATGGTAAAAGCATATGCTTGTGCCCGAAACCCATGCAAATCCCACACGGAGACCTAATAGAACTACTTCTCCCCCTTTGGCATCGAAACGCCAAAAAGGGAAAAGAGCGATGCTACGGCCCAAGTAGATCACTCCGACTCAGAGGCATCATCATCATCATCATCATCCCCAACACGGTCACCGCCATCAGCATCATCATCATCATTTTCCTCAGACTCAGCATCATCCTCTTCTGAAGACTCATAAGTACGGGCACGAGTGTAGGATGGCCGGGAAGGGTCAGCAGAAGCTGTCTCTAGAAGATGAGACTCAAGCTGAGTCCATGGAAACTGAGAGCCCTTGTTCCACTGATCATAAGAGAGATGAGCAGACTCTGGGGGTCATCTGCGAGGCGAGGAAGGTGCTTGAGAATGTTCTCCTTCCTAAGATAAGTGTCATACTGTCCCCTCCGGATGTCGGCATTCATGCACAAGATGTTCCGCTGGAACCAGTTCAGATTCTTAGGCGGAGCAAAGGAAGGAACCGGAGACGGACGGGTGGCGCCACGACGGGCATCACCCATGAAGGAACCTCGGGCAGGGGCTGCAGCAGCAAAAGATGGAATGACCTCTTTCCTCTTCTGATAAACCCTCTTGTACGAATGGGGCTCCATATCATACCGGCTGAAGTTGTGGTTCTTCAGAGTGTCCTTGATGAGCATCATGATGTAAGGAGCATAAGGAATAGTGAGCCCACTGACCATAGAGTCAAACAACTCACGAAAGATGAAATGCATCACATCCACTTTGAAATCAGCTTCAGGGTCTTCATTCTCAACAATCTTTTTAGCAAGGCAAAGCAGATTGGCAAGAGGAGCGACTATATTGTCATTGTTACCTCCACTGGGAGCAATAGTTGAGCGGAAGATGATCGCAAGCTGGTCATAGAGGGGCAGGAGGCCCTGTTTTTGGCCAATAATTCCACCAGCCCCATACATGTCCTTCAATATGTTTTTATTTGTCTTCTCAACAGTGTGCATACGGTAACCACTAGGAGGAAGGTTGCTGCGGTAGGATGAATAGCCAAGAAGAGAAGACAACCGAGCAAAGGAGGATGTTGATGCATGTAAAATGCATACATGAACTTTGCACTATATCACACATATTCCAATCATATTTGCATCATATAAGGGTTATACCACTGTTATTTAATGATTTTAGAAATAAATCTATTGTTTCCTATTTTTATGGAATTAACCCTGCGCAGGCAGAAAACCCTATTTCTTTCCTTTTATGTTTCAGGGACCCAAACGTCGTCCAAAAATTATGGAAAAATACAGGCGTCAGTATTTTGGAAGGAGGAAGACCTCGGAGCGAAGGAAGCAAGCAAACGGAGGCCAGAAGGCCGAAAGGGGTGGCCCACGCGGCCAGGTACTGTGGCCGCGTGGGGCCCACTCGTTTGGCCCTCGTGGCTCCGCCGCCATCGATCTTTCGTCCACCGACTCCGTCTTGACCTAAAAACGCCTATAAAAAAGGTCCCCTGGCGTTTCGCGAAGGGAGCGCCGCAAAACACAGAAACACCGAAACGGAGATCAGGAGCTGCAGATTGGAGGGGGAAAACTCCGGCGGGGCGCTGCCGGTGTGGTCTCCATCCTCTCCATCGACTTCTCCACCGTCTCCATGATGAAGAGGGAGTAGTCCACCTCTGGACTATGGGTTTGTGGAAGTAACTTATGTATCTCTCCTCTCTTGAGCTTCACTAATTAGTACCGTATGAGCTGCTGAACATGATTACGGTCATTTGTAATACCTATGTGGTGGATCTTTCTATGAGTTAATATATGTTTGAGATTGCAATGTTTGTTTCAGTTATGAGTATAGATGCATATTATGTACCCCGTTCTTGTCTACTTGTTATGATCAAGCATGTTTATGAGAGCGTGTGTGGGGGAACGTGTGCATTAGTTGGAGTAACGGGGAGTGGTGAGTGCGGTAAGCTGACAACTTAATATCGCGATCCACTTGGGTGTTTACCTTACTTTGTTACCTCACTAGGGATAAACAAAAATACCATGCTGCAAGGGTTGAGGGTGACCAAGCTTCTTCCTGTGACTAGATCCAGCATGTTCTTATTTTCACTTCATGTCATGAAACTTATTGCTATACTCTGAGTCATCTTAATTACTGAGGTGTTATGATTTGGTTCGCATCTTGGTGGAGTATAAGAGAGACTAATAACCAAAAGGTCTCTATGTTAGGACGTGATGCCCATATATCTAAGTAACTTGTTATCAAACTTTGTGTTGCAATCTCATATGTTAACTCTGTGTGTGTTCCATTGTCTGCCACTTTATAAAGAGAGAGTGCATTTGTGAAACCATGAACCCCGGTCCATTTTTAATCATAAGAAACACCTTTCCAACACCATATACCACTTTTCCATTTTCAGCCATCATTAAATCCGAAAATACAAAAATACTTTTCATCTTGCATACATCATTAAAAAACCCAAAAATATCATTTACCATTGCATCCACCACCATTGCATATTTATTTCCTGTTTGCATTGCATAACTATCTTGATATCATTCTTACACCTTGTGCTTGACAACCACAGGTGAGGTTGAGGACCAAAACATTTAACTTTGTTTTGTAGGTAACCAAAAGAAGGATAAGAAGATATATCTTCACTACTGATTCCCCGAGAGTTCGATATTAAACCCTCGAGTCACCCCTCGTGGGGAAAACACGTCTTCCACTACTACACACTCTGCACTTGGAGTCTCAACCTAACCCATTTACTTTTGACGCAGGTAACTACGCACCGGAGATCAACAAAGTGTTTTCTGGCGTCGTAGATCAACCTCTTCAAGGGCCATCAAGACTGTTTTCTGGCGCCGTTGCCGGGGAATCATAGCTGAGAGATTTATCCAAGGGTGTGCATCATCGCATTCATCTCACAACGAAGTCAACTTCACCAACTTGTGCTAACACCTAAGCTTGGGGAGGTTGCACCTACGTGAGCACCATCTTATCCATCTTTACTTACAAAGCAATTTATTTGTTTTGTTAGTGTCATTGCATATCATATTCCGCTTGCATATTTATTTTCAGTTTTGCATAAAAAATAAAAAATACAAAAAAACTTGCTAAAATGGGAGAAAGAACTAATTGTGTGACTACACAAACACTCCAAATGATCAATTTATTGCTAGAGCTATTGCCACACCTAAGATAAATGCTGAGAGTTATGAAGTAAGTCCTAGTTTGTTGAACTTGATAACTAGGGAACAATTTGGTGGTAGTGCTATGGAGGATGCCTCTATGCATCTTCATGACTTTGTTGAAATATGTGACATGCAAAAGTTTAAAAATGTGGAAAGTGATATCCTAAAACTGAAGTTATTTCCTTTCTCACTTAGAGGAAAAGCTAAAGAGTGGTTGCATTCATTACCTATTGATAGCATTAAAACTTGGGATGATCTAAAAGAAGCTTTCATTAAGAAATATTATCCCCCTGTTAAAATTTTGCAAAATAGAAACAACATTCTTTCTTTTAGGCAAAATGAAAATGAACATGTTGCTATGGCTTGGGATAGGATAAAACTTATGCTTAGAACTTGTCCCTCACATGGAGTTAATGAATGGACCATATTACACTCTTTCTACAATGGTTAAACTACATGTCTAGAAATATACTTGATTCTGCTGCTGGAGGTGCTTTTATGAGTAAGACTATAGTAGAAGCTAAAAACATATTGGAAAGCATTTTGCAAAACTATAGTCAATGGCATACTGATAGGGCACCCAACCCTTCTAAGAAAGTGAATTCTATTGAGGAAACTAATGATTTGTCATCTAAAATGGATACTATTCTTGCTTTGCTTAATAAACCTAGTGTTGAAAATGTTCCTTTGCAAGAACTAGTTGGTAACAATTCTGAAAATATTGATGTCAACTTCATTAGGAACTATGGTAATAATGGGTATGGTAACAACAATTATAACTCCTACAATAAACCCCCATATGTGCCAAATAAATATGCTTCTAGTGGTAATGTTTCTAGTGACTTGGAAAACACCATTAGATCTTTTATATCTACTCAAAAGGAGCTTAATAAGGAATTTATCTCTAAGTTTGAAAAACAAGACTCCTTGTTTGAAAGGGTAGATCAGCTTACTAAGGAAGTCTCATCATTAAAGAGCATCATTACAGCCCAAAAACATGAGGAAACAATTAAATATTGCCAAGAGGTTATCAATAAGTCTTGGGAACACATTCATGAGCAAGAGAGAATTGCTAAAGAATCTATTGGGGTAATGAAAGAGGTAGAAGTTGAGGAAGTTAAAATGCTTAGTGAAGTCAAGGATCCTTTGCTTGACTTAGAAAATTGTAGCTTGCATGAATTAATATCTATCTTACAAAAATTTGCAAGTGATCCTTCCATCAACACTAATCAAGCTGGCTTTGGTTCTTATATTGCTAATCATGTCTTGAAAGAAAAGATTGCTAGGTACAACCAAGAGGCTATGATACCACCTAAGCTTGGGGATATGTGGATTCCTAAGGTACTAGTAACTATTGGAAAAGAGACACACCATGCTATACTTGATCTAGGATCTAGTGTCTCTGTTTTATCTAAAGAACTATATGAAGTGCTTGAATTGAAAAATCTTGAAAAATGCTCCATTGAACTTGCACTTGCTGATGACTCTATTAAACATGCTTTAGGAAAAGTAAGTGATGTTATGGTGGAGTTACATATGACTTTTGTGCCTGTGGATTTTCTAATCATGGATATGGGGAATAAAACCTCTAGTCCTATTATTCTTGGAAGACCTTTTCTTCGTACCACAGGTGCCATCATTGATTCAAAGGAAGGGAATGTGAAGTTTCAGTTCCCACACAAGAAGTGCATGGAACACTTCCCAAGGAAGAGGGAACCACCAAAGTTCAAGCTCCCTCATGAGCTTCGTCCACAATAAACAACAAGTAAGAAGCCTAGCTATATGGCTATAAAGAAAGCGCTTTGCGGGAGGCAACCCGGTTATTTTTTGTGTGATTTTCTTTGTGTCCTCTTGCTGTAACAAGAGACTTTGTGTCTAGTTTAGGTTCTGGAATTTTCAATAAAGTGCCAAGTTTTACCCTTTTTGGTTTGAAAAAGTTGCTTATAGCGTTCGGAGATTTTATTCCTGCACGAATCAGTGCACGGTATGATTTTTAATTCTTATTCTGTAACTCCGAATGAGCTCATATTTGAACTGTAGTTGCAACTTTTCATCCTCTGTATGCATGAATTTTTCGGAATTTTTCGAGAAAGTTTGGTAGGGTAGAAAAATACGTTTTGCTGCTGCTGTTTTTCTGGACAGATTCTGTCCCATTTTGTTTGATGCATGCTTTGAGCTTTTAAGTTGAATCTTTTTGATCCAATTGAGTTTATGAGTAGGCATACAACATTATACACTTTCTGGACATCTCATATGAATTTTTGTTCAAGGATTATATGCAGCAAGAAACATATTTGTTTATCACTATTAATGCACCCCACAGAAAAGAAATGGGAGAAACGGTGTTTTGAAGTTTTTTCACAGGGATTGGAGGAGATGCACCAAGAGCTATCCAAGGATGGTGAAGACCATAAGCTTGGGGATGTGAAGACAACCCCGCTGGACCTACACACTCTCGGTTTGCACGTCCAACTTCTGTTTTTCGATCGAAACACTTTATCGCATAAACTTGGAGCGTCTTTTGTTTGTTTTGGTTTGATTTGTTTGAGAGACCACCACACTATCATTTATATATGGAGAGCTACTGGAAATATGGGTTGAAATATGTTGGATGCTTTTATAAGATTGGGAAAAGGGATGTTTGAGTTGATTTTTAATGATACATATAGTTGCATGATTCATGAGCTTGTTTATGAGTAATAGTTTGCAAATCCTTTTTGAAGAGCTATCACTTATTCATGTTTTGGTGCTGATTGTTATTTTACTTGGTTTAACATGGATTAGTTAGTTCTATGGACACTCATGCATGCATCTAGATGGTCAACTTTCTCCCTTTTGCTAGCCCAAACATTCCAACAAGTCAAAACTTGTTTCCAACACCTTCAACCAAAGTTATTCCAGTGAGTCCACCATATCTACCTACTAGCTATATGCTATTCCGAGTATGTTCATCATGATATTTGTGTTATCTATACCTCTGAATGAAAATGATTATGTTATTGATTGCCATGGAAAAGTTGGTTATATAGCTCTCATGAACTTGATGCACATTTTTACTATCATTGCATAAATAAAACATGACCCATTGTGATTAAGATTATGATGCTAGTGGCTTGATAAATGTCCAGGTTGGGAGTTAGCCCATATGTGCTGTCACATGCAAAGCTTTCAACATGCTCCATTTAGTTGATATCATGTGCTTTTGTCTATGGATGCCTATCATGGTGAAATAAGGGGAAAAGATTTAGTTTGAATGAGTTTGTATAAATGGTTAGAGAGACGCCTGGGCCGCTAATCTAAGCCATGCATTATTCATGGTGGAAATTTACTTACATGCTATGGTGAATTATCTATGACACACCTTACAATAAAAAGCTATTCCAATGGTAAATAAAAAGGGTGTTGAGGTTTTCATCTTGTTTGTTTGTCTTGTCATTTTGATATGGGCTTGTTCCATATCCTGGGACAAGAGGTACCCCAGTTGACGCTCTTGATGATACTATTATTACTTACAATGATAGATAACTTGAACTTGCTTTTCCCAAGTTGAGTAACTCATGGTGTAGGTACTTGTATTCAAGGGGCATGAGACATCCAACCTTTACTTTGTCAAGCACACTACTCATATTTGCTCTCACATTAAACTATAATCATTCAAGATGCTATGATAGGGGAATGAGAGCTTGACACCAAGTATTACCACATTGCAATCATTAACTTAAGTAGGAGAGTTTGGAGTTAGATGAAACTTATGCATGCTTTACCTCTACTCACTTATTCATCTTTCCAAAGTGTCCACCAAACATATTCAGATTTTCATCATCACTCTATGGACCACATGTATGCAAAAGTAAGAATGTCCATATTACTTGCTACTATGTTACACTTTGTGAACTATCATTGAACATCCTTGCATTGAATACTTGATATCACTTCATAAACTGTTTTGCATATTGCTACTCCTTTGAAGAATGAATCATTTGACTCTATGTAGCAGTAGCAATCATCTTTGATATCCATTGTTAGTGCTATATTGCAAAGCCCATGTTAGTTTTATCACCTTCATACTCGAGGACGAGTATTGGTTAAGCTTGGGGATGTTGATGCATGTAAAATGCATACATGAACTTTGCACTATATCACACATATTCCAATCATATTTGCATCATATAAGGGTTATATCTGTTATTTAATGATTTTAGGAAATAAATCAATTGTTTCCTATTTTTATGGAATTAACCCTGCGCAGGCAGAAAACCCTATTTCTTTCCTTTTATGTTTCAGGGACCCAAACGTCGTCAAAAATTATGGAAAAATACAGGCGTCAGTATTTGGAAGGAGAAGACCTCGGAGCGAAGGAAGCAAGCAAACGGAGGCCAGAGGCCAAAGGGGGTGGCCCACGCGCCAGGTACTGTGGCCGCGTGGGGCCCACTCGTTTGGCCCTCGTGGCTCCGCCTCGATCTTTCGTCCACCGACTCCGTCTTGACCTAAAAACGCCTATAAAAAAGGTCCCCTGGCGTTTCGCGAAGGAGCGCCGCACAAACACAGAAACACCGAAACGGAGATCAGGAGCTGCAGATTGGAGGGGGAAAACTCCGGCGGGGCGCTGCCGGTGTGGTCTCCATCTCTCCATCGACTTCTCCACCGTCTCCATGATGAAGAGGGAGTAGTCCACCTCTGGACTATGGGTTTGTGGAAGTAACTTATGTATCTCTCCTCTCTTGAGCTTCACTAATTAGTACCGTATGAGCTGCTGAACATGATTACGGTCACCGTTGTAATACCTATGTGGTGGATCTTTCTATGAGTTAATATATGTTTGAGATTGCAATGTTTGTTTCAGTTATGAGTATAGATGCATATTATGTACCCCGTTCTTGTCTACTTGTTATGATCAAGCATGTTTATGAGAGCGTGTGTGGGGGAACGTGTGCATTAGTTGGAGTAACGGGGAGTGGTGAGTGCGGTAAGCTGACAACTTAATATCGCGATCCACTTGGTGTTTACCTTACTTTGTTACCTCACTAGGGATAAACTAAAATACCATGCTGCAAGGGTTGAGGGTGACCAAGCTTCTTCCTGTGACTAGATCCAGCATGTTCTTATTTTCACTTCATGTCATGAAACTTATTGCTATACTCTGAGTCATCTTAATTACTGAGGTGTTATGATTTGTTCGCATCTTGGTGGAGTATAAGAGACTAATAACCAAAAGTCTCTATGTTAGGACGTGATGCCCATATATCTAAGTAACTTGTTATCAAACTTTGTGTTGCAATCTCATATGTTAACTCTGTGTGTTCCATTGTCTGCCACTTTATAAAGAGAGAGTGCATTTGTGAAACCATGAACCCCGTCCATTTTTAATCATAAGAAACACCTTTCCAACACCATATACCACTTTTCTATTTTCAGCCATCATTAAATCCGAAAATACAAAAATACTTTTCATCTTGCATACATCATTAAAAAACCCAAAAATATCATTTACCATTGCATCCACCACCATTGCATATTTATTTCCTGTTTGCATTGCATAACTATCTTGATATCATTCTTACACCTTGTGCTTGACAACCACAGGTGAGGTTGAGGACCAAAACATTAACTTTGTTTTGTAGGTAACCAAAAGAAGGATAAGAAGATATATCTTCACTACTGATTCCCCGAGAGTTCGATATTAAACCCTCGAGTCACCCCTCGTGGGGAAAACACGTCTTCCACTACTACACACTCTGCACTTGGAGTCTCAACCTAACCCATTTACTTTTGACGCAGGTAACTACGCATCGGAGATCAACAAAGTGTTTTCTGGCGTCGTAGATCAACCTCTTCAAGGGCCATCAGATGTACACTGAGTGCGACCCGTCATCCATTTCATGGTCTTTTGATGGTCAGTCTTGATCACCACGGTGGAGAAAATGCATCAATCGATGCAGAGGCTGGGCTGCCCTTTTCTAAAAAAAAACCACGGTGGAGAAAAACTGCAGAATCATTGGCACATTGTAGGGACATTGCTTTTCAATGAGAGAAACCATGCCCATCTGTTCAATCACATCTGCAGCTTGAGCATAACTGGCCTTGGCCTTGATATCTCGCATTCTGTAGGGCTGCATCGGGCGAATAGGTGGAGATAATGCTTATAGATGTCATTGTATATATATATCTGCTCCATGCACCAGAAGTTGGGATCTTCAATATTTTCATCTCTTGGCACATTCCTATACCAGTTGGACTGACGGACTTGGGCATAGTCAACGGGGCTCATGGTCAAGTAGTTGGGGCGAGTTTCCTTGCCCTTCTTCGAAGGTTTATGGGCAACTTGCTTCTTCTTGGATGGCAGTTTGTCTTTTCTAGCATGCTTCTTCGGAGGACTACTCGAACCACCTGTGAGATAGAGCAATAGATGGATAGCATAGATGAGTACACATAAGTCACAGAGCAAGGAATGGTACAATGTACACTAGGAGAGCATCCCTAAGTTGAGTCTACTAAGTCCTGGACAAATCAAAATGTGGCTGAAAAATACCACTGAACAATTTCGGATAATCTGAGTAAGTATGAATCGGATAATCCGACTGGTCGGAATATCCGGTTCAGACTGAATCGAAATATCCGATCTGAATCTGGCAGCAGCAAATTGATTCAAGTCCTAGGTCTAGCAGTAGATCGACAATAAGGGGGCTAGCCTAGTGTTCTAAGTACCAAGGGGAACCACTACCACCAGCCAAAACAACTTCTTACAAAGATCTAGGTGAGGAACACCTAGGGATGAGAGAGAAGAAGTTACCCTCGTCCATTGAGGAAAAAGCATGGGTGAATGGGTTCCCGGGGAGGAGGAGCACCAGATCCGGCCAAATGCCGGAGTTGGGGATGGCCAGAGATGCCGGGAGGCGCGGGGAGAGCAGGCGGCGGCGCTGGAGGAGAGAGAGGGTCGGGGGTGGAAGAAACGCTCGACTGAGCCCTTCACCCCGACCCCTGCTCTATTTAGGCGACGAACCGCCAAATTGGATAATCCGATCTTGACTTGGATCGGATAATCCGAGCAAGTCTTGATCGGATAATCCGATTGTCAGGATTTCGTTAGAAATTCTGGCCTGCTAAACCCTTTCTCCTCAGTTTCAAAATAAGACTTGTGTGCATAAGATGGAGTGTTTTTAGGAAAGATAGGCTTGGATAAGATTGCCAAACTGACATTGGTACTCCACACTCAAACTTGCAAAAATCGAACAAGGAAATGCCAAGATGAGTGGGTTTCCCATAAAACCAACAATAGGACCAAAATTCCAAATGATTTTCAATTAAGACCGAAAAGAACCAACTCTTCATAAAGAAGAGGGCGGTGGCCAAGGCCACCATGTATGAGTTTGTGGTGTGAAACCGCGAAGATGTATCTCGGGTTCACGGCCACTACTCGTCATTTAAGCTCACAATTCATGAAATGAAAATATAGAGACAAAATGAGTTCTTACTATCGGCATAATGGGGGGAGGGATAGTCCAATGGATTAGGACCGCACTCCCCCTATGTCCATGCCTACATCCAAACCAAATGAATATCGTCTAATATGGGTAGGTATGCAAGAAGTCCACTAAATCCAATTGCTTACGTCCACCACATTAAGTTCTCCTCTCAACTCCTTGAATCTTGCTTCACCAAGAGGCTTTGTGAACATATCGGCAAGTTGAAGCTTGGTGTTGACATATTTGATTGCAATATCACCCTTCTCAACATGATCTCGAATAAAATGATACCGGATCTCAATATGCTTGGTCTTCCCATGAAGAACCGGATTGTGAGCAATTTTGATGGCACTTTCATTATCACATAAAAGAGGCACTTTGTCACAAATGACACCATAATCCTTTAAAGTTTGCCTCATCCATAATAGTTGTGCACAACAACTTCCGGCGGCAATGTATTCGGCTTCGGTGGAGGACGAGGCCACACAATCTTGCTTCTTAGAAGACCAACTCACAAGGGACCTACCAAGGAATTGGCAAGTACCCGAAGTTGATTTTCTATCCATTTTGCAACCCGCCCAATCCGCATCCGAATAACCTACAAGATCAAAGCTTGTGCCATGGGGATACCAAAGACCAAAGTTAGGAGTATCCATCAAGTATCTTAGAATCCTTTTAACCGCGGTTTCATGACTTCCCTAGGACTTGATTGGAATCTTGCACACATACCCACACTAAACATAATATCCGGTCTAGATGCACAAAGGTAAAGCAAAGATCCAATCATAGAACGATAAAGCTTTTGATCAACTTCCTTACCATCCGGATCTAAGTGAAGATCCGCCTTGGAGTCCATGGGAAACTTATATGGCTTGGCATTGTTCATGTCAAATTTCTTGAGCATGTCCTTAATATACTTGGCTTGACATAAGAATGTTCCTTCTCGAAATTGGAGGATTTCAAAGCTAAGAAAATAATTCAACTTTCCCATCATGGACATCTCAAATTCCTTGGTCATTAGCTTGCCAAATTGATCACTAAATTCACGGTAGTGGAACCAAAGATAATATCATCAACATATATTTGGCATACGAAAAAAATCTCCATTTACCCTTTTTGTAAAAAGAGTGGGATCTATTACCCCAATTTCAAAGCCACGGTCTACTAAGAACTCCTTGAGATGATCATACCAAGCACGTGGAGCTTGCTGAGCCCATAAAGAGCCTTATGTAGTAAGTAGACGTGGTTAGGAAATTTAGGGTCTTCGAAACCCGGAGGTTGTTTAACATACACCAACTCATTTAGTGGACCATTTAAGAAAGCACTTTTAACATCCATTTGATATAAGACAATATTATGAGTAGATGCATAAGCAATTAGTAAGCGAATGGATTCAAGTCTAGCAACGGGGGCATAGGTTTCACCGTAGTCGACTCCTTCGATTTGGGTGTAGCCTTGTGCAACCAATCTTGCTTTGTTGCGGATGACTTGACCATGAGAGTCTTGCTTGTTCTTAAATATCCACTTGGTTCCAATGACATTATGGCATGTGTCTTTGGGTTTTTGAACTAATAACCATACTTTGTTGCGCTCGAAGTTGTTCAACTCTTCATGCATAGCCGCAACCCAATCCATATCTTCAAGAGCATCATATACCTTGAGAGGTTCTAAGCTAGACAAACAAGAGACATGACCACAAAAGTTAGATAATTGTTTGCGTGTGGACACACCCTACGAATACTCCCAAGGATATTTTCTTTGAAGTGGGAAAGATGATCCAATTTTGATGCACGCCGGATGACCCGGCGTTCCATGGCTTGACCAATTGTTTCACCAACACAAGTATCTTCAACATTGCCTTCATCTTGCTCATGGTCAACCTAAGTGGAGTTCTTGGGTTGTGGGTTCATTATGTTCTCGTTCACCACTAGAGTTGGGTGGGTCTTGACCATCTTCTTGATCATGTGAATCTATATCATGTTCTTGTTCTTGGATAGTTTCTTGATCAACTATTGAGGTGGATGGCTCAACTTGAGTAGAAATTGTTCCTCCTTCTTGAGTATCATCAATAGGTCCTTCAATAGGAATAAGTTCTCCAATCCCCATAGTTCTTATGGCTTGAGATGGAGCATCATCACCTACATCATCATGATCAATATGCTCCGTTTGGGAGCCATTATCCTCGACAAACTCCACGTTCATAGATTCTTCAACACACCCGGTGGATATGTTGTAGACCCTATAAGCATGAGACTTTGCGGCATATCCAACAAGTATACCATCAAAAGATCTAGATTCAAATTTAGCAATTTTGCAACCTTTAATGTAAACATGGCATTTGCAACCAAAAACTCGAAAGTAAGATACATTTAGCTTTTTACCGGTGAGGAGTTCATATGGTGTCTTTTCCATGAGAGGACGAAAGAAGAGCCGGTTTGAGTAGTGACAAGCGGTGTTGATGGCTTCGGCCCAAAAGTTGTATGGGGAATGAAATTCGGCCATCATAGTTCTTGCCATATCAATAAGAGTGCGGTTCTTCCTTTCGGCGACACCATTTTGTTGGGGAGTATATGCAGCGGAATATTGGTGTTGAATGCCCTCCCCACTTAGGAAATCATCCATAGTGTAATTCTTGAACTCCGTACCATTGTCACTTCTAATTGCCAAAATCTTGGAGTCATATTGGCGTTGAACTAGGGTTTCAAAGTCAATGAATATCTTTTGAGTTTCACTCTTCTTCTTGATGTAGAAAGTCCAACAATATCTTGAATAATCATCCACAATCACCAAACAATATTTCTTGCCACCAAGACTATCATATGTGGGAGGCAGAAAGAGATCCATATGAAGGAGCTCCAAAGGCCTCTTAGTGGAGATAATGGTCTTCTTGGGGTGATTCTTTTCATGCATCTTTCCGGCTATGCAAGCAATACAAGGACGATCTTTGGAAAAATTAACATCGGTTAGTCCTACCGCGTGTCCACCCTTTACAAGAGTTTGTAAATTTCTCATACCGACATGGCCTAGCCAGCGATGCCAAAGCCAACCCTTGTCAGATTTAGCCATTAGACACGTGGCAATTTGAGTGGTCTCTTTCGAGAAATCGACCACATACAAACCGTTCTCACGAAATCCAACAAAGGCTACTTTAAGAGATTTTGTGAAAAGGATGGTCACGTGGTATTTATTAAAGATAACGGTGTAACCGGCATCGCATAATTGACCAACGGAAAGTAGATTATATGAAAGGGATTCAACAAGGAGGACCTTCTCAATTGATAACTCTGGTGTGATCACCACCTTGCCATATCCCAATACCTTAAGTCTTGTATTGTTCCCAATGGTGACATGAGAGAATGAGAGTAATTGTTTCAATAAGCCCTTTACTACTTCTTTGCTTCCGGTCATGTGAGATGAACACTGTCGTCGTATCGGCATCTTGGATAGGAGACGGGTCCTGCTAGCCGAGGGTGAACGTAGGGCAAGAAGGTGGACGTCGTCGAGGTCGGGATTGCACACGGCAGTTTACCCAGCTTCAGGCTCCACGACGGTGGCGGAGCCCTACGTGCTGCTATAACTCACTATAAGGCAGATCGCCGTGTTACAGGTTACAATGAGTTGGTTGTGTATCAAAGTATATGCCCTAAAGGCGTCCCGGGGTCCAGCTTATATAGGCGGCTGGACCTAGGGTTACAAGGAGATTACGTATCCGGCAAGCATACAGAGTCCTAAACCTAGTCGGCAAGTATGCCGCCTTCCTCTTGGTCTTGGTGGCTTCGTGGGCTTCAGTCTTGGGCCTCCTCCTTGCCGGCATCCGCCTTCCTTGGTCGTCAGCTATCTGGGCCGCCCGGTAGGCAAAGCCTTCACCACCACTGCGGGCCACCCTGGACTAGCCGGATTGATCCATGCTGGTGATACCCCTAGTAGGTATATCCCCAACATTAGCCCCTGGAAGGGTTCGAGTTCTTCAGGCGCCGTCTTCTTCTTGTCGGCAACGTCCGTCTTGTCTTGTAAGCGTCTGAAGAGCTTGAAGCATTCCAAAGTTGAAAATAAGCGGCGGTCCGCCTAACATAGTCGGATGATTTGCCGCCATCATGGGAAAGACGGCCTGACTGCTGTCAGGAATCTTCCCGGCACCAGTCTTGTCAATTGACTGGTCTTGTCAAATGTTGATGGATGACGTCATGCAGTCCACGACAGTTTGGACTTGGGCATGTGTCATGATTGTTTCCCCACTACGCACAAAAATAGGAGCGAGGGCCGCAGACACCGTTGCCACGACGTGCAAATCGTGGGCACGTGGCGGAAATCGTGCGTCTCCCCAATCTCGGCACGAATCTTGGCGCGTGGAGTTAAATACCCAAAGGGCACGCCGAGGTTGCTCTTCTTCCTCATTCGCACCCACCGTGGCCTCCTCACCTTCCCGAGCTCTCCTCCTCCCCGTACTCAACTCCGGCGAGCACGAGCAGAGCATTCTCCCCCAAATGGCCAGCACTCAGCAAGATGCGGCGGCGGCGGCGCTGGCTGCGGCCTCGGCGACCACGGCTGGATCTGGATCTGCGCCAGCGGCGGCGGTGCCTGCGGCGTGCCGATGACCTCTCCCGTTGCCACCGTGGCTGCGGGTGAGGTTTCCTCTCCTTCCCCAACTCCGGCGGCGCCTGCAGCAACTGCTCCGACCTTCCCTCTCCCATCCCTTGCAGCGACCAGCTCTGAGGCTGCGGCGGAATCTGCCGCCGCCGACGACGACGACGCCGAGGATGAAGAGGAGACAGGGGACCTTGGCTCCAGGTACTGGCTGCCGTCAGTTATGACGTCAGCCTATCTGAAGGAGCTGGAGGAAGGCGGCTACATACCGCCAAAGACGAATGCTCCTGGAGGGTTCCAGGCGACGAGGCAGTCCTGACCCCAAGACGGCGAGCGCGTCATGTTGGCGTCGCACAGTCTCCGCGGTATGTCCTTGCCGCTTTCCGCCTTCTTCTTGGCGGTACTTAGTTTCTACGGGCTGCAGCCGCACAACATAGCGCCCAACAGTATTCTAGTGCTAGCCGGCTTCCAGGCTCTGTGCGAAGGGTACTTAGGCATAGCTGCGTCCATAGAGCTATTCAAGTACTGCTTCCTGTGCCGCCGGCAAACCATACCAGGCGGCCATCTAGCAACCTGCGGTAGTGTCACCTTCAACTGCCGCCAACCCGACTGGTACCCAAAGATACCATACATCGAGTCGGTGAAGCACTGGACCAGCACTTTCTTCTACTGCAAGGACATCCCGACACCCGGCAGCACACAGGGGATGCCTGTTTTTGTCAACGGTCCGCCAACCCACAAGGCCTGTTGGACGGCAAAGGTGCCGCTCAGCAGCTTGTCGGCTGAACTTCGAATTGCCGTCAGGCGGATCGAGTTCTTGACGAAGACGATGATGGCTCTGCAACTTGACGGAGTTGACACCGTCATCTGCTGGGTGTCGAGGAAGATAATGCCACTCCGCCATCGCCCACTGAAGATGTGCGAGTACAAGGCGGATGACGCCGGCAACAGCATCCTTGACCAAGATGCACTAGAGTACCGGCTCAGAGAGCTTGTCAAGCCTCTGTCGGTGAAGGCGGCTGAAGGCGTCGCCATGTTCACCCATGACAACCCAGCCCCAGCGGTAAGCAAAGCTTTGTCATTTCATTGACATCTTTGTCCACTGGGTACTGATTAATGTTCTGTCTTGTTTCCTTTTCAGCTGCAAACCTTGGGGGAGGAAGACTTGGCTCCAAACTGGTACGACACCGGTGCCAGCAAGTCGAAGAAGCGCAAGTGAGCAGCTCCACCAAGGATTTGGAGAAGAGGAAGAAGGCGGCCACCTCTGTCGATGCAGAGGATGAGACCGTGGGGAATGTCCCATTCAAGCGGTAGGCAAACTTTTGCTTTCCCTGACTTAGCCATTTTGATATGTTTGTGCTGACAAACTTGCACTTTTCTTTACAGGGGCAAGCCTGCCATGCCCAAGCTCCGCTCCAACTGAAATATCTGCCGGCAGGGGCAAGCCACCCGCTCTTCTCCAGCCGCTGCGCCACAACGCCCACAGTTGGCGTTCCCGTGGTTGTATGCCAGGGAACGTACACAGCTGCTGGTACCGCAGAGGCGGCTACGGAGAAGATGGCGGGCAAGAATCAGTTGCCGGCCCCACTTTTCCAAGACGGCTGAAGCTTCGGCTAATGATGCCGCTCGATTTATTGCCATGAAGCAAGAGATGGACGACAGATGGCGGCTGACCAAGGCGGATCGTCCTCCCATCCTGGCTCTCAATCTGGCAAAGGGTTGCAAGACCCCCGGCAAACGCTAAGGACCATGCGTGAAGGTACCCGTAAATGGTACGCGCACATGGATGAACTCCACGAGACCCTGCATAACCAACTTGAGGTAATAGCCTATGGTCCCAGCCCCCGAGCACTTTGGCGGCTGAAAAATTTTAGCCGGCAAAGTGGTCTCGTTGACTAAATAGTGCTAACCATAATGTTGTTTTCGTGCATGCAGGCCGTTCTTGCTTCCAACCTTGAGCTTTCCGTGCTCAAGAGAAGAAAAACAAGGAATGCCAGCAACTGCAGCAGGACGTGGAGATGAAGACGCCCAAATTGCGAGCTTGGAAGAAGCTCGCAAAAGGATGAAGGTGACAAAGCTTTCTTTGCCTTCTTTTCGTCCGACTTTTTTTCTTTTCCGACAAGTATTTTAGTCGTCTTTCTTTTTATTTGTAGAATTACTAAACACTGCGCAAGATATTCTCAAGAACTCCACTGACATGCAAGCTTTGATGAACGAAGCTGCAGATCTTGCTGGGCTGGTGGCAAAGCTGAAGGCGGATCACGCCAAGGAGCTGGATGAGCGGGGCTGGCCCATGCTGCCGAGGTTAGCAAGTTGACGGGACAACTTGAAGCCATGAGCAACAACCTCGACCAGGTGAACAAGAACGCCAAAGCAGCAGGACAACTGTCAAGGCGGTCCAGCTAGCTCAGGAAACACTTGAAACCATCTGGACGAGGTCAACGCCATCCACGAGCATGTCTTGGGTAGTCTCTAATCCTTCATCTTTCTTTGTCACCTTGCACTCTTGAAACTTGAAGCTGCAGTGTGTAACTTTGTGTTTGTGCAGTGCCGGCTAACTTGGGTGATGACCTGGCTACGACGCGCGCCTTGCCCGAATCTTGAAAGTTGGCGAAATCGTCAACCAGATTGTCGGCGCAGGCAAAGCATTTGCCGCCAAGTTCTACCCTGGGGAGGACGGCGATCCCGTCACTTCGATGCCTGCCGGACCTGCTGGAGAAGGCGGCAGCGAACACGACAGCACGCTACGCTCAGCAGCACGAGGCGGCGCCAAGTTGGCATTGGCAATGACGGCGGCGTGGTACCCGGAGGCTGATATTCATCAAGTCACCGAGTACTTCCCCACCGAAGACGAAAACAACCAAGCCATCGTGATGCAGGACGTGCTGCGGTCTGTTCGCGGCTATGCGACCCGGGTTGCCAACATGGTTGACATCCGCAAGTTCTACAAGGAACACCCGGATCCGCATGTTGCCGTAGCCGATCCCTCCTTGGCGGATCCTGAAGCTGCCGAGGCGGAGAAGGCGAAGCCGGAGGACGAGCGCAGCCCCAGGATGGCGGAGCCAGCCCCAAGAATGCCGGCGTCAGCCCCCAGGATCTCTCCACCAGCTCTACCAAGGCGGCAACCCTTGACTGTCCTCCTGCAAAGGCAGCACAAAACACTGCGTTAATCTGTTAACGCAAAAACTTTATTTTGGGTTTGTAAATATTTGGGCCAACTTTTATGCTACACTTGGCGGTAGGCTTATTTAAGTGGCCCGCCTTAATATGTATCTCGCTTGCATGTTTAGCTTTTTCATATGTTGGCGGAACCTCATCTTAGTTACTTTAGCTGAGCCAACCAGGTGCAATACCAACTAATTTAGACTCAGAGACCAAAGCCAGCATGTTGGTGCCAACGACATACTACTAGGCGACCCACACACAAACAGACAGATAAGCACATTAGGCGGTGCAAAGATTGTTTGCGTTTTTAGCCGGCAGACGGCAAATGTCAAAAAGTTTGAACCTTAGCACGGAGCAAAAACTTATTTTGTTTGGTAACTTTTATGACAACAGATATATGATTGCGAGAAAAGACAAAAGATGGCATGATCCCAAAACTGAATGAGCAAACCACAGACTTTTATTTCATAATCATATAGTACTTATTACAATGTGGAAATTGCTAAGTGTAAAAAGGACGTAGCTGCTCAATGTTCCAAGGTCGCTTGGTTTCTTCATACTTGTCGTCAACCTTCCTTTTGCGCTTGCGACCTCGCTTCTTCTTGTATCCTCTCGTGCGTCTACCAAGTAATAAGAACCATTGAGCAACACCTTACTGACCACAAAAGGTCCTTCCCAAGGCGGGGATAACTTATGCAAGCCCTTCCTGTCTTGGATTAGGCGGAGGACCAGGTCACCAACTCTAAAACTTCGTTGCCGCACCTTCTGCTGTGATAACGCCTCAAACTTTGCTGATAGATGGCGGATCGTGCAAGAGGCAATCTCGTTCTTCATCAAGTAGGTCAAGGCCATCCTGTCTTGCATCTTCTGCGTCTTCCTGGACGTAGGCTTGAATTCTGGGAGAATCGTACATCATGTCGGTGGCAACACTGCTTCTGCGCCATAGACTAAGAAGAAAGGAGTAAACTTGGTTGATCTGTTTGGAGTTGTGCGTAAACTCCAAAGGACAGATTGCAATTCATCCACCCAAGCCCCAGCCGCTCTGTGCAATGGTACTTCGAGACGTGGTTTGATACCTTGGACTAAACCATTTGTACGCTCTACTTGACCGTTTGCCTGCGGATGTGCTACTGAGGCTAGATCTAGGCGGATGCCATGCTTATAACAGTATTCCTCGACTTCGCCTTGCGACAAGTTAGTGCCGTTATCGGTGATGATGCTATGAGGCACCCCGAACCGAGAGATTATTCCCCACAGAAAGTTTGCGGCTGTGGCGCCGTCTAGCTTTTTGATAGGCTTAGCTTCAACCCATTTGGTGAACTTGTCTACAGCCACAAGTAAATGTGTGTAGCCACCAGGCGCCGTTTTAAACGGACCAACCATGTCCAAGCCCCAGACTGCGAAAGGCCATGTGATGGGTATTGTTTTAAGCTCTTGAGCCGGCATGTGTGATTGTCTGGCATAAAGTTGGCAGCCCCTGCATCTTTTGACAATGTCCTCTGCATCTTGCTTGGCTGTCAACCTAGAAACCTTGTCGGAAGGCTTTTGAAACAAGGGCGCGTGAGGAAGTGATGTCCACATACGCCAGCATGTATCTCATCCAACAGTTCTCTGCCTTCTTCGGGCGAAATGCAACGTTGGTAAACACAGT